>VXAZ01002374.1:523955-609451 GCA_013399875.1 Gymnorhina tibicen
TAGAATACCAGGCACAGCTAGGCATGAGTGAACCTGCACACTGCCCACACAGGAGCACGTGGGAGAGCTTTTGCCTCTTCCCCTATAAAACTCAGAAGTGCTTCAGAAAGCGAGCATGTGCAAAGAATCCTTCTGAATTACTACATACTGGGCTGCCTTTTGAGGACCCACGAAAGCTTTGCTACCTAGAGGGTCAGACCTACGAGAAAATTGTTTTCATACCATTAAAAGGGAATGTATGCTCCACTCGTGTGTATGCTCAGAGGTGTGCAAGCGTGGCCATGCAGAGCCCCACTGGCTGGAGTATAACGCAGTGAAGGTATACATCAAGCAGGTAACCCATGTGTGATCTTTCAGCCTTACACAAACTATCTTAGCACGCTTGCTTCTTGCTAGAAAACAAGCATGAAAGGTGCTTTCAGTCAACTTTCATTTACAATTGCACTGGAAGAAACAACAATCTCACTGGTGTATTAGTTCAGTTACTAAGAAGCAGTCTTTTTATTGCTTGCTCTTAAAATAGAAAAGCCCTCAAAAAACTCAGGCTACAGATCTGATGACAAGAACAAAAATGCCAGGGGAAGAAAAAAACTAGAAGGGAAATAAACCAAAGTAAAACATACAATTTATTAAACAAAACATTGGTGCTGCATTTTGATTTCATAAATTGTCCCCATTTGTACTTCCTGTTTAAACAATAACTAACATGATGATGGGTTAAATGAAGTTGAGATTGTCACAAACATGGCCTCACTAGTAATTAATGTAGTTTAATATGGTTGTTGGCACACATCTCACATGACAGATAATGTTCCAACATGTCACTGATAGGACCTTTCAGCACAGCTTTAGGAGATCTACCAGGCATTGCCGAGGTTGGTTGGGTCAAAGGGTTGAACCATGTGTAATTCAGAACAGAAGAGGTCCCACGGTCACTCCACAAAAACAATTACACTACTTATTTCACTCCATCCCTTGCCCGAAATTCACAAGCCTCACAGTTTCAGCGCAGTCAATCTCACTCTGCCCTGGGGCTATGAGCCACATGAAAATATGTGGTGCTGTGTTTATAAATCTAATCAAAAATAGAAACAGTAGACAAGCACAATGAGGTCCTACTATGGATCATGGGAATTCTCTAAATTCTGAAGGCACTTTTGTTTAACTTCTGTGGGCCTTCTCGTACCATTACATTGTCTGGTACTCTCGTTAATCATCTCCTTGACTTGTCAATGCTATAAAGGAGCCTATGCATCTGCTGACTTGCCTCCCATCACACTACAAATAATATTATGAAATAGCTATGCTAGGAATAGTCCCTTTAACTTTCCTCTTTGAAAGCATGGTTTTTCTTCACTTACCTCTTCCTCCATGCCAGCCTGCCCTTTCTCAGACCTGCAGCAAAAAATGCTTCCTCCTGCAACAAAGGAAAGGCAGCATATCTGAATTTTCAGTCTGCACAGCTATTAATACCACTAGGTTTAACACAGAGACTTGCAGAGCACCAGCCCATAAACCTGCTGGGATGGGGGGGTCTTTCCTGGTGCCATCCCTGCGCTGACCTTGTCAAAGAGCAAAGGGATGATGTTGTGCCGCTCCATTTATTTTTGAAAGCAAATTTGTATGAGATCATTAAAAAAAAAAATTGCTAACAAACACAAATAAAAAGACCATAATTTAAGATCAGATGAAGCAATGCCAACAAAAACATAGTTTTAAATTGAAGCAGTCCATAACTAGATAATTCCTACCACCAGAGAGTAACTAGTAACATGACGCAGAGTTTGCTGTGAAATACACCTTACCTGAAGAATACAGTACCAAAGCTGTCAAACACAGGAACGCTTCTGTAATCTGACATTTAAGCGGGTCCCACTTGTTCCTTATTCCCTATGCTGGGATTTCCACTGAAAGGATGAAAATTTTCCTCTACTTTGAGGTTATAATTAAGCAAACACAATAACTTCACAAGTTATATATCATGTCAGCAAAAAGGCCTCAATTTTATACCAGCTGCTTTTGTCCCTATGTGGGAATAAAATTTATTCATTCAAAATGGCCAGACAGGTTGCCCCTGCCCTCACTGAAATCAATGACAAAACTCAGTCTGACTCCGCAGCTGCAGGACCTGAAACACAATGAATAACAAGCTGCTTCTTGGCCAGATTTTCCCTTTACACAAACACACTTTCAGATTATTTTGCTGAGCCTGAAAACAAAACAAGACTTTGAACAATTAAAAATATCCCTTCAGAGTCCCTCAGAAGCCTTAGGTGACCTTCTGGGTCAGAAGATGCCCTGTACAAAGTACATGTTTGGCCCCAGTTGAGGAAACTCTCTCTCCTGAGGGCACCAGGCAAAGAAGTGCCTAATTCTGAGAATGTGCTTAGATTTCATTGAAATCAATACAATAGACAGTGGACAGGGCCACAAATGCTCCACGAAAAAAGGCTGCATTGTCGCTCCAGTTGCTCACTAATGAATGAAGGGCTGAGATTTTGCCCAGGCTTTGCTGATGCTGAGAGCCTACTGACCTTTGCCATCACTCCTTGATTTCGGTGCCCTTCTTGGGGTGCCAAGGCCATCGAAGCGATGTCAGGGGCTGTGATTCCAGCACCTCTTGCTACTCCTTGAGCCAGCCCTGCCCAAACAGCCCCTGCACCATAGCCCACAGCTGTCACAAAGCTCTCTGCTCCATGGCACTGTGCAATATTGAAAATAAAGCCCCAGAAAGACCATGCAGATAGGCTCAAGTCATGTATTTGGTCATCGTATGTATCAGAAGACAACCCCAGAGTCCCAATTCCAAAATCTGGGATGGGTTTTCAGGACAAGGTACTATGTGCATTTCTCTTCTAACTACTGGAACTATACATCCACTGAATGCAAGAGGTAACTAGTTTCAAACCCAATGGCATGGCGTATTCCTTGTTATGACTGAAAGAGAAACAGCAAAAAAGAACCACCTGCATGAACCAAACGCAACAAAAGCTTGAAAGGGCTCACTTCCTCATGAGAAGCTGCCAGCAGAAGAGAACTGATCAAGACGTAAACCGTGAATTCAACATTTTCACCCACGGTCAACATCTGTTCATTGTAGAAGAGCCAAAGATGCAGCAATAAGGGCTTTCAAAGCCACAATAGTCCTGGAATCCAAATATTAATGGGAAGACTTGGGGTTTCATCTTAAAAAATGCGACTGATGAAATAAGGACAGCAAAGGCAAAGATAGATAAACAATGAGTTCAGAGGAGACATTAATAACATTAGTGCCTAAACAGTGATTTTCTTAGAGTTCAAGAACTTCTCATTATTTGGGTTTTCCGAGAAATTTTTTTGTTTGCTTTGGTGGGGGACACTTTATTGTTTGGGTTTTTTTTACATGAAGGTGTTAGACGTTGCTTTTCCTTTTTTCTTTACGATACCAAACACACAGCACATTCAACACTGCATCAACTGATGCTGACTATGGCCTTACTTAACCTCACCAGCCTATTTTCTTTTGCTGGATAACAGCTGAATCATTAGCATTAAACTAGCTTGCAGTCCTGAAAGAATACAGCAAAAACAGAGTACATGATCTTCTCTGCAATCAAAACACAACATAAAAGATATTTGAGATCCCACCAGGTATTTTATTTCATACTCAGTTGATGTGTTTTGCATGAATTAGGGATGGACTTCAGTTATTTGTAAGGACATTTGTAGTAAAATGGGAAAGCAAAACAATTACTTAGAAGTTCTTAAACTTGGTATTTCACCTTTTTTTTCTAATTTTTCACCCAATTATGCTTTTTTTTTCCACAAGAGGAAAAACTAAGGGTACTAGATTAAATATGCAAGATATATTAATAACTTTATGTAATGAAAGTAATCCAATTTTAATGTAAAAATGGAGGAATTAGAGAGATGCAGAAAAATAGTCTTTTAGCACCACAACCCTATTAACAGGCTCCCATCACCAGCTACAGGTCTGGGAGAGATTAAAACAACACATCTTTCCCCTGGAGCATGCTCCAGGTACATATTTCTCACAATGGTTGATATTTTATGCTGTATCAGCCACCAGAAATCACTTGGACCAGTGTTCAACAAGGGTCTTGCAAATGTAGCCATAAAATGTACAGTTTTTACCACGCTGGCGCGCAGAAGGAAAGAACCCTCCTGTTTGTAGCTGTGTACCCAGAATCTCCCCAAAGTACACCCAAATGCACAGGCACATTACCACTGGCCGAGGAGAGCAATGCTGGACACAGCTGAGGTGTTGGAGATGGCTGGAGGAGAAATAGTGGGTTCATTGCAGGAGTGGCAAAGCAACAGTTTGTCATTGCGGGGGCTGCCCTCGCTCCTTTCTCACCTTCACCTGGGGCACCATTCATCACATGCTAAGAAGCAGTGCTGTGGGATCTCTGTGCTACAATATCGGCAGAAACCACTGAGTAAATGATAACCCTAACAGCCCTGCTTGTAATTCCCCTTGGACTCTCTCATAAATACCAGGTAGACAGCCTTGGTCTTTAAGAAATATTTCTTCTGGGGAAAATTACACCTCCAGTGAAGAGAATCCATCAGTCACTTAAATTCAGCAGGACTGACCTTTGAAGCCAAAAGCACTGTGCTTATCCTCCTTTAATCATCAATTTTGGGAACAGGTCCTTCAAAGTAATCTCAGATCCATGCCATATTTTTTATTTTTAAATTTTCTTTTTTTTTCTAATTTATAAAGAAAGGAGCTTACTGCAATATGTCTTTATAAAGATCATTAAAACACTCAAAATTAAGCTCATATTCAATTCCTTCACTTGATAGGTTGTGATGTTCCTAGCCTTTTTCTGTGTGCCTGAAAAGATGATGGATAGATACACGATTTTTCTATTGATGAACCTCAGTAGACAGCTAAGCACGAGTCAGCTGCTCACTCACTCTCCCTTTCAGTGGAATAGGGGAGAGAATCAGAAGAGTAAAAGTGCAAACACTCATGGGTTCAGATACAGACAGTTTAGAACCATAGACTGGTTTGGGTTGGAAGGGACCTTAAAGATAGTCCAGTTCCAATCCCCCTACCATGGGCAGGGACACCTTCTACTAGACCAGGTTGCTCAAAACCCCATCCAACCTGGCTTTGAATGCTTCCACGGATGGGGCATCTACAGCTTCTCTGGGCAACTGGTGCATCACCACCCTCCAGTAAAGAATTTCTCCCTAATATCCAATCTAAACCTGATCTCTTTCAATTTGAAGCCATTCCCTTTTGTCCTCTCACTACATGCTCTTGTAAAGTCTTTCTCCATCATTCTTGTAGGCTCCCTTCAGGTACTGAAAGGTCATGATTAGGATACCCTGAAGCCTTCTCTTTTCCAGGCTGAACAATCCCAGTTGCCCTAGCCTTTCCTCATAGGAAAGGTGCTCCATCTCTCTGATCATCTTGGTGGCCCTGTTCTCGGACTTGCTCCAACAGGTCCATGTCATTCCTGTGCTCAGGGCTCCAGAGGTGGACACAGCACTCTTGGTGGGGTCTCACCAGAGCAGAAGAGAGTGGTGGAATTACTTCCCTTTCCCTGCTGGCCATGCTGCTTTTGATGCAGCCCAGGATATGGTTGCTTTCTGGGATGCCAGAATTTATTTTTTTAAAAAAGGAAAAAAAAGGAAAAAAAGGGAGGAGGGAGGGAAACACAAGTGAACAGTGATGGAAAAGAAAACAATTGCTCACCAGCACCAACAGACTGATGTCCAGCCATTCCGTGACCACCATTCACCCATTCCCCTCACACTCAGTTTTATTGCTGGACATGACATCATATGTTACGGAATATCCCTTTGGTCAAATGGGGTCAGCTGTCCCAACTTCTTTCCTTCCCGACCTCTTGCATAGCCCCAGCCCACTCACTCATGGGTTGGTGTGAGAAACAGAAAAGCAGAAAAGGTCTTGACACTCTGTAAACACTGTTCACCGATAGCTAAAACATCCCTGTGTTGTCAACACTGCTATCACAAATGCAAAACACAGCCCCATACGAGTTACTATGACAAAACAATCTCAGCCAAACCCAGAAATTCCTGTGGAAGCTGCAAATACCAAATTTTAGGTTTTGTACCACCATTCCAATATTCCCATTTCCCACCAAATGGAAAGCACCACACATGATCACTGACCATGCAGCTTCAGAGCCTGGCTTATGGATGATCATCTCCGGATGAAGTCCCAGGGCTCACGCTTGAGAGTACTGAAATTTTTAGTGATCATCGCTTGACAGTCAGTACTGAGGGAGGAACAAAACCAGCCCCAGCCTGGACAAAAGGCTTTCCAGAATGGGGTGACAAGCTCCCAGTCTTTCTTGCCGTGTTTGGGTTTTTTTGGTTGGTTTTTTTTTTTTTTTGCAGAGCTGCCCACTGCGAGGCTTGGAGACAGCTCAGATTAAGATGGTAGCAGGCAGCAGGATTGAGGGACCGAGCACAGTAAGAAAATCATGCTTCCTCATGGTCATGGTCAAGCCAAAAACTCTTTTTCCTGCAGTTTTCCACTTGTAAAACAGGCATAGCAGTACTCTTTGTTACCTCTGTGTTTCTACCAGCCATGGTGAATTTCTGCACACCCCTCTGGACCATGCAACATCATGGTACCAGGAACCTCAGCACTTCCACTGTCCTTAATTTTCCCTTCCCACCCACATCCCAGCCCTTAACTGGAAAAAAGAAAAAAAAAGATTCTTTTCATTACAGAAAGCTTTGTGGCTTGTAATTCTTAAATAACATGGCCTTCATATTACAGCAGAATGTTAGCTAGAAATACTGAGCTGCACGTGAAATCCTGAAAAAAAATAATATATGCTTTAGAGACAAAATCAGTGAATGATTTTGCTTGTGCAAAAACAGCACTGTAAAATTTAAGGACACATCATATGCAAAAGTAAATGAAAAAAAAACTTAAAAATACTTACTATCAGTCAATTTGTGACAAAAGCCCCAACTTCTTTTTAAAAGTGTTTCAGAGTTTCCTCCATAATTTATTTTCAAGGCCAAGTAGTTCATTTTGTGACTTTATTTTGTATTTGACATAGATTTTAGTACTTCCTGTAAACTTATACTTTTCTTTTTCTGGTTTCCACTACTACTACAAAGAAAAGCAAACCAATCAGAAGTTATTTTTATGCACCCTGCAGTTTAGGGAATCAGCCTACAATGATTGGAGCATTGTTTTCCAAGAAAGTTTCACTGCAAATAGCACAATCTGCACTAGGAAAAATTCAGTTTTGCTGTTTGTTACTGCACAGGTCAAAATTTCAAATATATATATGAAAGTGTAATGTTAAAGGGTTTTCTCTCTGAATTAGGCAAAGATACACTGGAAAATACAGGAAAATGCATCTTGCAAAAGTTGCACTTGTTACATACATCACTTCAGATATCAGTACTGTAGCTAATAGATCAGGAGAGTTTTCTTTCAGTCAAAGAGACAGAAATCATACTGTATGAGCAGTCCCAGAAGGAATACCTCTAGTTGTTCAAAACATATTTCACTTGCCTCTGGCAGGAGTTTCCAGATTAGTGTCATATACGTGTCAACATGAAACAACATAGGGTACTTGTTCATACATTCCCATTAGCCCTCCCTATATCAGTCTGTATGCCAGCTGACACTGACTGTACACATATATCAATATATTCAACCCCGTGAGCGCACTCCTCTGTCAGGTACTTGTTAATGAGACATAACCACCAATTACAAGTGAAGGCAAACTGAGGCAATGACTTCTATAAACAAGAAAGTGGCACAAGATGGACAGGGACTTAAGAGCACTGTTTGCATACTGCTAATTAGAAATGGTGTATAAAGACATATTTTGACTGATAAGCAGAATTGCCACTTGGTTTTTAAGACTCAGTTAGCTGATAAGACCCAGACACACCCCATCCAAAGTCTACAGTGGTTTCCATTAATTTTCAATCAATAATAGCCAAAAAATTGTGCCTGGCATGTTTTAAAACGGGTATCTTCAGCCAGCACAGCTAGGTGTGAAGTTTCTTTGTCCCACACAGGAAATCAGCAATTGAAATTCTGTCTCCAAGATTTGAATTCTTGGACCAAAACTCCCTTTGAAATAAATGCTAGTGATGTTTCATTTACTATATGTGACAAACGGCTACCTCAGGACTTTGAACAAGCAAAGAATAGTCAAACATGACTTGTTCTGAATTCTTGCATTCTAGTATAGATGGCATGTCCAATAGGCCCAAAGCTGTTTTCTAACCAATGGAGAAGCTGTAAAACTGATATGCCCTCTGCATGACTTCCTCTGATAGAGTAGAAAAATCAGCAGCAATCCCATGACATCTTGTCCTTGGTGATGCAGCAGCTTAATAAGTTCCTGCCCCCTGCCCCCTTCTTCTCTCCAGCCATTCATTCCTGTCCCTGGAAAGCAGCTCACTGAAGTCTCACTGGGCTGATATTACTGTAGTTCTAAGCCAGGGTTAAAATACCTGTCCCTAAAACACCTTCTTTTTTTATTATTTACCTTGAACCATTTCACTGGTCCTGCACGTAGCTGTGCCACTACAGCCAGGGCACAACAAACTCCATCAAGGAAAAAGGTTATCCTTAAGTGAGCTTACCCATCAGAGAAAACATATACTGAAACTAGACCCCCATAATGACATTAAAATTTACTGCCAGCCCCATAAATTAAGAATCTGAAAATATGTGTGTTCCTCCACCAGCAGAACAAAGTGAAAAACTGCACTGATTGATATTGTGACACCTAGAATAGAATCTACCACCAATTCCATATTGCAATAGTTATAGCTAATTAAAACAAAAACCAAAACAAACAAACAAACAACAAAAACCACACACAAAACCAACCAAACAAAAAACCCCTAAACCTTCAGTGAGGTAGCATCCAGCAATGATTTGAGGATTTAGAACCAGGAAGGAAATGTACTATTGTGTGCAACAATCCAGCACACATCCAGAGAGGATGCCCACACACTGTGTCTTCTCACCTGTCCACTGCCTTGGAGAAGAGCAAGGCAGCCCTGCTTCCTTCTCACCCATTTGGGTACAACTTGATGCCCCACACCTAGTTCTCCAGTTTTGGATTGGTGCAGTCTAGAAGAAAAAAAGCAGTGAATTTGTCTTTCCACAAAGGGTCATCAAGAGGCTTAGAGATCAGTGAAGTTTTTTGAGGTTTTAGTGGCATTTTTGATAACCTGTCTTGGAAGAGCCAGTTCACTTGACAAATGGGTAAGTTGAGCGAGAAGAAGCTGTTTTCTGAGCATCGCTTGCTATGTTAGGAGAATAAGTGAGGTTTGGATTTCTTGGCTTCTGTTAGCTTGGGTCACACCCAATCTGAAAATAGATTTTAATACTTCATTATTCACTACTTCAGAAAAGGGTTCAAACTGCAACTCTACAAAGCATGTCATTTACTCATTTAAGACACTACAGTCTATAGGTTCTACAGTCTATAGGTATTGATTGCCTAGTTAGGATCTAGTTTGGACAACTATTAGAATTTAAAAACATCTTACATATTAAGTGGAAGACATTAAATGAGGAGGAAGTCTGTAATTTATAGGTCTCAATCCTGAAAAATATTTCTGTTCGCATGAATTACTTTATTAAATTCAGCAGACTAATGTATAAGCTCGCTCCCAGCTGAGAACATCTGTAGTAAGAAAACGTGAAAATTTCTACAGAACTAAAAAGACTTGACTACACTTCTTTTTTTCTGATCCCTCACCCTTCCTTCCTCCCTCCCTTCCTCATAGACAAAGTTAAGGACTTAAGGAACTCATTCTAAGATCATTTCAGTGGTTTCAGGTTGGTGTAATTTCACTGATTTGAGAGAACTATTCCTCATTTGGTGAAAATGAAAACAGTTTCAGGTACTTACTGCTGATCGGTCACACTCTAAAAACTAAAACCATTAGTGTGGAAATAAGGTAGCTTGAATACTAAGCTCTTTTCCACCTGAAATTTCAATGTGTTTTTTTCACACCTTTAAAAACAGAGGGTTTTCTCATACAAATGTTAAAAGCAGATTTAATACAGAGTTAAAAAGGGTGCTGCTATAACATGAGATTGTATACACTTTCTTGTCACCCTAATTCATTCCTACTCATTTATTGACTGGGGATTAGCTCTTTAACAGAATCTGTATGTGGCTCTTTGACTCAGAATGGGTGGATTAATTCTTCTCCATTTTTGACTCATGAATCACAAATGAATGACATTTCAATTTGAAGCTATCAATATTCCCATAGGTTAAGTTTAAGAGTTTAAGCCTTTGGTTAGTAACTTGCTAAACTTTACACTTGGGTGAAGGTAATGTTTAAGGTGAAAAAGCAAGGGGCCTGCACTGTTCTTCCTTAAGATTCATAAAGAATGCCTAAAAAAATCCCTTTTCTTTTTTTCTTTGTTTCCTCTTCCCCCCACCTTTTAAATATCTGAATTAAGAATGTAAAATCTTGTCTTTCAAGAGATTTTGTAGATGCTTCCAGAGCAGTGGAGAGCTGGATTGGGAAATATCTTCATCTGTTGAATGAGTGAAGCGAATGGATCTCTCACATGCATTCTTGCAAACGGTTATTGGATGTTGGAGTTAATAAAGACCAAAGAAAATAAAAGAAAGATGATCACAGGAATTTATGCTGCAGTGAGATGTCTGTGGGCAAGCCGCTCCTCAAGCAAAATCCAGCAGGACTCCATGAGATCCCAAAGGTCCCCTGCAATAGCATGACTGCAGGACTATAGGCTGAATTTAACGTGGAGCCCACCCTCTAACTGCCTGGCCACATGCAATTCCTTCAGCCACTTAACTGCAGCAGATGAACAGACTGTCAATGTCACCTTATATGAATAATAAGGTGTCATGCTTTAATCCCAGCAACCAAGTCCCACACAGCCACTCACTCACTCCCCCACTGGTGGAATCAGGGAGAGAATTGGCAGAGTCAAAGCTAGAAAAATCTAGCTTTGGTAGGGTTGGTATAAAGACAGTTTCATATGGAAAGCAAAAGTCTCGCACACAAGCAAAGCAAAGCAAGGAATTTGTTCACTGCTTCCCATGGCCAGGCAGGTGTTCAGCCATCTCCAGGAGGGCAGGGCCCCATCACATGTAGTGGCTACTTGGGAAGACAAACACCATCACTCCATACATCATCCCCTTCCTCCTTCTTCTCCCCAAATTTATATGCTGACCATGATGCCATATGGTCTGGAATATCCCTTTGGTCACTTGGGGTGAGCTGTCCCGGCTGTGTCTCCTCCCAGCTTCCCATGCATCCCAGGTTTCCTCAACAGTGTTGCAGTTCAAAAAGCAGAAAAGGCCTTGGCTCTGCAAGCACTGCTCAGCAATAACAAAAACATCTCTATATTATCAACCCTGTGTGCAGCACAAATCCAGAATGGCCCCATACCAGACACTGTGAAGAAAATTAACTTTACATGAGCCAAAACCAGCACATAAGGAAAACTGCACATTAAAGCTTGCTTCTAACCTTGAGGGCTTCTTTCTTTCCCTTGTACTAAACCATGACAACTTATCTGCTAGAACAATAAATATCATATTAGCACTGGCCCTCAGCAGCATACCATAAGCTTCCTAGCACTTTATTCTGCCCTAAATACACTGTTTCATGCCAATAAAGTGGACTTATCTATGGTATTTGGCTAGAGATTCTGAAGTCTATACTTTTGCATGGAAGGAAAGTATTTCCTTTTACATGCAAATAAAGTATTTAAGGTAGTGGTTTTATGAAGCAAACAATGATGTGTCACTGTGTTGACTTCTTTTTTCCATCAAACATTTACAACAACAATAGTACAGAAAAGCAACAGGACAGATCAGAACCAAGAGTCTTCTTGGTCATCCCATCAGCAAAAACAATAGACATATTATTTTTCAAAAGAGTTGTTTTCTCCTCTTTCAAGAGTTATAACCACTTTGTAGTCTTTAATAATGAGTTCAAAGATGGGTTCACCTTGACAAAAAGATGGATCTGGGCTCATTAATTCATAGATCCCACAATAAAGCACATGCAGATATTTAACATGTTAAAAGAACTAACTTTTTGTTTTTCCTGCCCTCCCTCCCCCAGTGAGAAAAATCACAGGTAGGAGGCAAGTTTCAGGAACCAAGATATTCTACTTGAACCAAAAAACTTAGATCCAGTTCTCGGCTTTGATTCAGGTTCACTGTATAATCTTGGACAGGTCTCCAAGCTTAACTGCTAAGATTGATGGACAGCATGGACACATAAGTTGGGAAAGCTGTCCCAACTGGGGGACCTGTTTCAAACCCCTAGAGTCTCTCATGCCTGAATCAGAGACTAGATTTTGGAATAGCCACTGGGAATGCATCCTTGCAGCAAAGCCATTCCCTGGAGGGAAACCTATTTGACAGTGCAGGAAAAGATGCAGGAAAGAAAAGGAAAGCACTGCCCCAGCACAATCACCCTGGTACAGGGGCTGAGTTGTTCAACACACTCAGATGTGGCTGCACCTGAGCACAGCTCCTGGGGTCACTGGTTTCCTGTGATGGGGAAAATGCATTTTTAGAAATTAAGTTTGGGGTGAGAAGGTAAGTAACCTAAAGAGTTTCAGCAAGAGAAAACCCTTGCTTCAGTTACAATGAAGAGTGAGCCTGTCTGCCATCCTTCAAAAAAAGTCTCAACCTGTAAGCTACCATCTGGGCACAAGCTGACCAGGAACACACAATCTCCCTTCTCCTGAAACATGCAAGGCAATTACATGAGTCTCGATGTGAAGTTTACACGTCATACTCTACTCATCAACTAGGAAACAGCTTCTTTTGGCACACAGACAACAGGAACAAGCTGTTTTCATATCAAGGTGTCAAGGAATTTGCTTCAGGTTGGACCACGAATGTTTATCCCTGACGCAGACAAGATGCCTTGAGAGCAGCTTCTTTCACACCATCTGCAAGTGGTGCTACTGAATATACTGAATACTTTCCAACACGGAGCCCAGGGGCACAGTTTGTGTCTCAACAAGTGAGGAAATTCTACTGCAGTGTCCTAGACCAAAAGCACTACAGGTGCAGAAACTAAACACGAGCAGCTGCTTCGTATAACATAAGGATACTTGAAAGGAGCAGTGAAGGAAATTGAGAAATCATTTGTGGGTTTGGAAATTGAGAAATCATCACGTGAAACATGTTGCATGATCATGGATATAGAAAAAGGAGGCCATATGAAACCCAATCAGATAAGGCTTCATATCAACAGTAAATTTGCCTGTTCTTACATGAAGCAGTTTTAGGTGATAGGAGGAAAAACAATGGATGTTAACAGGGATTTTGCACCAGGACTTCAGCCTCCATAGGCTGTCACCCATGCTTTTTAGTAGAGCTACATCATCCTATACCCATATAGGATAAGTCTCTGACTTCCACGGAAAACTTTTTGATTTCTTTTAATGCAGTTTCTCCCAGCAATTGTTACACTCAACAAGTGAGTGTGCTTCAAATCTTGAACATTGGAGGTTGCTGGTAGTGATAGTCCCATGTTGAAAACCACAACACTGTGTTGAGTTCGACCTCTGTTTGCATTTCAAAGAATCATAGACTGGTTTAGGTTGGAAGGAACCTTAAAGATCACCCAGTTCCAACCCCCCCACGATGGGCAGGAACACCTTTCACTAGACCAAGTTACTCAAAGCCCCATCCAACCTGGCCTTGAACACTTCCAGGGATGGGGCATCCACAGCTTCTCTGGGCAGTCTGTTCCTGTGCCTCACCTCAATGTCAGTAAAGAACTTCTTTCCAATATCTAACCTAAACCCACTCTCAGTTTAAAGCCATCACCTCTTGTCCTATCACTACAACCCTTTGTGAAAAATACCTTCCAGCTCTCTTGTGGGCCTCCTTCAGAAACTGTAAGGCTGCTCTAAGGTTTACCTAGAGCCTTCCCTTTTTCTAAGCTGAGCAACTTCAACTGTCTCAGCCTGACATCATAGGAGATGTTCTCCAGCCCTCTGATCATCTTTGCAGTCCTTATCTGGACTTGTTCCAACAGGTCCCTTGTACTGGGGGGCCCAGAACTGGACACAGTAATCAGCTGGTTATGTCATGAGAGCAGAGGGGCAGAATCACCTCCCTTGACCATATCACACTTCTTTTGATGCAGCCCAGGATACTGTTGGTCTTCTGGATTGCAAAACACATTGTCAGGTCATGTTGAGCTTCTTGCCAACAACACCCCTAAGTCCTTCTCCTCATGTCTGCTCTCAATCTATTCTCCACCCAAGCCTACTTGTGCTTAGGATTGTCCCTACCCAGGTGCAGGACCTTGAACTCAGCCTTGAGCTTCGTGAGGTTCACACAGTCCCATCTCTCAAGCTTCTCAAGTCAAAGTACCTCTGGATGGCACCCCCTCCTTCCAGTGTGTCACCTGCTATACACAGTTTGGTGTCACTGGCAAATTTGCTGAGGCTGCCCTCAATTCCACTGTCCAATCACTGACCTTTAACAATTGCTGATGAAGATGGCCCCAATACCAACCCCTAAAACCTCTTGTCACTCGCAGATGTTGTAGAATTAAATGCTTTGCTTCTATTTGTTCCCATTCCTATGTAACAGTATTTCAACTCAGAGACTAACAGCACAGTGTGATATATGCTTACACAGTTATATTTAAATATTTTTATATATAAAATATAACTAAAGCCAAAGTGAAAATGACTGATAAAGATCTTTCTCTTTCCTTTGTGTTGTTGCCATTAATACTGTAAGTTGTTTCTTAAATACTAGCCAAAAAATTTAGACTCGTTTGAGAACTAGTCAAACCTGTGCTCCTGGCTTTCCAGTAAAAATTGTCACACATTAAGAGACTCACATCTTCTCAGATCCTCCTGCCACCTCTTGTCCATCATTATCCCAGATTAATGCCTGTACCTCCTTTGTTCTGCAACTGCCTTTGCTGACAGTTCTGAAAAAAAGTATTTTGCTGTACCGCGTGTTGAGAAACTCATGCCAACAACCATCCTTCTCATTTAAATTACTACAGAGGAGTCACATCACACCGTTTTCTCTGGGTCGTTTGTGCAATGTCAGGTAAGGCAGGATGTGACTCAGCCATGACTGGGTTCAGAAGTAGGACTCTGAAATCTTCTGGTTTCAGTTTACTTTGGGAATTCTTGGGACTGGCAGAAAAAGGAAAGTGAACCAAGAGAAATTTAATGATAGATGCTCTAAACCTTGGTCTTCTGCAATGCCTCCGTGTATCCCTCCCTCAGAAGGCATTGATCCCGTAGTCCTCTGAGCAGTAAAGGAGAATGGGGAAACTGATTTTCCCTCTGTTTCTATTCCCTTTTTTTCCCATCTCCACAGAAGAAATCTCCCTTTCCTCCAGCTCTAGGCTGTTTAATATTAGAAAGCAATTTTCTGTCAGCAGCACCTAGAACAACTCTTTCCAGACGGAAGATCACATCTCCTCTTTCCCTTCTAGTGAGGGAAACCACCTTCTCATGAACCAAACCTCAGCTTCCACCTTTGCTTTGAGACAAACCTTCATTATACTTTGCCTAAAGAAGTCCTGTGCTCTGAAAGATGGCTTGAGGCCATCTTTCACAAAAGTCAGAGAACCTTGCTTAGCGTTCCTAATCTCAGAGATACGCACAAGCATACACTAAAGTTCTGATCAAGACTGTGGAAGACTGCGTCTCTTATACATTTATAAGTTCAATATAAAATCATAACATACACCTGTTCACATTCCTTTAGCCTAGAAAGTCACTTTTTCTTAATATTTGAATGATATCACAGCCTCTTATACACAATATTGTGAAGGTGAATGAATTTCATAGCACTAAATTTCACAGAAATTAACTGAACCTAACATGACTTGCATATGGATGCCAGATACAGCCACATTTTAATCCTCTGCTATTCATGGAAACAAAGAGCATATGCCTTTATCAATTCCACTAATCCAAACTAATCTTTGCATGGAATACTTGGCATTAAGAGACAATATTTATACCCAAAATAAGCAAAGTGATACATTTCTATCCCATACACTGTTTTACCTCACTGGGTCCCTCCCAGTACATTTTCTTGGACTGACATGACTCACAAATGGCCCTGCAAATACAGTTCTCCCATACAGACCTACACGCACAAGTGGACCCCCTGAAAGGTGCAACATATCCAAATAAGGGACAGAATGATCAGAGAGGAGAGAAATATTTGAAAAGTCAGAAGCATAAAATAACCTTTTAGGAGAGCTCCCACAGTTTTGCCAGGTAAACATGTCTGATATGAGCACTTCAGTCATGCACAGATAGATGACACATCTGTGTGTGGGCAGAGGATGAAATTGGGTGTGGACTGCGTGCCTCTGCAATAGGTACGGTGATAGGTCTAACTCAGCACCAGAGGCACTGAGTCATCTGTTCAGAGCTTAGAGTTCCTCATCATTCCCTTTATCACACGGAAAAATCCTGGCTGGACAGCCTGAAATTTATCCTTGCTGGCTCGGGCCCAATCTGAGAGAAAGGCCAACGGCACTGCAGGATTCAGACACCCTTGGAAACCCTCCCCAAAGTCCACTGATTCATGTAGAAAGGGATTGTATACTCCCACAATGACACTGAGCACTCAGAACAGTTATTTTGCCTCTTTCATCCTCCTATAGAATGAGCATAGGTGAAAATAAACAGGCTTGTAACTATCTTAAATGACACTTGAAGGACTGAACTCAGAGGCAATTGACAAATCCAAGCATCTAACCCAGTGTACGGATGTGTGTAGAGAAAAAGCAATATCTAATTTTGGGCAATGATCACTATGAACACCACAGATGCTGACAGTGAGTAAACATCTCTATATTCTGAAATCATGCCCAGCATCAGTTTCACATTTTCTTTTGCCTACCTTTTCAAGACAAATTGGTAAATTAGCTACATGCCAACAAACCCAATGGCATGATGGCAGAGAGGTACTCTCTTATTCTCAAAGCAAAAACACAGCTACAGCCAATCTTAACAGCCTGAGCCAGAAAAAACCTCAGAAAATCTTATGAAGACATGACAATATAACAGAATACCACAAGCAAGATAGCTGCTGTGGCTTAACTTCTTGTACCACCTCGTAAGACCATGGCATAAATCTGGTATGCATAAATATTCCTGCTCTAGGCAGGAAGAAAAAATATATTGTTACTGCATAATTTCCAGATGCAGGTCTTGACCACTTCATACATTCTGTCAAGTGAGAAGCATTATAGGAGAGGTATTATATATAGCAGAGGAATTATATTACCCACACCACTAACAAGAGAGGGGGGAAAAAGGTGGTGCTTTTTAGAATAGGTATTGTTCCCAATTCTTCCCCGGCAGATAAAACATACACACGCTGTGGCAAGAGCAGATTGCAGGGGATGAGCAACCAGAGGAGTGGCTAATTAGTCCCCCTAGTCTAGGAGCAACTGACTGAATGTGCCGAGTTCAGGGCTCTAGGCTGGAGGTCAAGCTCATCTTTATGTCCAGTCCTCCTGCTTTTGCTGTCATGCAGAAGTGGCATCTGCATCAGTAAAACCTTTCAGATCAGATCTGCTAGATAATGTTGGTATCTAACTCCTCTCTTAACATCTGGTTTTGTAATAATCTTAATTGGAAATCAAGTTCTCAGAGAATGGTTTGTCTGTTGAAGAGAGCAAAGTTTCTATTACAGCTTAGAGAGTTTATCTCCTTCCTGCCTAATGCAGGATTTCTTTTTCTTTTTACTGAAACAGCTGGAGACCACCACCATGGGAGACTGGGAAGTGAACTGGATGAACTTTGAATCTAACACAATCACAGTTTTTGTTCTCTCAAAAAAGAATGATCAAATGATTAATGATGAGAGTGAACCATAACTGAGACATAGTCTGATCCCAGAAAGTGAGTCAAACCCGAAAGTTCACCAGCACAGATTTTCATATCGATACCAAAGATCAATTTGGTCAGAAGGTTCCTAAAACAGAAGTCAAGGCGAATGACTAAAATCTGGGTAGACAAGATCCTGCAGCAGCCATCAGATAAAATCAGTTAAAAATGCAGTTTGTTGCGGAAGTCAGTCAGCTCCCTACATGTCCCAACAACAGTACCCCCAAAAATGCAAACCCCAGCTGCATGTAAATAGACAGTTCAGTTCTCCACATACACCCTGGCTGCCTCTCATTAGCATGACGCCTACATGTATTATCATGGTTTGTAGAGGTCTGACAACAGAAGCCCGAGCAATGTTATCTCAAGGATTCCTTGTGCCCCCCAGGCGCTCTCTGTGCCCTCCACTGTCTTTGCGCAGCAGTTGGACCATGAGCTGACTGCAAAGGGAGCCTTTTGTTCTGTTTGCAGAAAACGTGTGAGTGACGACAGCAGCAGGAATAATAAATACAAATGGTATTACGCACACATGCAAACCTCCCTGTGCAAAATTCAGCCATAGGGTGAATACCAAAATTTTATTTGTCACTTAGCTATTTATATAGTCAAAGAGATTTAGAAATAGCAAAAAATATTTATCCTTGCCAAAAACATCTCCCAGAGTGGACAGCCCCAGGGGCTGAGATCTGAGCTCTGCTCCAAACAGCAGTGGTACCTCCCCAGCGGGGAATTCCCAAAACAGGAATGATACCCCAGAGCTGACACAAAGCCAGGAGATTTGGCTCCCCCACCAGACTTCCTCCAGCTGTCAAGACAAGTGTGTCATGGTTAAAAAACCTGCTGTGCTCTGGCTATTTCCTGCTGGAGCTGTGGCAGGCTGGGCAGAGACAAGAGGAGCTCAAGGGCTCTGTTGAGCATCCCTGGCCCAAGATCAGAAACATGCACCCAGCCCCATCCCCTCCAGTGGCATCCAAAACTGCATGGCATTACAGACAAGGTCTTTTATCAGTCCCTATGAGCCTTCTACCACCCTTTCTGTAGTAATGCTTATATGGCATTACTCAAGAGTTCATCTGTTGCTGTGCTGGATGCACTCCTCCTTGCCACCATTCTCCTCAGAGCCATACCTGTGAATTACCTTTTGCTTCCAAGGTACAAGAAACACCCTTTTGGGGTCAGCACCCTGATGAGGATTATAAGACTGCAAACTGAAGGTTTAAACAAGTCCATGCATCATTGAGGTTATATCTTCAACGGACAGGGTAAGCCCTCAGGAGGGGTGATTTTATCTGCTGATATAAGAGTGGTCAGAGAGAGATCTGCAAGTTGTCCCAGGCCAGTAACACTCAGGCTTTAAAAGCCCCATGTGGTTAAACAACGACTCACGGCTGATCCCTACCTTGCCTGTCAACACTCACCACTGCTTTACATCCACACCATTGCTAGAGCACAACTGAAGACCACAAAAAGGCATAGAAGTGAACAACGTTACCCTAGAACACACCACAGCTCACTCAGCTCCTGTGCAAAACAGAAAATCTTGAGGCAGTGGATATTTTATGACTTCTCAAAATAAAACCTAAACAGAATTCAAGTCTTTTTTTACACCACCTGCACAAGAAGAATTAATTGGAGGAGTGCAAGCCAAACAGTAGCAGGCTCTTATAAACCTGCATTGGGTTCTTTTGCACCCGAGTCTATTCAAAAGAGTCCATGTAAATATATGCATAGGAAGCAATACTTAGATGCACATTTCCACACGTGTATAAATATTTAGTAGAGCGCTCCTCTCCTGGGGCATCCTTTTAAATACAGCATCCCTTTAAAATCCTTCAAGAGTTGAGACACAGACCCGGCCTTACCTTTCTACTTCCCAGCTTCTCTTCACCTTTTGAAACCAAATCCTCCTTGCTGTCTCTATGGTGACAGTGACGTCCACGTCCCCCTGATGAGATGGCTGCTGGCATGCACATCAGGTGCCAGAGCAAATCTGTCAGCAATAGAAACCTCTCCAGCTCCTCCATGGGACACGATGCTCTTCTCCAGAACTCAGTCGGACAAACAACCTGGTAAAGAAAACAGGTTAAGCCACCATCCTATGTCTAAGAGAGTGGTAAACCGGATCTAAATAAGGGGTCTAAAACCCTTTTATATTTTTCTCTTTGATAATAATTACTGCTACTTAGGAAATAAATGTGATAGCACTGCTATCGAAGAGTATATCTGGATAACCTACACAGAATGAACTAATTAAAGATAATTTCTCCGAGAGGGTTTGACAGTGAGAAGATATTGGCTTCATGAAGTAGAAGTACCTGATAACCAGCATGATGAAAACCTCCTGCAACATCCATCCACCTAGCACATGGAACCACCAGTGGCAGACGGATGTTTCTTGGCACATGGCTACTGGAGAGAGGAGAAAGAGGGGAGATTTTTATCAAGTGCTAAGTGAGGAGCAGCAGGTGGAACCTGCAAAGGTGTGCCTTTCAGGCAGCCACAGAAGGTGGCTCCAGTGACTTTCCTTAGGAAAGACAGTGAGTCACTGGGGTTACAAAACACCAGCTATTATATACAGCCCTTGCTATATTTCATGGTGTTCAACAATCTAGTTCTTGAAACACAACCCCGTTGTAACCTGCTGTCCTGTAGCACCCTACAGGCACAGAAAAGGATGTTCAGTCCCCACTAGTTCTTTCCTTCTGACTACCCAGATGGGGGAAGATGTGCTGGGGAAACCGCTTTGGCTTTCTGCCACAGTCCATTGCCAGCACCAGCTGATACTGCACACCCTGCAGATACTCTAGATTGTCTTTATATTTCACTGACCTTTTGTAAATTTACAGCTGAAGGTGTCTGTCACTGCAACCCTGCTCCCCAATGCAGGGGAGGAGATAAAGGTGTCTGTGGAAACAGGCCTCGCCCTGAGGACTTTTAACTGTGCAAGGTACCCTGCTGCAATCAGCTCACTTACAATTCTTCTCTGATAAAGTCATCCCCTCAAAATTTAAGGGTCCTATTCGATCCAGATAAATATTTGGAAAATGAAATACAGACACAGATTAGTTTTGTATTTCCCTGGGTTTTCATGTCCTTTTTCACTGATCAGACAAAAAAAAAGAGATAGTCCATCATCTTAAAGATGAAGATTGCAATAGCCATGCACACGTTAGGTACAACCCAGAAAAGCAATAATAACAATAATTTTTAAAAGCAATAAATAGCAATAATATATGACTAAAACTTCCACTGCTGTAATACATGTTAAAGATCCAGTCCCAGATAACACAGATAACTCATCAAAAGATGGCCAACTCCTTTCCTAAAAGACGTGAAAAATTCCATCTCTACAATCACAAAGCAGTGCTATCTAGACTTCAGACATCCAAGGAATATCAGTCTCTTAACACCAATAATGCACATGCTTAAGCATCATGTATTTCGTACTGCAACTATTTACACCTTTGAGAGTATTTTTTTTATTCTGTGGCCATATCTGGCTGGGTGACTTTTAGCATTTTTTTGTCTCTCATCTTGTTTCTGGCCTTTTGCTGTTTTCATGCTTTTAAAGTTTCTAATGGCAACAGTTTAACTCACTTCTAATTGGAAATGCACAATAATAATGAAAATAGGGTGGGTTTTTAATATAAAAGGGCTATAATTACGCTTTTTGCTTTGTTTGACAAAACTATGATTTCTACCAAAACACATGACCAGCCCTCGGGTGGTCTATTCACAGCAAACAATGTATTGTCCTGGGCACACAAGACAGACAAGATGTTGTTTAACTGAGCCTCAGACTTCATTTACTTAACTTTTATGGAAACTACCAGCAATAACTTGTAGAGGGTACACCATTATTTCTTCTTTCATCAACTCAGCATCATGGAAGGTTGCCATTATCAGCTGCTTTTTTCTCATGCACTCGGTTACGTTCATCACTGGGACACTACAGTTCTCTTTGTATAAGGGTTAAAAAACCAGAGGGAAGAGGTTGTTTCTTCATTACATCAGATATACAGAAATACACAAAAGCTATTGCCAAGTTCTCCAAGAGATTTCTTTCCTGAAGTCCACTTAGTTCTTAAGCCAGAGAAAGCTTAGTTGCTCTGTTTCTTGGAACCTGAACCCAGATAAGTCATCAAAAGATAACCAGCTCCTTAGATAAAGCAGGTTAAAAATTCCATCTCTACAATCACAAAGCAGTCCTTCATCATTTCTGGATACCTTTGATACCAGACGTAATATTATGAAGCTAATGAATTATTTCCACCATTCTCAGAGTCAGAAGTATTTGCAAGTGCCCATCAGAATCTGCTCAGACCAATCTGGCACAAAGTCACTTCAAAGCAGTTAACTCTGAAAACATCATTTCCATAAGAGGAGTGTTTGAAGACGTGTGTTGTTGAGCTTATCTGTTTGAACAGTTTTTGGGGAGTTTTATGCTGGATTCCACCACTGCACAGAAAAATGGCGAAGAGACACAAACAGGTGATCTCTGGCCTTTTTAGTGAATAGTCCATTTTCATGGAACTTGAGAGCCAGGTGACGTGGGGTGAGTGGTGACGAGATGAGTTGGCATGACAAGAAAAGCAGCTTACAAAGGCAGCCATCAAAATCTCTTCACTCTGCTTCCCCGGACTCTCCATCAGTTCGTGGGATCACTTTGAAACTGTTCCCACGACCTTCAGCTGACCACCATCCTTATGCTTGCAAACCTTACTCTGCAGCTGTTACATCACGTGCCTGGGCAGATCATGTCTCCCTTGGCAGAAGATGAGTTGGCCATGTCCATCTCATCCAACAGCTGGGGTCTCCTCAGTTTGAGTCTGCAAAGCCAGGGCACCCACGACAGCCTATGTTTGTCCCACCTGCAGCAACACAAGTCCACTGTGATGTGCTCTCTCCAACAATGCCTATCTCTTCCTGTCAGGAAAATAGGATTGCACACTCCATCCAGGAGTCAGCATGAAAAACAGCATGTAACCGGTATGGATATTCAGAGACATAGTGGCTCAAGCCTAAGCTCAAATTCTGAGTCAATATAATGACATGGATTGCCCACAGCTTCCAGTATCACAATCCCTGCAGTGGTTCATCAAGGGTTTGACATCTGTCAAGTGTGCTTGTATTTCACAGGACAAACTCAGAACAAGCACATGTAGCCACACAATTATGCCTGCCCATAAGGACTCAGACGTAACACATTTTCCCATTCCAGTATTATTGAAGAAACATTTCATTTTCAGTTGTGTTTTCAGAAGGCTAACAAGGGGCTCGTGAATACATCAAAGTAAAGTCATATTATTCATTTACAACAAATGTTTCTGATTACATTCCCTCTGACCATTCAGACAACACTTTATTAAAGAGCTAGAAAAAAACCTGATGTTTTTCAGGACTACCTCTCATAACCCTAGGTCCTGATCTATTTTGCACAACACAATTTGCAGAATATTCACAGGACATGAAATGAAGCACAGGTTCCAGGTCTCTGGAAACCTGAGGTCTACCAGAAAACCACCTTCCAGCCTAGATGGAGCCATCTCCAGCAAATGCAATCAGCTATGAAAACAGTAGGAAGCACACTGTTCTACACGCATTGAAAATATGTACCCTTAAGGGTCTCACACAAACTACACCTTTGGTTGACTTCTGAATGGAGTCTCCAGGTGGTTAAAGCACTGACACTGCATTATTTATGGTGATTGAAATGCATCTAAGTAGCGCTTAGCAATAGAATTTACACAAAGACACTTGATGGAAAAAACACAGGGTGGGGGGAGGAGGTTGTTTACAAAACAAGTTGCAGTAATAAAGCTGCTAGGCTGAGCCAAGAGACCTCTTAGTAAATCATTTATTCCACAGTTTGACAATATTTACAAAGGTTTTTACATGAATTATTTACTCAAGCTTTTATAACTTGTAACGTACTGTACACAAAACAGCAAAAACACATTAGAGCTACAAACCTGGGAACATACAGTTATGCAATGACAGATGGTGGAAAGGGCTCTGACAAAGGGAAGTTTACAACTAACACAAGCAACAGCCTTTTCTATCTGTCATCAATAAAGGGCTGAGGACTAGCAGGAAAATGTGATTCAAGGAAACAAGACTTTTTTCAAAAGCTACATTCTTTGTGATTGCTGGATTTGGTTATTTTAAAAAGAGCCTTTTGTTTTGAGTGTCTAATTCTAAGAATTACCATTTCAGTGAGTTACCACCAACCAATGAAAGGCTGTATAGCACAAAAGCCAGAGTTTACATGAAGGAAACCCTGAATTTCTGCTGCTTACCTGATGGGTTTTAGGTCAATTCAAGTGATACTGTGCATGTATCTAACAAGTTTGCCCAGAGACACCACGTGTATTACTGCCCATGCCAGGAACTTTTGTGCACAACACTCTGGAAGAGACATTCATTTCCCAAAACAGTTATAAGCGAGATAAAAGAAGGAGAGTACAAGGGTGTATGTGAAAGTTTGCAGACCTTATATTACAGACGCAGAACAGAGACAAGCACAATACCTGAGATCCAGCAAAGAACCCTCATCACCTGGAGCTCTGTACATAGAACTGGCTCGTCCATCCCTATATCTTGCTGCCCAGCATCAGTGAACAAAACAATAGCTTTTAACATCAGTCACTTTTCATGCTATCAAAAGGTATATTTAGGTTAGATATTAGGAGGAAATTCTTTGCTGTGAATGTGTTGAGACACTGGAGCAGGTTGCCCAGAGCAGCTGTGGATGCCCTTCCCTTGCAAGTGTTTAAGGCCAGGTTGGATGAGGCTTTCAATTACCTGGTCTAGTGGAAGGTATCACTGTCTATCACAGGGGCTGAAACTAGATGATCTCTAAGGTCCCTTCAAATCCAAACCAATCTATCACTCTATGATTACTTCAGCCTGGTCTCCATCTACCAAAAAATTAAAAGAAAAGGAGCCCTACCCCCTCACTAAACAAGGCACAGGATTTGCTGCTACCATCACAGCATATTCAGCCTTTCTTTCTCAACTTTGAACCCAACGCAACACACCACCACCTTCGTGCTGTCCCCTGATGGAAGGCAAAGGGTATCCCCACACTTGGTCATATAGCACAGGGAGTTTTAGAGATATAATAAAAAAACCTATCCCTAGAGAAAATGCTGTTGTGACAGAGCATCATCACACACATCCTCCTCCCATCTGTCATTCAGGTTGGAATGTGGCATACAAGGGATCTTCTCCTCCTCACTGACTTGAGAACTAACAAGTGTTTAAGATGAGAGGCAGGCTGTGAGGATGAGCTCTGTACAGCTGGGATTAGTGAGACCAAGGCATGAAGCCTAAAAGCTGGGGCTTTAACAGAGCCAAAGGAAGCCTTTACCTGTGTAGACAACACCGATGAGGCTGTAGCTATTAGCGCTAAGGAGCCAGGGAGTTGTCTGTGGCCAGAATTTTGGAAATGCCTGAAAGGGGCACTCAAAAGGAGGAAGTAGAAGTGGCACACATCCTGCATCCTGATGTCCCCTACAACAACAAAGAAAAGGCCAAAAAATTATTTGTTATCTCACTTTTCTAAAAATCTTTTCCCAAAGAAACAGCAGCTTCGAAATACTTTTTTTTTTAGTCTTTTGCCCAAATTACCGATTACTGCCAAACTTACGGTCTGAACTAATGAGCTAAGGTTTCAAAGCATAAAACAGAATACACCAGGACATTCCAATGCCAAGCAAAAACAACAGATCCAGGTGAAAAAGCAAGATGATAAAAAACACCAAACTACAAACTATGTTTATAAATGTAGTAGCAAAACAAAGGACTCTTTGTCTAGATGAATTACAGAACTAAAGTCTGGACACAGCGTAGGTGAAACACTGTGCCACAGACTGTACAGCAGAGGTTGTGGTTAGGCAGTCTGATGACCCATTGCCAATTGCTACAGAGACAACAGCCAGTGTCTCGTTCTGCAATGTCAAATCAACCTCTAATGCACAGCTAGAGTAGCAAGCATGAGCACAGATACAGGTACAATAAAACTAGAAAAAGTACATAAGCAGGAAAGCAAGAAGATCAAAGATATTGAATAGTTTCTGTCAAAGAAACAATTAGTCTGGAATTCTTTGACTGCAAAACAGATCTGAGGGGGCATCTGATGATCTATAAAACAGCAGGACATTTGGAAAAAGCAGCATTGCTTACTGTTTATTGGAGTGCAAGGACTACTGGTCACCCAATGAAATTATTGGGTAGTAGATCTGAAATAAAGAGGAGTAATTCCTGCACAAGGTATGGTTAAGTACTTGTGTCACGAGATATTGTGAATAACACAAGTTCACGCAGCCTTAAAAACATGCAGAATCCTTCCTGGAAGAGAAGCCCAGCAAAGCCTTTGAACACACACATATTACACTTGCTCAGGGAGTCCCTAAAATTAGAAAAACACATTGAGGAAAAATTTTGGTGATGCTAGTCACTATTAGCACTTTTGCATGATGAGAAACTAAGGAGCAGTGCTGATTGTGGGGCTAATTTAATTTTCTTGAATATTCACTTCACCCTGTTTCAAAGGGAAGATGAAATGAGTAGGAGGAGTTGGATGGCCCATACAAGTTCAGATCAAAGGAGGGGAGAGAGCACAGTTCTCCAAGTTGGCTACCTAAATCAGGAAATTTAAGATAACCATGGCTGTGTTCAAGAAAGACTATAAAGATATTCAAATGCACTGTAACTAGAGCAGGTAAGAAAAAGAAAGAGGAATTGCTCAAGAAAATACCCCCATTTTGGTAACAAGACAAAGCTTCATTGAGAGACTGTCAGGTAAATGACATAAAGCTCCAGTCACTAGCTAAAGTTCACAAGCTTCACTTAGTTTTCCTTCAGGTCTTAGCATGCTGTAGGTCTAATAGCAATGGATTTTTTATTTTTAATTTTTTTTCCCTCCTTTTTTGACACTCCCAATTAGGTTTTCCTCCTGCTGGTTTCTGAAGATCATTCCCTGGAGACAGACATGTATCCTTAGCCTTATTAACTGCTTTTGAAATATTGCCACTATTGTCAGGAGCTACGCTATTGACTGAACTGCTCCAGAGTCCATTCCTGATATCTGGTGGACATGTGCCCCTCAGACAAGTTACTATTCCTGGGTACTCCTCATCTACATGATGGAGAGAGATATTAATGTGATTTATATGAGGACAAAGCATGCAAAGCATCCACAGATTACAGCATTCAGATCACAGCAGAAGGATCTGAAACTTTATATTGCTTTCAGTGGAAGCTGCAGATGGTCACCACTGACTTCCCTTAAGTGAGGTGAGAGAGTCACATAGATTAACACATCACATGCCAAGGAGTTGCACAACACCAGAGACTTCTCCAAATGCTCCTTCAGACTGAAGGTGTCAAGACAAACCTCAGCTCACTAATTTTTCATATGTGAGTGCTTCAGAAAATTGAGGATACCTGTGAAAAAAGGGTATTTGCAGGGGAAGTTTTAAAACAGTGGGTGTATGAGAAACATGATGTAAGTTAGCTAGTAACAGACCAACTGGTGTCAAAAATCTCCTAACATGAAACTGAATTTTCATGAAATTAAATTGTTACCCAGTGACTGCCACAGGCTATAAACATAGCCAGAGACCAAATAAGATATTCTTTTAGTAAACTTCTATTCATGTATGCATTTCAGATAAAGCCCTTAATAGTACCACCTAACACTCACAAGACTGTTTACAAGAGAATCCTTTATGACTTACTGTTATAAATGCTAGGACCAGTGCCACTGATTTGCAGGAATACCGAGGTACTTCTATGTTCAAATAATTACTCATTACAAGGATTGTTCCTAAGACAACATAGAATCAAATCAAATAATAACAGTTTGCAGTAGCAGGCTACCTTTAATTGATCTAGAGTAGGAGTTGGTAGACTGCATTTCTGATTGTTGACATTTTAGACATAATTCTGGTTTCTTTAAATGAATTAAGTGTTACACCTCACGTAAAGCCCTTTTTTATCCCAAGCTGGACTGCAAGGATGTGTTAATCTCAGTGCAGTCAGATGGAAAGGAATTTTCCCAGAGATTTTAATCCTGCAAATAGTGGTTTCATTAAGAACCATACATGACTCCACAGGGAACTCTAAATATTAAGACTGGTAATAAAATCATTAGTTGTTCCAAGCTATTCAGCATATCATGGAGCCCTAAAAAGTTAATGATAGTTAGTTAAGCTACAGATGGACCAAGCATTAGCCAGTTCATTGAAAATTGGGTTGAAAATAGCACTTCACACTGTGGGGGAACGATCCTCAACAACAGGGCAGTACTGAAATGAGCTTTTTTTAATCACTAATTTCTAATCAGTAATAAAATTTTTTGTGAGGTCTAACAGTTAAGGTTTTTTGAATGCATAACAATGACTCAAAAAAGCCTTAACAGGAGCACTGTGATTACTAAAAGTAAAGCAAGTGGTTGGGCCTCCTGCTTTAAAACCCTCCAAATTTCCTAGAAAGTGGTCTGGATAACTTGAAAGTTTAAAGCAATCACTCTTTTCTCCTAGCAAGTCTGGGACAATATTTTACATATATCTGTATATGTATATATGTCTGTGTGCATGTGTGTGCATGTGTGTGTTGCATACACGTAAGTAGGTAAAGCAAAATCCTCTGGATACCAAAACTTCCAGAGACCTTGACTACTGCCCAAAGCATCTCAGCATGTCTTCAGATGAGCACATGTTGCTAAATCACCCACTCCACTTAGCCCTTAACAGCAAAACCATCCTGGTTGTGGCATCTGGCCGCAGAGGTCCATGTGGGTCTGAACAGGTTGGGGTGACAGCAGCCATTCCCTTGCACGTTGTGGGGTGCATGGACAGTGCTGCTGCTCTGTGTCCTGCTGCCCCTGCACACCCCTGCACCCTTGACACCGACCAGCCTCCACGTACCCCACTGCCAGTGGGAAGGGGCACCCACCAGCAAGGGGGCTGGCAGGTGGCAGTATCATGGGGCTTGGCAGATGACAGCAAGGAGTGCTGGTGGGATCCTGCAAACACCAGCACAACTCGATCTAGCTGGGACACAGCTGTTTTGTTGTAGCAATGCAAGCTCACACCAAAGGAGCCAGAGATCTTGTGGGTGGCCAGATGAGGGAGGGGAAGAAGGTCACCTGGTAGGCTTTCCTCACCTGGTTGGAAGAATTTTGCAATTAAAGAAAAAAAAGAAAAGAAACAAAACCAAAACACACTCACCAGAAAAAACCAAGCCCCACTGCTCTTACCAAGTAGCTCATGGACAAGAATATCCTCTTCCACAAAACAACGAGAAGGGGTTTTTCCTGTTGCTGTGCAGAACAAAACCATATCCAGACCCTGAGAGCTGTAGTGGTTCTTCCACCCTTCTAACAAACACTTTGTTGAAGTGTAACACATTCAATACAAGCTGCTACTGCAGTAGTCCCGTTAAAGTATTTTTCAAATACCTTAAGAAACCAAGGAGTCAGTATTAGTCCCATGGAAAAAACACTCTATCAATGTTTTATGCTCCTGGATTTTTCTGTAATTTTGCATATTTTTGACAGTTTAATAAGACAACTAAATAGCACACTTTATCTGCAGACATTTTTCACATTTTTACCAAGAGTTTCTTTTGTAGGAGCACACTGGGCATCCCAATGCATAGGAGGGAAAAGAGGGCTCCTTTATTTTACATCTGCTTTCTTCAAGATTCCAGAATTTTCCTCATCAAAAATAATTTTTTTATCTGGTCTTCACAAAGCAAAACACTGATACCACTTCTACTTAAATAAGTGAAAGAAAAAATATCACAGACATTTTTGAACACTAGGCTTAGAAACTAATACTTTATATTTAACAAAATATGCCCATTAAAACTCCAAGATTGTACAGAAGGTTTATGTCACCTCTGCCAAAACACATTATCTGAGAATTCTGTTCCAAATAAACAGATAACATTTCCATTTCTATTTTTGCATGCATCCATGTATTAATTTTGCATACATCCATTCTAAAAATTAGGTGACAAAAAAAACTTCCCCGCTATTGTGCTAACAAGCTTCATAAGTGTAGTGACAGTGCTGCTAAATTAAGTATACTTTGGGCTAATTTTACGTTTTTATCACAATACTGGAGAAGTATTAGGAAGCTATTATTTTGTCAGCTTTCTCATTTAGCAAAGCAGCTTCAATTTATTAACAGTGTGGAGTGTGAATGAATCAATATGTTTCATTGGGCAATGTGTCATTTGTTAATCGGATATTGATGAGATTATTGACGCGCAGCTAATTAATCTCAAACCCTGTGCTAGCCTTCATATGTTTCCTTAATTATGTTCTTCATCTTAGTCTTCCAACTTTGGCATGCAGACGCCAGCTTGTAGACAGTGAGTGAAGTAAGCTGTCAGAGTGTTTTTTCACACATTTACAATCCCTTGGCAGCAAAATTATTTTCCTACTTGTAAATAGGTATCAAAAAAATATTTAATAATATTTTCAGAAGATTGATATTGATTTGGCAGGGAGTCACTCCAAATTAGCTTAGCAAGAGATCTTGCATCAGAAGAAGCATGCTTAAATAGATATATCTAACAAGCATTAAATAATTATGAAACTATAAACCTGTAATCATTGGGAAGTACTAAAATTGCTTCTCTGCAGTCATTATCATTGAACTCCTGGCTAAAGAGACATTCTATAACAGTTTAATTCTCCCTTCCTACTGCAAGAGGACAAATATATTTTGGGCTATTTTCTTTCACCAGATGGCCAAGTTTAGCAAAAGGAAAGCTGCCTTTTTCATGATACATAAAAGACAGGAATAATTTCACAGGGTGTGACAGGGGTCACACACCCTAATTTCATGGGGTGCCAGCAGAGGTCTGGCTGAGGAGGGGGCAGGGTGGGTTAGTTCATTTTTGAGCATCCCCTTCTGGCTGCGGGCACAGCCCTGCAGTGGGACATGAAGACTTGCCAAGAGCTGTTTTGCCTATTTCAGCTGGAGTCAGCTGAGGACACCGGCATCCCAGGCGCCACGGACAAAGAAAGCTGCAACAACACAGCTCAGTGGGGTAGCACTCAGCTAGAAACCCTTTCTGCTACCTACTCTGGCACAATAGCTTTAATAGAGATAAGATTTCCATCAAGCTTATTGTTGTCATATTTTTAACCCCACAAAAATACACCCAGTGGTTCTAGGAAGTAAAGTAAATCCCGGTAAGGCCTCTGCTAAGTAAAACACAGTGAATCTGTGCTACACAGGAAAGGGTCTTCTCCAAACAGCAGAAAGGAAGATAATGAATACATTTTGATTTATGAAAAATACCACTTAATGTGTTTACTTCACCTCTACAATATCTGCCTTAAGCTCCAGAACAATATATTAATTTTTTTAAAATAAGGGATCTGGAGCACTCTAGAGTAAAATTATCAGTTGTCAGCTATACAAAAATGAGAGGGCAAAGGCAGTTTTTATTTCCCTCCTCTATTTCATGCCTAGCTTGATTTTTAAGGAGGAAGAAGAAAAGAGATTTCATGGGTAGAGACATGGTGGACTGGTGATCCTAGTTCAATTAAAAATCTGCTTGATATCTTCTTCTCACACAGGACTAACCTTACCACCAAGTTTAGAGTCAGGCAAGAAGTTCCCTTAGATCCATTTAGCAATGACTGGGGTATTGAGGCCGACAGCTAGTCTGAAGGTTTCACAGATCCTAAGTTGGAGATGGTTAGCTTCTATCCGTGAGAAAAGCCTGTGAGAAGAAAAACAATTATTTTCTACCCTTGAAAATGTAGTATCAACAGAAGCAAGAAATCCAAACAATAGAAGGAGAAAAACAGCAAGATACAGCTGCACCTGATATATTTCTAAATGCTTGCGTGCCTACGCTATAGGTGTCCAACAGTAGTATAGTGTAGTTAATACAGCCAGTGAATCTATTGTAGTAACTTAGCAGCCAATGACTGTGCAGCATGAATGATAACATACAGAAGTGTGTAAAAAGAAGCTGCTTTGTTAATAAACAGCTTTTGGCCCTTAATTGAGGCACTATCCGTGTGTACGTGTGTTGTTTCAGACACCCCAACAGCGACACTGGGGGAGTAATTTTTGTCCCTGCCTGTAACCACCAGACTAACCTACCCTTGAAAATCTTCTGCTACTGCAAGGACCTAGGACACAGATGAGAAGACCTACATTACAGTGCACCTCACCAGCCTTTAAAGCTTTCAAGAGGGGTTTGGCACAGCATCTCAGTGCTCCGTACTTACAGGCACTCGGAAAAGGCATTTTTCTCTGGATGAGTCATGCACTGTGATTACCAGGGCCTCACTGGATAACTCAGACAGCTCTTTCCAGTCCCTTTCCAGGTAACCCTCAGCTTTAGGCTTCCTACTGGCTATTTGCATAACAGCTTTGAGGAGGTTAGGAGAGAAGAGCACCTCTGGTACCCTGGGCCATGATTTAGGGTAGAAAGGGAAGGTTAACTAACAGACAACGAAGTAAAGGTGGGTGGTTTTCCAAGCCAGTTCAGAATTGGGCCTTCCAGATAGGAAGGATAATTGGAAATAAATTGTGAGGTGAAAAGAGTCTTTAAAGAACCATAGAGATATTGCAGTACATCTCCAAAAGTTTGACAAAACAAAAACTTAAGAAACAAAAATGTAAGAACTGCACAGCTTGCTGTGTCTTGCAAGTTTAATCAAACCCACTTGAATATATCTCTTATCTTACAGCACAAGGGTTCCCCCCCAAAAAAAAAAAGGAAATCAATGTAAATTTTATTCCATATTTATAGAGATCCTTCTAAAGGGAATCAATGGGCTTCGAAATCTCAGATAACCAGCACTGACTTTGTCGGTGACCTTCAGCATCATAACAATATTCAGAGTTGTTCAGTTCATTTTTTCAAAATGCTGACCAACAGGTTTATGTTGTGATTTATTTTAGAAAAAGCAAGAATGATAAAAAACTTCATTTGATTTGACACTACAGCAGTAATCGTCCTAATTGGCCTTTGTTTCTGTTTGTCATCTATAATTATTCTCTGTATAAATTATCACGTTTGACTACAGCATTTATGATCAGTGAGTTCCTTAATATGCCATTATCAAAACCTTTACAGTGATACATTTACTCAGTAAGCTGAAAATGCAACCTGAATATAACACATTTTCTTAAAATCTTCTAGAACTAATGAAAAGAATAAAAATATCTACATTTTTCCTGAGCATCCTATATTGGCAAATTATGATCTGTAAAGCACTCTGTTCACAAGAGAATTTACAGCATCCCAAAACAAAACAATTAACCCTTATGATGCCAAGTTAACCAGTCCACGCCAAATCTAGTCAGATCCTGCCCCTTACTTTTAGAAGAAAAAAAAAAATTCCAAATCACCATGTGAAAGTAAAACAAAAATTTTGCAATTTTTTTTTTTCAAAACACAGGCTCTTCTATCAATATTCACTTCTCAGTCAAACCAAAACCATAACATTATTTGCATTGCTATATGGGAAAACTTTTCTCTACACAGATGTGGGGTTATTGATGGTGATATTGGTGTTTCCTGTGGACATAACAGCCCTGGGAGAACCATCCCACCCAACAGCCCTTCCCAGCTAATCAAGTTGTGGCAAAAACAACATGACTTTTCCAGTGTATTGTCTGTTCTGCTCCATCGGAAGTCAAATATGGGATTTTATTCTATTTATAAGCCTTAAGATATTTCTGCCATCTATGAATGTTGTTGCACTCCCAAAAGATGATTATCATTTTCAAATATCTTGCATAGTTGTTACTTTATGGGTCTAGTCGCAGTTTTTTCCCAATGCTAGTGCTTGCTTGAATCTGACTTTCTATTTGTAGAGTGTTTTAAGAGAGCTGAGAGCAATTACTTACTTTATTCCTAAAACAATATATACACGTGACCATTCTCTATCACATCTAAGGAGTCATTCCCTTCCTAATTTCCCATTAATGCAAAGTTATTTCAGATTCCCATCAGGGAGAAAACGGAGGGTCTGCATTTGGATGGTGTGATTTAACACTGAAATAGGAAGCCTTCTAATAGTAAGAATACACAGGGTGTTCTAAACAAATATCGTTTTAGATTTGATCAGAGGATTTAAGAATCAGAGCCAGAAGTCAAGGCCAGCCTGTGTTTCCATTTTTACACCTGCATCAGTGTGTTGTTTATTTTTCAACAGGGCTGCTCCAAAAGTAGGGTGACAGGAGAATTGTGACCCATCAGCACTGTTTTTCTACAAACAAAGCTCTTTAATACCCATTCTCTGAATTTCCCTACATGCTGCACATTCTACCCAGTAAACCCTACATTTTCAAAGTCTATTCTACATTTTCTTAATTCTAATTAAACAAATCTTAATCTTGACTTTAATGGCTGCAATTATGATACTTCATTATGTTAAATGTTAGTTGCAACATAAGAATAAATTGTATAAACAGTTTAGCTGCAATTGCATGGAGTCTAACTGTACATTACTCATTAACAAGATGTGGGTAGCAGCAATTATAACATTTCCTCCTAATGTCCCTATTTATTGAGTCTCAGCAGCAAGCCCCCTTTTCACAACACACACTGATTGACGATAGCAGCTTTTGTACTTGTGAAGAACAGGCACAGGAACCTGCTGTGTGCCTGTAACTCAGATCGATGGAAGTACACATTAGCTCTTAGCCTCACAGGCCGGAGTTCCTGAAGGTCAAAATAGCCATCAGCATCACTGTAGGGTACAGAAATCATTTCACAAATTGTGAACAAAAACAACACAACTAGCTTTGCAGTTTGATTATTGTTTATAGATACAGCAAGCCAAAAATTAAAGCATAGCCTTGAGGCAGCGTAATTATTTACAGCTGAAGACTCATATCATTATTAGCATGCTCCTAATTGCTTGAAGTTATATCAATGTTAGCTGATTTAACACATTTTTGATAAGAGGCATGGAAATTGTTTTCTCTGCATATGGAATGTTGGATCACTTCTTTATTTTTTAAAGTCTTCCCTCCTCCCCTTTCTTTCAAACTAGCCCTTGTCTGCCATTGATAAAAAGCCCCACACCCATAAATTCTCCTTTATTCTATATGTCTGTAACTATCACTGCAGTACTTTGTCATGTTTCTGTGGAACCATATATTTGAATTTAGCTGGACTAAAATCGTGCCAGGTTTCAGCTTTCACTAACAATGGACTTGATAATTTCACATCAATATCAACTAACTAGAGAATAAATCACTCTTTGCTGTGGGTGACACATCTTAATCTATTACTTTTCCCTACAGTACTTGAGCTGAAATCCAGCTGAAGGAAAGCAATGTGGAGAATCTCATGGTGTGAAGTGAGATCTGCATCAGAAACTACCTCACAAACACCTATTCTGGAGACAGACAAGAGTTATCTACTGCTACATCGCTGTATCCAGTTCCCCTGATCTACAGAAAAGGCAAATTAAGTTTGCCACTAATAAACCAGAGCAACAAATAATTTGGGAACTTTTCATATCAATCAACCCATAACTTGTCACCTCAATTTGTTCCTCTCATTCAAACCAGGAGAGCAGTCAAGCACTAACAGGGGAAAAGCCTTGAGCCACTGCTGGCCTGACACCAGGAGAGGCGAGTCAGTGCTGGTGAGGGCAGGAAGCCAGGATTGTCTGGGAGGCAGGCTGGGGATGCTGCTAATAAAGCTGGGGAAAACTCCCCCTGCCAGCACTGAGCAAAGGGTGTATGAGTAACTGTTAATTTTAATGTTTCTGAGGTCAGGCACACTATTTCAACAGTGTACATAATGCAGCACAGACTTATCAAGGAAAAGCAAATACAAATATGATCTTATTTTCCTTGTATAACTTCCTTCACATACTTATGTAGAGCACTTTAGTTTTAATCTCCACATCAGGTATTTTTACTGCTTGAGTCACACTGGCTGGCAGCAGAAAGAGCCTGTTATTTTGTGATGGGAGCCAAGGAAAAGTAGTGGGTAGTGCCCGTGGACCTACAGTGGTCTCCATTTCACTCTACACAGCAGGGTGGAGACCTTGGGAAAACCACCTTCCCCAGCAGGGAGAGTTCAACCCAAAATGGAGAAGCAGCAGCAGGAAGAGGGCTAGCAAGTTTTGCTTTTCTTAGCAGAGTGAAGGCTGTCAGGGACCGGACTTGCACCAGGGGTGTGCAGAAAGGTAGAAATAGGGTCACTTTATTTCTGTCTGTGTTATATGGAGACCTCAGCCCCTGTGATGCAACTGGCAGGGATGCTGAAGATCCCAAGCACTTTCCCACTTGTCCCCTAAGCATAAGCTGAATTATACGTGCAGAATTTCAAGGTAATTAAACACATCCTTCCATAAATTTTGGCTCTGCTACCCAAAGATTCATTCAATTGGGCTAATTGTTTTATGGAAGTGTAACAAAGAACAGGTCAAATAATTACAGACTGGGCTCTCTAAGAATAATGGTCCAGCTGCTGAAATTTGCAGCATCTGGCTACTGAGCGGAGTAATGTTAGATGAATTATATATCATAGTCCAGTGAGGAAAATATTCCATTTTTGTCTGTGAATGGGGAAATAAAAGACTGCAATAGCATGTGAAGCTGTCATAACAGCTTTTCACGGCTGAGACACATTAAATTACCAGCAATCAATATCCTGAGAAAAACTTAAAAGAAATAGATTTGCTAGGAAGGAATAAAGAAGTGCATCCAGTTTTAACTGGGAGCTTTATTTTGCCCAGCACTAAAGAAGTTGTAACATCTGCATAGACTGAAGCTGAAACAAAAAACCCTAACCTATGAACTTCATGGGGGACTTTGGCTGGGAACAAAAGGATGCAGATTTTAGGGATTAATATTCTTACACACAGTACTCAGAGAAACAGAAAGCAAGGGAGAAGCTGATGGAGGCCAAGTAAGAGCGTGTCTCGAGGCTGCAGAAGACCAACTCTTTGCTATTCCTCTGTCATATATTTTAAAACAAAATGACTGCCTGTTGTTCCTCACTAGGTGCTTGGTACTCTTGGCATCTTATAAATGAATCTTCTGACACCCAGCCTGATTTCCTGAGCTGACAAGTCATGGATCCTGCGATGACACATGGGTTTTCTGCTGCGTGACTCGTGTGCCTAGTAGTTCTTAACAGTTTTTGTTTTCCGAGTCTAGCTGGAGTCGCACGGTGCTAACAGTCAAAGAGAGCTAATACAGTAAATGGAAACTGCTGTCAGTATGAACCAGATTAGTCAATCCCTATAGCACAAGTGAATTTCAGATAGCAGCTCAAGCATGACCACTATGATCACAGCCTAGCGTTTATGTATACACAGAAACAATGAAGTGGCCTGGCAATTACTGGAAATACATTCCTCAAGCTTTCAGGCTGTGCCAAGCTTAAAATTGTGGTCAGCTCATGTGGGAGAAACTAGATCAACTTGGATTGCATTGCAGCAGTTGTAATTGAATTGTATATTTTGCCTTTCTATAAAACTTCCAGTGCTAAGTGCACGGCAGCCTAAATGACCATGACATACAGTGCTTTCTGTGCCTCCAAAACTCACAGGTACAGAGCTGTGCCACCTCTTCCCTTCTCCTGCACGCCCCGCCAGCACAGCCAGACACCACGCACCACCCTGCCTCTTCAAAGCCGGGAGGGAGCCACATCCAAGCCCGAAGCAGTTGGTGGTGGAGCCCCTGGGATTTGCTGTGACTAGCGACGGAAAAAACACGGCTTTGGAGCAGAGTCTGGCCCTGCCCCAGTCAACAGGAGCTCTGCTGTTCCCTTCAGCTGGGCTGGGGTCACAGCCTGCAAGTTTGCACAAGCAGCTGACAGTTTGGTGATTAGAACATCTACCTACCACAGTGAAGTTTGCAAAATAAGACAAGAAATGCCAGCTTCTTTCCTTTTATTTTTCTCCTCCCCTAACTACTCTTTCATCAGTTTTTTTCTACTGCAAGTTCTTGGTCTTTTCCAACGTAGATGATTCTATGACTCTGGCCTTTACAGCCCTTTTTCTCTTCATCTTAGTATTTCAAATAATTCACCTAATTTTAAACATATACATATATTAAACCATTTCCTTGTCTCATGTATTGCACTGACCCATAGTCACCCTGGCTGCTGGCAAAGCTTGGCCACCCTCATCCTGTCCTCAGCACCTGGCTGGGGACCCAAAACACTGCACTCTGCTCCCTGAGCCACTCACTGCCCCCCAGCTTCCTCAAGATGCTCAGCCACAGTCTGTCAGGTAATAAACTCATGCCCACCTTCATAATATTTTAAACTTTTTGGCTCCTGTTGAAAAACCTGCGCTTTCTTTAATTTTCCTCCTTATTTGATAAGTCAAAAGATTTCTGCAGAAAGTAATTTGGCTCGGGTACAATTTCAAAAGCAAGTTTTCTATATAAATCAGTTTTCAAAAGAATTTCTGGCTTGACACAAGTTTAGTTGGTTAAAACTCTTCTCTTTGCAGCTTCTCTATCTGCTATACCAAAGGGAAAAAAAAACAGAAGCAAACCCTTCCTCACCTCTCCCTGACAGACCAAAGATAAAATGCACGCATTTATGTAGAGAATGAACATATCATATGATTTCTTTTTAAGTAGAATTGCATAACTCCGGACTTATGAAGGAACTCTTACCCCTTCTATTCCTGCTTTCCAAAATTTCTAAGCTACAGTATGTATAATGTATAATAGTTTACCCTGTTTCACCTATCAAAGCACTCTACCTCTTTTTTCTTACTTAAAATTCAGTTCTGCTTCCCAGTATTTAGGCAGTGACATCAGAGAGCGACAACTGGGCTGGAAAAACCAAAGACAAGCTACAATTTAAACAAAACCTGAATCAATTTAAATCTCCAATTGTATAATACTAGAATGCCACTTAATACTTGGCTAGGCTTCTTAAATACTGAAATTCGTGTTGGAGAGAACATGGGGGGCAATTTACATATTTTATTTGCTCAAGGGAAGAGGGCAATATTTACCCAGACATTTTTGGACATTCCATCACGCTTTAACTGGAGCAAAGCTTTTAGTTAAATAGTTCTCTTCTTGAAAATACATCAATACTTCTAATTACAAAGCTATGGGGGGAAGAACACTTATGTTGTATACCAAAGTTGAGGTGACTTCTACTGGGGGAAGGGAAATGATATTGCAGAAGTTGACTTTTGTTGTACTCTATCATTTGGCCCCCAGATCAGAACAAATAAACCATTTTCATTGAAGCTGCTTCCTCCGGCCTCTTTTTGTTGCAGAAATTTGTTCTAAGGCGTTTCCTGTCAATGCTTCCCATCCTTCTCCAAAGTTTGCATTTTTTTAATATATATAAATTTTACTGTCCATGGCAATAAATATCATTTCTGTCATCTGCAGCTATCAATATGTCTCAGAGACTGCTTTTCCATCTCATGTGGTTGTGATGAGCTTTCAGATTTGGCTCCCAGCGCTGATCCCTTCTTGGCTCAAGAGCAAAGTATATCTGCAATAGCCATTAACTATTACTTTAACTAGCTCTGAGGCTTCAAGAACCCTACTGCAGTCTCTTAGCTCAGTGTTGCACAAAGAGCTGCAAATGCCAAGATGATGATAACATCAAATAAAAGTGATATTTCCTGAAAGGTCCAGGTGTAATTGTCAAAATCCTTCCCATTGCACTGAGCATGAATTTCACGGGTATAAGAATGATGCTGAAGCTCTAGAAACAAACCCAGGGGTAGAGCCATCTATAAAATTATGGTGCAGGGCCGATGGGATTGAGACTCATTTCCCCGTCCCCTGTTGTAGGGAGATGCCCAGCTGCAGCCAGGACCCATGGCAGGATGGGACTCTGGGCAGCCAAAAGACAGGCACACACCCAAGGTGGAAATCCAGAAACACAGGCAGAGCAAAGCACATCTCTTTGAGTTGGGCCATCTCTTTGAGTACCCATCAAACTGGAGGGGTACATGGCTTCTGTGAAACACCTCTAAACAGTTACAAAAACACTGCTATACAGACATTATCATAGTTACTCACTTAAGAGAAATCTGGGACTTATATGATTTAGCAAGTGAAAGCCAGAGGAAAAATACCCCACAGTTTAAACTCTCTCCTCTTGCATGCACTAATAAGGTTTTATATATCTATATAATATAGACTTCTTACATTATTCAGCCAGTGGTCTGTAATTAGAGATCAAAAAGCGTTCCCACAGCTCAAGATACATGCACACACAGTATTCTGTGTGCTGCTATGCCCAAAGAGTTCATTTCTCTATCATATTACAGCAAAATAAACAGTGCACATTTGCAAGAAACATAAAATATTTCTAACTTGAACACTTCACCCTGTCTAAAATAAAATTTGCTTTTACACCTGACCCTTCTTAACTTCAGTTTCACTGTAAGTTCTGGAGAGAAGCCGGATAGTCAATGTATGTGCCCCTCTGGTGATACCTATGGCTTAAGACAGACTATTTGAAACAGAGTCTAAAATCTCCTTTCTTCTTCCTGAAAAACTTTTTTACTTCCTCCACATTTTCATGCTGGCCTCACTTTGAAAAAGTATACAGCAGTGTTATTTTTATCATGGGACACAGCTTTCTCATTCCCAGAATAGGATTTGTAGGAGAACACCCAGGCAGAGTGAAACCTGCCCGCTTGCGTTGCCCAGCCTGCTGCATCAGCTGCTCTGTTTGACAGCTGAAAACTGCATTTTCAGTCACCAGTTCTTGCAACTTTTCAGAGCTCTTGCGTCAGCTACTGCAGGCTGTGGAAACTGGTGCTGGGGAAATCTGTGCAGAGGCTGAGAAATGGAAAGGGAAACCCTAAGCAAGCATGTAAAACACAGATGTGGGGCTACAGCTTGTCATTATGGCCATGGATATGTCTCAGCCTCTGTCTCCATCAGCTCGAGGACCATAGGTAGCCTCTCTCCCACAGAGCTTATTCCAGCCAGATGTTTGTATAGAAAGTAGGTACAGACAAATGCCAGCGTCACTTAAGCAATGCCTAAACACGTGTTTATTCACGCTGCAGACGTCTCACCACTGCAATGCTCTGCTTGTCCCCTACACTTCAAAGAGGCCCTCAGAAGCCAGCTCTTTGTGTGGTGTGGTGGAGGCAGCATTGTTCTCATTACCACTCGCAGAACTCGTATCCAACCATTAAATTATATAGCTTTCATCTGTTTCTTAAGAAGACAAGGCTAACGCAATCATGCTGAGTACGTGCATGTGTGTGTCCATCCATGTATCTCCCAGCAATTTTTGAGCATCTGCCTGACTTTGATCACTGCTGGCAGAAGGTCAGAGACCTTGACAACACCAAGCTCATGAAAGTTGTCAGGAGAATGAGCACCTGGGTCTGAAGTAAGGAAAACCTATTCACAGGCCCAAAGCAGAAAAAGCTTCCCAGCTCACCCTTGGACTCTAGAGGATCCAACATGGGTCACAACAGCAAGAGAAACCAGGCTCTGCCAGTGCTGCAGTTTGTTGAAGCATCATGGCATAGCAGCAAGAGACACCACAAGCTGTGGCTTCCACAAGGTACCCTGATCCCCCAGGGACCCCACTCTGCCTTCAGCCAAAGGCTTAAATATCCCTTGGTCAATGCAGTTGCTTCACACAGCTCTTACTATTCCCAAGAGAGAGAGAAACACCACAACATTTCCCACCCAAATCACCTCTAGCAACCTCAACCTGCCACCTGAACCATTGAGGATTTGTGCCATAACTCTCATGGACTGCAAAGAAACCCTGATCTCGCAGGAGTCAACAGGAGCTTCAGTTTCAGAAGAAAACAGAGCTGGAAGGGGCATATGTGTTGGGGAGAGAAAATTAGCAAAAAAAGCTAGTGGTGAAGAAAGTGTAACAGGATGTTTTCTTGAAGACATTTCTTAAGGAAATGAAAAGGAATACCTTTCCTTGAAATCAGCTACAAAGTTAGTTTATTAAAAAAAAAAACAAATAAATAACACTGCAGTTCCTCTGGATTTAAACGTCTACATTCACACTGTAAATAGATTTAGGTTTTCTTATACCCTTCCCTAACTAGAAGCACAGTGATCTGGGAAGTCAATCTGCACACACAGTGTGACCCCACAAATACTGCAGAGTCTGTTCAAGTCCTCTTCCTGATCTTAGAGTTGCCTACTGCTTCTAAATGAATTAAAAGCATTACAATACGCAGAAGACCAACAGGCATGGAAGTTGTCTTCCTTCAAATATATTCCTGTTACTCAGCTTCAGAGGACCTATGCATAAGAATTAACCTCACTAAAAGGTCACTCTGAAAATGCTACATTTATAAACATAAACGCATGTACATGTATGCACGTGCATATATATATACAGACACCATGCACAGAGTCCCAACACAATAAATATGGCCAGTTGCTACACCTTTGCCATGCACAGTGACATCCTCACAGCTGCCAGAAAAGCACCCTTTTGATATACAAAGTACCCAGGTGAACTTCAGCTATTTTTAATGAAATACAGTGAATGCTGCTTCTGGCAAGTGAACTACAAAAGCTAGTGTTTAAACAACCGTAGCAATAAAACGTATTAGTTCCAAGTAGCAGAAAAGATCTACATTAAGAAAAAGACAGGTTTTTTTCTCCTTTATTTATTTTCCTTTTCAGAAAAATTTGTTGTTTCAGGTAATCACTCACATCAGTAGGGGCTGCGTTCTGTTTGTTGGCCTGCATGGCTGCTTGGGCACATGAGCCTAAGTCTTAGCACAAATTAGATTTTTAATTCACAGGCTTCCCTAGCTCTTGCCTATTTTTTTACTTTTTTTAATCATCTATTTAATGCTTCCATAAAAACAAGTGAAATATCCCCACGTCCCATCCTTCCATCACTTCAGCTGTAAACTTCGTTCTATTCAGACAACAAACTGAAAACTTTTTTGACTGGTCTAAAAGTCAATTTAAAAAGCCTTTTGCCTACACTTCTTTACTTCATTTGTGAAATATTTTATATTGTTTTATTTTGTTCAACAGAACACTGAAAGGCAAAAAGAAAAACCCTTTGCTTGCTAACTATATAAGTCATCACAAGACTGTTTCAAAGAAAATTTCACAGAAGATTGTTGAAATCCCAAAACCTATGCATACCTTCATTTCTTGATAAGCCAAGGCACCCTAGCACATAGCTAGGGAACCATAGTTCCCAGCTAGTCTTCAAATCCCCCTGCCACAATACCTGCTAGTGTACTGTTGGGATGCTGGTATTTCCAGCATGTGCAACTGGTGTATCTTGCCATGTAATTTTAGCATTTCAAGGCCTAAAACAAGTTCTTGCAAGCCAAAGACGACCATTCCATCAGTTGTAAAATAAAACATTCACATATTTGGTGCAAGTTAAGGCATCTCTCATATATCACACATACACCAAAGAACAGGGCTCTTGGAACTACCTCCATAGTATATTCCAGATATAGCAGTAAGGTTAAATTCTTTAATATAAACTTATTCCTGAAAAACACTTTGAAATTATTTGCAAAGGGACAGGCATGAATTTCAATTTAAATTATTCAATATTATTGAAAAATTTTGAAGATTCATTCCTTGCACGATACTCAGCAACCACACACATAGAACACAGATCTTGTAGTTCACCCGGTGCAATGCTTCCTTCAGCACACACCGTATGCAGAAGCTGAGGGGCAGACACACCTCTTCACTCCTGTGATCAGAGACAGGACTCAAGGAAATGGCATGGGTCAGGGGAGGTTTAGGCTGGATATTAGAAAAAGGTTTTACACCCAGAGGGTGTTTGGGCACTGGAACAGGCTCCCCAGGGAAGGCATCACAGCAATCCTAACAAAGTTCAAGAAATGTTTGGAGAGTGCTCTCAGGTACATGGTGTGGAGTCTTGGGGTATCCTGTATAGAGCCAGGAATTGGACTCTTTGACCCTTCCAACTCAGTATATTCTACAACAACTGGAAAGAGAAGCCTGGAAAAGGGAAGATTCCAGGGAGACCTTGGAACAGCCTTCCAGTTTCTAAAGGGGGTCTACAAGAAAGATGGAGAGGAACATTTAACAAAGCCACATAGAGCTAGAACAAGGGGGAATGGCTTTAAACTGACAGAGTGCAGATTTAGATTAGATATTAAGAAGAAATTCTTTACTGTGAAGGTGTGTTGAGACACTGGAACAGGTTACCCAGAGAAGGTGTGGATGCCCCATCCTGGCAGTGTTCAAGGCCAGGTCGGATGGGGCCCTGAGCAACCTGGTCTAGTGAAAGCTGTCCCTGCCCATGGCGGGGATGTTGGAACTAGATGATCTTCAAAGTCCCTTCCAACCGAAACCATTCTATGATTATGGTCTTCTTCAGATTAAGTGCCTACCATTAAAATCAAGAGAATAATAATTAAAATATTTTACTTCTTTGGAGCTAGTCACATCAGAGAATAAGTGGAAGGAAATTATCCATCTGGCTTAAAATAAACAAAAAAGAGGCATGGCACATCAGATAGGTTTCAATGTGCATGTTAAGTTCAGAAATCTATTCAATATTATATGAGCAAAAGCAGCACTTTTTAACTTTTTTCTCTGCTTTTATTTATAAGTGGTTAAATAAGTAGGAAAAAACCATCTATATGTCTGCATGTGGTTTCATTAATCAGCTTGATGCACCACAAACTGAGAAAATAAAATTTTCACTTCCCTTCTACTCTAGTGAAAGTGCAGTGTAAGAGTTGTAGCCAATGTTCCCGACCTCTCAGGTAAAAATTACATTGACTGAAGGCAGCCTGAAATTCCCTTGTCACGTTATTATCTCTAAGTTCATATGAAGCCTTGTAATTATAAGCAGCTTTTAAATTCCAGTGAAAAGTGAAAGGTTTTAGATAGCCTGGTAGAACTGAAATAACAAACAATCAAAAAAAAAAATTTAAGTCGTTGTCTCTTAACTGAGCTGACTTTTCTGGGGAAGCAGAAGGGGAAGGCTGGCCAGGCTGCTATATTCGGGTGAGTGGTGGGCATGCCTACCCTACCTATACCAGAACTGGCCCCACACGACTCAGGAAAACACAGTGCACTCAGTTGTCTTATAGCCACGAGCACAAGCCCCTCACATCACACACAGACACACCTAAAGCCTAACTCACACCCAGCACGGGTGAACAGCAAGGGTGAATTTGTCTTCTGGATCCTATTTTCTTGTCCTGTCCCTGTGTCCAAGCAGAGCCAAAGCAGCTATGCCAACACATGACTTCTATTACAGTCAGGGGGTTGCTGCCACAGCTATGTTAGCCCTGGGGCAAGATAAAACAGCATATTCCCCATCTAGTGAGTATTTCCAGCTCCACATTAATGGAAGCTCCGGACAAAAATAAGAGATGCGTCTTTGCAACTACTGGGACTACTGGATTTTCTCCTCCATGTTTGCTTGGTGGTTTTGAATTAAATCAAACTGGAGGGCTGGGAACGAGCACTCTCCCAAAATAGCGCAGTTCAGTCTCATTGCAGGGAAATCGTGGGTCTCCAATTTCTGCTGTGGACACGGCCTCTGACTCGGGGGTGCCAGGCTGAAGTCTCCCGGCACAATTTCGTCAAAACCTCTTCAAGTCAAGACAAAAGTAAAGCCATGAATGCTCCTTATTGCAAACGTCTCTGCTGAATAGCTTGGTATTGCCCTATTCCCTATGACAATGGAGTTAAGGGAATGAAACATGTTGTTTGGAAACAGTAAAAAGCTGTCAGCAGTAACCACTGTCAATACTCATGCTGGGCTAAGCTTGGTACTCCCACTTGTCATTTATTTATTTACTTATTAAAAAACATGTTTGATATAAAGCAGTTCTGCATGCAAGCAACAATGCCAAACTAATAAACCAGTGATTAATTTTGTTCTTGTCCTAGGTTTGTTTTCTTCTTAATAGTCTACGTAAATACATTAGAGAAAACATTCATTTGCCTAGACTTTATGTGGTATGAAGCAAACCCAGAAGCATTTTGCAAAGGCAGCTAGTTGTCACAGAAGAACTGGGTGGGCAAACAGAAAAGAAAGACATGAAAACATATTTAGAGAGCTGCTTGCAAGCTGTAGAAAGGAGCAAGAGACATTACAATTAAAAAAAAAAAAAGTTGCTCAGCATTTTTTAAAATGCTGCCAATCTAAGAAATGGTGTTGCAGTCCTCAGATAGCAAGAAATGGCCAGATGGGGAAAAGCAAAAAGAGAGGCCATTAATAATTTTAGAGACAAGAATAAATAGGAATGTTTTGATAGAGGTCTCCACTAGTCACTTTGTATAGGTAGTGGTGCTTAAGATTTTAAATACATTATCTGGATGTTTTCCCATTAACAGCCAGCAAAAGGCATAACTCCTATAGAGAAATCTGATACTTGTCACTTATTTTTGTGCCTGGGCTGTAGCAAAACAGTGCTGGTAGCAAGTTTTCTTAGATTGTTTTTTGGTGCCATCAACTGCCTTGTTCTAAAACAGTGAAGGGTGTGCTGCTTCCCAGGAGCAAGGAGGAAAGCCATTCATGGAGTGCAAGAGGGCTCTTAATGCTGTACAACCGGTCAGAACACTCCAGATCCCAGGATGTTCTGCATACTTCTCATGCTAACTGTTTTACAGACAAAGAAGAAGAGAACTCACTTTGCCAAGCTGAATCCCCCCCCTCACAGAAATTCTTCAAACTGCAGTAAAGCTTGAGAAACAGAGAACAACATCACGTTCTATCTCCCTTCGGGGCAGTGGCAGCAGAGGACCCACTCCTACTGGTTTTTTGCACACCCTCAGTTATTGCCAGCTCCAGTGGCAGTTTAGGTCATGCAAAAAATACAGAAATAGAAAGATAAAATGGTCATGTTCCCTGTGCTGGATGGGAAATAAACAGTCCCCTAGGAAACATTGGGAGCAATAGCATCATTTCCAAGAGGTACAACCTCAATGCACTAGGAGGTCATTTTTAAAAAAAAAGCCTAGAAAACATTTATATTCTATTATGCTTGTATGTATTCTATTACACAATAGAAAAAATATTGTGCATTTAATCTTTTTGCCACATAGTATTGGAAAGCTATTTTAAAAATGCTTTGAAGAACACTCCAGAATGTTGCTGGTATTGTTTTCATAATTCCAACTTAGCAGGCTACAGAGAAGAAAATGTTAATGAATAAATTAAAGAAACTTCTACTAAAAATGCCCTAGCACGTAATTTTTCTGAAAATTATATAAACACTGTCATCCTGCCAACCCAGATATCTGTATGGGCACCTAGGCCACACTGTATAAAAGCCTTCCTATTTAAGAAAATAGGTCCATAAAATCAAAGTGTCTTAAATCTTTCAAGCCTGTAAGAAAAATATCGTGGTGAGGGACAAGCAAACTTACTCTATCTTACGCTGTGCACGTGAACTAGCATACAAGATGCTGTCACTGAAGAGAGACAAATTCAAAGCCAAGACCTTTGCATTTGGTTCTAGATAAGGCATGGGGCTATCTTATCCTTGGAAAAGTATTATTTAGTAGCCCAGCACCATCTCCCGCCCCAGGAGTCTCTCTGTACTGCTTTCACAGCTTTTGGTTTCAGTGAAGCATAACCAGTGTTGGTAGGAAGTTGTTGCCAAGGTTATCTCTAGTAACTAAATCCAGCCTTTATGTGGTTTTAACAGACAATTTGAGATGGAGACAGACAATTTCTTCGAGGGAGAGCCAAGCAGCTGACTTCCAGGGTGATGTAATCCTGGAAGGTCACTGCGAAGTGCGTAAGTACCACAATCTCTGTTGTTGGGGTTTCCCCCCGCTCCCCCAGAACATGGGAGAGAGGAGTGAAAGTCTTCAAGCACACACAGACCAAAGTGCAGCCTGATACCTCCAGGTGTACTGATGACCAAAACAGCAGGGGAGAGCTAAGAATCTTCCCTACCAAATAACACAGCATTTCAAGCTCTAGCTCACGCTAACACAGGGATGACTCTTACGATCACAGTCCTGATTCATCATCCTAAAGACCATGCAGCTTGTGCAAGTGAATTCTAGATACAGAAGAAATGGCTCCCAGGGCAAACACAACCAGAGGCAGCCCTTGGGGTTGGGCTGCACAGGGACCACCAGCAGCCACGTTTGTCCTCACGTCATTTCCCAGCATGGGGCAGCAGTCAGAACAAGGGTGATGGGAAGTCACCCTGCAAGGACACTTGCCCAAGTGCTCTGAGATGCCCTAACTGATCCACAATTGAGCAGGAAGAGCTACACTGTTGAAATGCAGATAGAGATTGATTTTCAAGTCATGATGGCAAACCAGGTATCAACACCCACTCTTTCCACAAGTTTGTATTGAGAGCATTCCTGCCAGAACTTTGATAAACAAACAAATCCAGTATACACCTTGTGAATTAAAAAGTCCTGTGAATTAAAGTTATTTGAATTTTCACCAGTTCCTCTGAAACTTTTACGAATCTATAAAAAAGTTTTAAGTCTTGCCTTGACTTGGTTTTCCCCCCCCCATTTTCATTTATGATTTTTACACTCTGTGCTAAATAATCAGTATTAGTTAAAATCTTCAGTTCTCTCTAGAGGACAATGCCCTCCAGGTTTTATAATAAAATACCACAATGTTCAATCAGACTTGTATATCATAGATATATATTGTAAAATAAACATCTGAGGGCAGCCATGATTGAATCTCAACTCTGTAGAGCCAAGAATTATTCACTGCGTTTAAGAAATTTTTACACTCTGTGCTAAATAATCAGTATTAGTTAAAATCTTCAGTTCTCTGTAGAGGACAATGCCCTCCAGGTTTTATAATAAAATACCACAATGTTCAATCAGACTTGTATATCATAGATATATATTGTAAAATAAACATCTGAGGGCAGCCATGATTGAATCTCAACTCTGTAGAGCCAAGAATTATTCACTGCGTTTAAGAAAGCAGATGATATTTATTCTTCCCTAAAGTTTGTGCCTTGTGAACAACCCTTCTTTCACACATCCTTCCCAGGACTGCAATTCATTGCTTGATAGCCCTCCATGATCCCTTATCTCAGTTTGCATGACACGCAATCATTCAAAATTGCAAACTGAATTTAATTGCCATAGACAAGTGTTAATAGATTTTAATAATGCTTTATTAGACTTTATGCAAATTGGACTGCACTGAAAAATCTGAATAAAATCACAGCTTTAGCAGCAATTTCCTCCCCTATGTTGTCTCGAAACACAGAGCAGGAAGAGGAAGCTTTAATTAGTAGTTTCTGATGGAATCTGATGATGAAAATGTTCTTCTTATGAATAGATATAGGTGACAAATATTATCTTTAAACCTGTAAGTTTCATGATTCATTAATTAGCACTGAGGGCTTCTCCCAAGGGATGGTTTAATATTAATACCAGCCAACAGATTTTTTTACATTAGGATTTTTATCTGAATAGAAGTGTAGATGATGTCTCAGAACAGTATTATGCTGATTACACTTCAGAGTATTCAGTTGATACACATTTTGGTACATAAACAAATCAAACAATTAGAGAGGAGAAAAATAACATACGAGTGGAGATTTTTGAAAAATTAATACAGAAATAATTCAAAGTAATCTATTTTAGTAAGTAAATCTGAGTTAAAATTATAATATGAAAGCTATTCAAGACTAATAACCATTGCTTTCTTCTCCGATTCCTTTTATGCTGCTTTTCCTTCAAGACAAAATCTTACAAGGTATGGAAGGTTTCCATCTGTGGGATAACTTCTTGATGTCAGTGGGAGAGGCACACGAATCAAAAACCACAAATAGCCTATATGTATTTTAATTTCTTATAAATCCTGAAAGAACATTTATTTTAACTATACGATAGAAAGGAGCATACTCATGGGATTATTTTTAGTTCTGCCAGTATTAACTAATACTAGTGGGAAAATATTTCAAAATAGTTGTTCTTTTTCTGCCTACCCATATTCATCGACACTGTAATTTGCACACCACACACGCCATAGTTAGGGAATCCTTCCAGGGTAGAGTTCCTTTGGAAGTATTGCTTTCTCATGTTACTGACAAAGCTATCATATTTCCTTCTGAATCTATAAAGAAACATAAGAAAAGACTAATGACATAACTAGCCAAGGTGATATAATATTACTTCAGGTCTTAGAAACAGCCAACCCAAATATTTTCTGTTGACAAGCTCCACTGAACAGCACAGGAGCCAGGCATTACATCACATATGCCAGATAACACTTCCTATCCCAGATTAGGAAAATCTGCCAGAAGAGTATTAAGAGTTGCTCCATTTAGAGATAAGGAGATCAAATTACCAAAATCTTACAGTGGTTTACTCAGAAGCAGTAAGAGCCTGGCTACATTTAAGTTGGTAGCAAAACTTCAACAGAAGTAGGATTCCACTCACATATTTACTAAGCCAGCTCAAATCCTTCCTCTTCCAGTCCTTATTGCCCACCATAAAGCAATTACTAGGCATAAACTCAGCCTTTCCCTACGAACACAGTGCAAATCAATAGAACTTTAAAATTCACACACAAGATAAACAAAGATCATTTGTAGCAGATATACAGCGCTGTGACATGCCGCAGCTGTAATTCAGAAAGTAAGAGAGCATTTAAAATAAAAACAAACAAAAACCAATCCTACCACAAAGGAAAGCTGCAGAGCAAACCTGGAGTTTGAATTTCTTAAATTAAAACAGACTGAGACCATTTCTGGTAGAACACTAATTTCAATCATTTTAAAGGAGGTATAAGAGAGCACAAAGGAGTGTGAGTCTTACCACTGAAACTATGCAGATACCTAGCATTTCTCTCTTCTTTGGAAAGCTTCCACATACATACCTCACCTGAGATTTACAGGCTCTTTCTGAGGCACTTGAGGTAGTCCTGCCACTGCAGCCAGGCCAGCTGCAGGGTGTGAGCGAGGCCCTCGCACAGCTCATCACTTTTATGATTAGTGCAAGCCAGCAGCCTGTCACTGCAGTGCCACAGAGCCAGGGACACCGGGTCTGGGACAGGGACAGGCTGCTTAAGTTGCACCAATGGCACGTAAGGTTCAGTTGCTTTGAGAGTCCTTTATTGACATTAAGCCGACAACACATAAAGCTAAAAATAAAAAATATAGGTTTTTCAAATGGAAATGATGACTAACCCTTAATGATAATTAATACCAGACATTCCCAAAGACCTTTTTTCACCTACAAATGAAACTAATTACTTGGACTTCTAGCTTACAGTTTGCTGTGTTGCAGAACAGCAGCAGCTGGGCTGTCTTTTTTATTTACTCTTGAAGAGCTTTCAGTAAATCTGTTTCAAATTTTGTTAACCCTACTCAACCTCCACACCCTCCCCTTTCTACTCCCCTCCACCCCCAATACTCATTCATGAGTTACAGCTGAATAAAGTGATTTATAATGGTGCAATGAACTGCAAAACATGCTCTGGCAAAGGAGCAAATTCCTCTGCCGTCCCTCAGATACCATCAGGTGTAACTGCAAGTTCTGCCATACCCTTAGTACTGAGAGAGGAGATAAGCAAGACAGTGACTTTTCCTCCACAAACTTGCTTGCTGGAGTGGGATGCAATGGAATTACACCCTCCTCCCCCAGTACTAGCCCCGTCATGCCCAGCCATAGTGCACGAAGGGAGGAGGGTCAGCTAATCCCTGGGCTTCTTTTAAAGCCTCTTGGATACAGTGAAAGGAAGAGGGAGAAAACCTGTTATCCTAACTTCAGGTTATATTTTGCAACTAAGAAAAAATTGCCAATTAGTAGGTGGTCCACAGGGGTCTTCAAATCTGAGTCTGCTTACAAATAGGAGCAGTGAGCTATGGTTTCCTCAAACTACCCAACATAAATGCATCTGTTTTACTGTCTAGAGCTTTTTTTTTTTTGTCTTTCCTCTCTCTGCAATATTATCATGCAGTAACTATCTGGACTGAAATAAAGCCATCCCACAAGAGTACAAAAACAGCTCTGCAGGGTGTATGATTTTACTGCACGCCTGATACTTCATTTTATTTTATGCCTTGACTCCCAAAGCTAGGTCAAATTCCCAGCTTTCCTCAAATGGAAATAAGCCTTGAATTGAACCAGTTTTGAAGAACATTTTGTAAATGGGAACTACGAATACAAAAAGAAAAAGAACAACTAATTGCTGTTAAACTCTGTCACAGCAGTACTGAAATACACAGCTGTTCCCACAGTGGACAGCACAATTTGACTATTTTAGCCACACAAAGTTTGAAAGAAATTATTAGATTGCACAGGAAATTGAGCAGCTTTTCTAACTGGGAATAAATAAGTGAGAGACAATGTTGGTATAATCAGTGTTACATTACACAAGAGTGGGCTGTGTTAAGATGTATAGGTTTACTACTGGAAATATTTTTTTTTTTTTGCCTTTTTATACAGGGCCACAAGTCTCCTTTTCTGTTAGACCTCTGTGGATGATGAAAGGCAGTTTTGAAGGTAAGTTTTGAAAAGCAGTCTAAAGACAAGCATCAGCAGTGATTTGGAAATTCTCCTGAAGAAGGATCCAGAGTGTAGACAGCTTCCACCACACCTAAAGATGTCAATCCTAGCTTTTATCAACATTTTTAAAAAAAAAAAACAAAAATCAGAGTTTGCCTACTATTGGCAATAAGGCAGAAACCGCTTCTATCAGCACATCTGAACACAAATTGTCATGTTCACTTCAAATGAAGCTGAACACATTTAACTGGGTGGTCAGTCATTTGTGTATTTTATTTTATTTATCATTAACTTGTTAAAGAAAAGGGAATCAAGAAAACCTTGCCTTGATTCTGGATGAGACATTTCATTAACACATATCCAAATAGAGAAAAGTTTTCCAGAAATATACAGTAAAAACTTAGGATACTCAGGTGAATGGAAAATGGCGAAAATCATCTAAGTGACACACCAAAAAAATAGGACCCTTTTAATCTTGCAGGGTTTTTTTAAACTCTCTTTGACAGTCCCTTCAGGAGGTATTTGCTGTTCAAAAAGTCACTTTTTAATAACTCCCTTATGGTAACTTCAGTCAAAACCAAGAGAACCAATACACCATCAGGATACGACGGCAAGGCTGCCTGAGCTATTATCATGAGTTTTCATTTCTATTTTCGAAGTACCTGCTGTCATGGCATATTTGTAGTAGCACTCAGCAATAGTCCTTTGAGTACAACAGAGCCCTTCTGATAACTCCAGCATTACTGCAAGCATCCATTCTTGTAGAGCAAGCTTTAGCCCTTGTGTATTTAAAGTTGTCTTACAGCTTGATCAGCTCCATAAAACACACCAAGAGGGGGAAAAAAAACACCATTGTAAAGCAGATCTTTCAAAGGGTTCCTGAAATGCCACCCATGTTCTCACTATTAGGACAGCATTTTTACAGCATAGTCTTCAGCCAAAGTGGTGTTAAAGCCCTGCATAAACTCAAGCTCTGACCTAAAAAATGTCTCCAAAGGATCTAGGCTCAGCTTGGAGAAAAAGCAGTTGGGGCTCCACATATGCAGAAGAGCCTGTGTCCGCAGGCAGCAGCCTCCGAGTCAGACACCCACACCTGCTGAGAGTGGTACAAAGAGTTCACTCAACACACAGCAACCCTGCTCAGCAGCACCTCAGTAAAACCCAGGCAGCACATTTATGCCACGATTGAGAGGGTGCGTTTTGCTCTGGGAAGTACTTCCATTAAAAACAAGGCTACTGCATAACTGCTTTGGGGCTCTGACATCACAGCTTTTCCTCCGCCTCCACAGGGCCAACACAAATTAGAGGGGACAAGCAGGAGTGAGACCCAGTTGTGCACTGCCAACACAGCTCTTCCTGACTTGCAGCCCCTTGCCCCCATGCAAGCACACTTAAGGATGGGGCAACAGCAGCACCACCAGGAAAACGGGAGGCCTTAGGAAAAGCAAAGCTATGAAAAATGGTGTAGAATTTGCCTGACACTCGAAAGATCTGCTGTTTTTTCATAGTAGGAAACAGGAGCTCAGCTTTTCTGCTCACTCAGAGAAGTGCAAAGCAGTGGTTCTATTAATGCTAGTGATGTACTTCCCGATTGGGAAGTGGAGATTCCACCATGGATTAGGTGAGAGGTACTCAGATCAAAGATCTCTTCATTAGAAAACCGAGCACAAGCTACAACTGAGGCACATTCGGAGTAACAAGGAGCATTTGTCATTTTTACCTCAAGGCTTACGAAAGTCTAGGTGAAAAAAATGCCTAGAAGATATCAGTCACTCATCATGAATGGCCAGTCAGAAAGCTTTTCTAGTTTTTCACCTCTGCATGCCAGCGAAGGCTGGTGTATTAACGCATGATGAATATGTACACCCATTTAAGACAAACTCTAAAATGCTTTGTGCTCCATGACAAGTACTGAGGCTCCTGCTCTTTCTCCCCCCATGCAACATACACCCACACAAACTAAAACAATGGGATCCCTAGAGATAAAGCAAAGTTCCTCAGCTTCGTAAATGAGAAAGAAAAAGAAGTTTGCTGCCACATTCAAAGTTGCATCCACCCGCACGAATTGTTTCCCTACTTGTTTATAAAGTGGTATTTTAGTCTACTCGAGGTGAGATGCAGAATTCCTTACGAAAAATAATTTAAATACCACACCCTGAAATGCAGTTTGAGAGTTTTATCCTCTTTATCTTTCTTTATCCTTTATCTGCAGGCAAAGGAGAAACACTTATTTCCCTTCCAACCACCACATCTACCTCGCTGTCAAACAACAGCCCCCAACTGACAACCTCAGGACCAAATATGTTTCCTGTACCAACACTTTGATCTCCAATTGCAACTAACCTAGAAGGGTAATAGTTACATTTGAGGTCACTAGGAGGTCTTGACCTTCTCCAAAGAAACTTCTACTTTAATCATCAACTTCCGGGTAATCTATTAGTAACTGGCATAAATCATGCATCAAAATGGGCTCAGGCATTATCACAAGGGTTAGAAAATGATCCATTAAGCTCTTCCTCCTCTCTCCGAGCAAACACTGGATTCTGACTTTTCAAAACTAAAAAAATTAATCATGGATGTGTCTTATACTTGCAATTCCTAAGCATATTTTTTCTTCTTGAAAATAGGCAGGAGAAAGGGAGATGGAAAAGAGTAACCAAAGACAGCGCTCTCCTGCAATGCTGTTCAGTGTGATAAACCCACATGTCAAGAAGCACATTTGCGCCCTCTCTCACCCATGTTTTCTCCTCACTGCCATCCCAAAGATACACAAAACCGAAGATTGAAATAATTCAGGAAAAAAAAAAATGGTGAGACTTGGCACATGTAAATTTTGCTGCCTGACTTCACCATCACTGATTACAGCTGACAGAGAGTTAATAAAAGAGCAAAGCTGGCTGTCAGAGCAGATTAGTGTGTGTAAAGGACAAGACAAAAGAATAATGCCATCATTATTATTTATGGTCATTAACTGGGTGAGTTCACTTCTACAGTACCCTACCTGAGCAGTAAAAATGATCATCTAAACATGAAATACTACATTTAGAGTCAAAACACTGTAATTTTGCCTGTACACTGGCTTGATTTCTTTTATAAGAGGTATTTGATTCTGGAATTAGCCAGAGTGGATAACACAGATTTAGATAATGAGAGTAAGAAACCCATCAGATTTTTGACCTTACAAAGAAGGGTGCTTTTCTAGTGATGGAGCAGATAAAAGCTCACTGCCTCCTTGTTGAAAACAAATGAAAGGCAGGCACTGTGGGAAGGACAGGGGAAGCCATGGTGGAGCAAAACAGACTGCACAATGGAAGTAAAAAAAATCTAATACAAGAGAGGAAAGGGCATCCAAGAGGCAGTAAAAATGGGAGCATGTAGGGACCAGGATTCTGGGTGGAAAACTCCAGTGGCAGGGACCTGAGAAAAAGCGAGATGATGGAGATAAGACAGGGGGCTACTTTGAGCAACAGATGAATTCCAAGACAGATACTGTGGAGAGGGTATTCTGGCTGGAAGAGAGAATGAAAATGACTGGGGGACAGGAGGAAGATCAGAAGAGCAGAGGCCTAAAGCCTGAGGCAAAGCAGGGTGGAACATCTCACAGAAAGCACCACTGAGAGGCAGCCTGAAAAGAACAATACCATTCGGGAGCCTGTGTCCACAGGAAAGCAAAGCAGTGTCAGATGCTACTGGTGTAGCAGCTGTTGTGTATCTCTGGTCAGAGTAGGTGTAGGAAGTCCTAACTACAGGTCAGAAAGTATAACTTTCCTGACCTGGTACTCCAGGAGCACTCAAAATCCCCAAGATGGTTGAAAACTGAATCAGCCCTTGCTGTCTGCCCTTATCTCCTGCTGTCTCTCCTTATTTCATTTGTTCCTTTTTGTTTTTTTCAAACAAGATCCCGGGGCTTTTCATCTACAAGACCTGAGCTGAAAACACTGACAAACTCTTTCTTTGTCCTTGTCTGGCAGGGTGGTTAATTCAGCAATGACTTATTGTCAACAAGAATGCCCATCAGAGATATGCAGACTATGGGCCATGGGATAGGACATCCTCTTGTGCACACCTTGAAACCCCTTCTCATCACAGGGCAGGTTGGTATTCACCATGTTACTGCAGCCACTCTTGCCTGATTTTAGTCATGTGCTTCATGGGACAGGGATGGATCAGGGTTCAACTCATCCACTGGTGATCCTTAACGTTTAGTCTGCATTTAGGTATAGTTATTTTTAAAAAGCCCTGAAAAAAATTTCTTTAATAGGTTTTAATGTACAGTCTATCCATATTATTATACATACAACTACACCCTAATTTGGAGGCTGTCTACTTACTGTTATCCCTGAAGAAAAATGGGTGTTTTTCCTGTTTTTTAAACTAGAGAAAATGTGATTTTTTCAACACTCATTGCAATGTTGTAATTTGTTATACCTGTACTACAGGTCTAAACAGAGAAACTGCAGCTGTTGATAAATGGAGTAGAACCTCGACAGGAGTTCTCAGTACCAGACCCCTGTGTTGGTCTGCTCGTTTATTCATTTCCAAGAGAATAAACTGTTTGTTTAGACCTAGAAAGATTATATGGCTCTACCTGTGTGAAACTCTTTACCCTGTGCAGCTACTGTTGCTGTGGGAGAGCAGTCAGATACACACTACACTCTCTCCAATGCCAGAGAGGAAGATGCCATCTTATCTTCATCAACAGGCTCCAGATTTTGAGATTGCATCCTTCTAAGTAGATTCTGAGTAGGAGACTTAAGATATAACTTCATTTGTCATGTAAGCAGAATTATTCACTGTACTTTTCTTACACCTTTGTCCTTTGGGAGAAAGAAATCCTTTGCTTTGGCAGATTCAGTTTGGATGATATTTCTGTGCTGGTGTGTAATCAGGTTATAATCATACTTTACATTCTAATCTATTTTCTTTCTGTATACTTTTAAATGACAGTGATACCACAGATTAACATCCTTCATGCTATAGTCAAAAATGTGATGCAGTTTCAGAAGTTTAGCCAGTGACAGAGAAAGCTCAGTGGTGCCATTCACTGCCACACCAGGAGCAGCACAAGGAGACATCAGGACACTGTAAAATACCTATATCTACAAATACTCTTTCCCACAGACTGCCTCCTTGCTGAATAGCTAAGAGGACAAGACAGCCATGGAACATCATATACTCTTAACAAAGGATAGAATAATTTCATTCTTTTTGACAAAGAAGAATAGAATAGGTGGCTTCCAGTAGTGCAGAGATACTATTACGAAAGATGCTCAGACTGAAACCTGGATTCTTATTATTTTCCTAACTATTTTCATCCTTACTTACTTGGGGAGTTTTAATTCTGAATCACACGCAAAGCTCGAAGAGCCATCCACTGTACTTAAAATTCAGTTTTTCAGATCCAAAAGTGCTACAGGAGCAAACCTTAGTACACTGCTGATATAAATTACCAAACCTAACTTCAGCCCAGTCCTATCTTCCCATACAGCACTGACCATACTCCCTACACTGAGCCCCAGAGGTCACCACAAGGTTTCCTTAGGTCACCTAAGGATGAAGCCAGTAAAGGAAATAGTTACGTCTTCAGATACTTTGAACAATCTGCCTAAACAACTTGCTCCTGCTGGTGGAAACTGAGGGAAGATGTTTTGCAGTTTAATCTATCTAAAGAGCTTTGCAAATCTGACAACAGATGATGATGGCACATTTTAGGGTGGAGTTTCACATTTTATTGATATCTTAGAAGTGCAGTTCAGCAAGCCAAAGGACTGACTGTATTAAGAATTAGTTTTTCATAATCTTACTGCAACATTTGCTAAGTTTTTTTGTGAAATCTGCCACTTCTAATGCGTATCAACTGCCACAGAAATAAATTGGAAGGGCCAAGAGATAGTCCCTTTTATTGATAAAATACGTCTTTATAAAGTGTGACTGTACCTTTTAAAAAAAATGCTTCAACAAGGCATTATTCAAAAGCATTTAAAGGCTATTGAACATAACTTTGGCAGACCAGTGATGGCATTCTGAAACCTTTCTCAAAGAAACTATAAGCCTAAGGTTCTTAAACACACGTATGGCTAAGCAGATATTATAAGACACCTTTGCAGAAACGGTGTGCTCCGAAGTGTGAATTCAGCGTTAGCATTATGTAGGCACAGTTCAATACACATAGAGACTAAACCTTCATAGATCCTACAAGTAAAAGCAAACCCACAACTCTTTCATCCTATGGCAATAACACATTGCTCTCTTTCCTGAGGAAAACTTTCATAACCCACCAATTACCAGACTGAATGGACATCAGCTGAGTCATCGTGGCACTCATCCCTTGGTCGCTTACATTCTTCAGGCATATTTTACAAAGCAGTTCAAACTGGGGTTTTTTTTAAAAAAAACTATGACAGAGGGAAATGTAATCAACTTATAGTTTCACAAACACATCTCAAGGCTTTTCAGTAAAGTTTGGCTTCTGTGCAAGCTCACAGTACAATGACTAGATGGAATTCTTCTTTTGAAGTTTTGTTTAAGAAAATTCTCCCAGGCTAAGACCCAGTAAGTTACAGTTTAGCCTGGAGCAAATTTTTACAACCGAGTTATAAACCCCTGGAATAGGAGTTCATAATGGAAACAGCTGCTCAACCCTCACTACAGCGGGTGTAAGTATAATAAAAGCTGCAGGAGATCACATTAACAATGGCGTCCCCTTACACTCTTTCCTGTTACCCATCCATTAAACAAGCAACACTACTTAATAGAAGGAAAGGCAACAGGCTTTCCTCTTTTCCCTACAACCCTGCTTCTTCCCCTCAATAACTAGCTAAGCAATTTATAGGTGACAAAGCATACACTCCCCAACACCCAGGTCTCTTTCAGCAGGTCTCCAACACCGACTTTACACACCAGTGACACAACACTGTAGTTCATTCCAGGCAAGTACCTCATATTATAGGATGCACAAATATTGTACATGACACTTATCAGACAGCCTGATACTTGTGCTAGGTAATTTCCACTGAATCTCACGACCAGCATAGCTCTTCATTCCTCTTCCCCGCTCTGGGTGATACACAGCATTTTCATACATAGTTCATAGAATGGTTTGGGTTGGAAGAGACCATAAACATCACCTGGTTCCAACCTTGCTGCCACGGGCAGGGGCACCTTTCAACAGACCAGGTTGCTCAAAGCCCCATCCAGTCTGGCCTGGAACACTGCCAGGGATGGGGCATCCACAGTTTCTCTGGGCAGTCTGTTCCAGTATCTTACCACCCTCATAGTCAGTGGTAGAATTCGTTCCTAATATCTCATCTAAACCTACCCTCTGTCAGTTTAAAGCTATTGACCCCTGTCCTCTCTTTTCATGTTGCTTCAGAGAATCATAAAAGCCAAAAAAAAGCATTGCAAACTATGTGTATGCAATGTGAGCTCTGCACTATGATCAGGTTGCTTTCTTTCCCTAAGAAGGCCCTTAATTTTCCATAAGCTGCCTCCTCTACCTTGTCTCCTATTTTCAGCAGGTTATGAAAAGAATTATTCTTATGTTCCTGTACTCCTTCAGGACACTGGTTACCCAAGCTGGAGGTTCTGAGTGTGAAATACAGTAATAGTTGAGGGACAACCCCTGACCCCACCTCTCAAGCTGGGATAACACGAGGCTAAAAGGATACACAAGCAGGTATCAAAAACCCACCAGGAGTTCGCAATGACAGCAGCATCCCTTTGGACATGTTTTTTCCTTTCTATTAACTAACGGGATTTTTTTGCCTAATATTTACCAGTGAGCAGTGTATTAAGCATATTATGGCTCTCAATGACACAATAGAACTGTCCCCCAACTATCCAAACACTTCACTCCACAGCCAGAGTACCTGTGCAGCCAGGTATTGGAATCTGTGCAAAAGACAAATGCACAGCTTTCTACAGAATCTTACTTTTCAGTGCAGCTAGGCTCAGGAGAGAGCTATCAATAACATTGATTTGCAACAGAAATGTTGTTAGAAAGTGGGCAACTTGAAAGAAAGGAAAGGCACTGCCTCCACAAGAAAGGAGAAGGGAGAGATCAAAGCTTGGGATGCTAGACAGAACTTGGAAAAAGCACAACGTTTGCTCTTATTTCCTGTGTCTCTGTGAGTTTATGTAGGAACTGTCACAGAAAAGGATACAAACCTCATCTCCATAGCCACAGTCTATCTGCAAATAGGCACCTCATACAGCCTAGTTAGAGGCAAGAACTGAATGGATACAGATTTGTTAAAAATATTTCTTCCTGTCAAAATGAAACCTTGTCTTCTGTGACTCACCAGCCAGTAACCTTCCAGACTCACAGTCGCTACCTGCAGGAATTACATGCAGAATCTGCTTGAACAAAATTTTTTCTCTAAATAAGAAAACTATAAATTCTGAATCTTGATACTGGCAAGAGTGTCTTGTTTACATATGACATCAGCACAGCTAAAGGATTCTCTTCTCTACATGCGATCAAGCAAGAAATTAAATATAGTTCTTAAATATTGACTGCTTAGTTAAGAAACAAATCTACCTTTGGAGGCAAGGGAATGTAGGAAAGAAATATTACGGAAAGTGTTTTTGGTATCACGTGCTTTCACAAGAAGCACGAAGAAAACACAAATATCATAAAGGGCACATGTTAAAGAGGATGGGGCCAGACTGTGTCCAGTGGTGAGAAGTGACAGGACAAGAGGCAGCACACATAAACCAGAACATGGGAAGTTTCATCTCAGTATGAGGAAAAATTTCTTTGAGGGGAGCAGAGCACTGGAAAAGTCTTCCCAGAGAGGTTGTGGAGCCTCTTCCTCTGGAAAACCCACCTGAACATGTTCCTGTATAACCTGCTCTAGCTGACCCTGCTGTACCAGGGGTGTTGATGATCTCCAGAGGTCCCTTCCAACCCCAACTAGTCTATGATTCTGAACAAGGACCTGTAACACTTCCTTAAGCACAAGCAGAGGAAGAACACTCAGGACAAAATTCTCAGATTTATAAAGCTGAATGATTCACCTTCCTAAATGGTATCAAGCCGCTGTGTTTATGATTATCTGTGTTATGGTGGAGCCATGAGTCTCTGGCAGAGGAGCTCTTGCCCTGAAGAGTTAACAATGCCAGCAAGGCTCCTTCCCCTTGCATCATGTACCGGTTTTGTTTCTCACACCAGACTTTGTCAGTTCCGTCACCACGTCATATAATCTAATGATACACGAGATGCCAGCAGATAATGCTTCTCTTGCAGGCTAAGGACTAACATTGCTAAGTTTGGTAGCTGCTGCTGGCAGTGCAGCTCACTGCAACACAGCTGCTTGTTTCCTCCTAATGACCCCAAGCACCCACATCCAGACACCATCTTCAAAATTAAGGTTAAACGAAGACCACATTTCCCAAAGGGAAAGAAGGCCTGCCCTCCCCAGCAGAAATGTGGAGGCAGAAGCTCTTCTGACTTCTCCCAGGGCAGACAAGGTCAAGTCATGGTCCTGATGCTCTTACCTGGTCTTGTGGGTCCCTCCTGGCTCGGGGGGGAACTAGAACAGGGAGGACTTGCCTGCATAGCTAGTGACATGAATTTTTCCCTAGCTTTTCATGAACATCAAGGTTATTAATCCTATTTCTTCATTTTTATCAGCCTGGCATTCCCCTCCAGAGAAGCCATGGTGTGTACTAGTAGGAAAACACAAGACTTCTTCACAGCTCCTGTCAGTTTCAAAAGAATGACAATGCTGCCTCATCCAAGCTAGCTTTGGCAGAAAACCATGGCTTTTTGTAGACAGTTGGTGGGTCACTATGTAAATTACACTGAAATCTCACAGAGCAAATTACTGACTGTCGTCATTAATGGTAAGGTGTTCAACAGCAAAAGACTATCACCTTGAATTAATGCTATGAGCTAATATTTTTAAATGTAGTATATTTCATACATAGATATGGTCGTTTTCCCTAGATAGACATCTAGAAGGGAGGTGCTTGGATCCTTCTACAGCTAAAATGAGGCCCTATTATAAAGCTTGATCCAAGTCCTATTTTTGAGCCTGTGTCTTCTCAGGAAAGCTCACAGAAACCTCTTTTTGATAGGGAAAAGCCCATGGGGCCCAGGAAGAAAAGCTGAAATTCTCTCAAACTGGGTTTTTACAGGATGAACAAGCGAGCTGGTCACATCAGCTCCCTGGCAAGTTTACCAATAGCAGTAGATGTCCATGATTTTAAAAGACAATTTTCTCAACAGTAAGCTTTTTTCCCTACTAATTTAAGTAGCAGTAAACATAAGCCACAAAAAGACATGCTCACCCTTCAAACTAGACACACCATGCATAAGAAACAAAGGCTCTTGTATTTCCAACTCACAAAAGAAACAAAAAGAGAATAATCTAAGAAAATGATAAAATCTGCCAGCTAGGTGGCAAATTAGGCCCAAAATGGCCCAAAAGTTCTGTCAGATAAGTGACTTGTGCAATTGCACAAAATGAGCGTAAGGCTGTATCTCCATCCCCCTCTCCAAGCCCCCGAAACCCTGATGATCCCCTCAGCCATCTTGCTGGTTAATAACAAAAATACTCCCACCAGGAGAAATGTTGTGCAATTTGTCTGATCAGGCCCCATGCAGCCACACAACTCAGCTGTCAGAGACTGAGCACTTACAGTAAACCACTGGTAATTAACTCGTGGAGTAAAGGAGGAATTAAGCTGCTGTAAAATCCAACAATATGAACGCAGGAGAAAATCATAACCTCATTGCAGATGCTCTATTAGCCAGCAAGGGCTCTGCATTCGCCCAAGTGTGTTATTCAGCCAGCCTACTGCTTTAAATAAGAACGAGCTATTTTCTACCACAGTGCACCAGATCTCTAGAGGACCTGATTGGGAGTGATGCTGAGGACTTGGTACCCAGCTACTCTCAGTGGAAGCTGGGTGAATATTGCACCTCAGTTAGGCCAGCGATATGGACCTGATGAGATATACAGCACAAGACAAGCAATAAATTTGTTTTCTAAAGAAGAAAAAGAAAAAAGGGCAAGTTTTTTTTTTTGGCAGAGCGGTACCTAACAGGCCTCCAGTTGGACTGACTCTTTAAATGCTGCCATATATTAATGCAGCATTCACTGTAAAATGGCAGTCTAAAACCTATATAAACCTCTTCTTCATATTGCTGTTTAAGCACAAGTGAACACGGGCATACACCTACATCTTCTCTAGACAGTAGATTACTGCAGAGTCTTTCTGTATACCAGACCAAATGTAAAGACTCATTCCAGGAGTTAGAAGTTTACCCAGTTTTTACTACTTAAACTGAAATGCTTGCAGCCTTAAATTTAAATAGCAAAATTCCTCTGGAAATTTCAATGAGAGAGCACAAGATTACAAACATTTAGTCCAACCTTTTACATAATACAGGAATTTCCTCTACAGTCTCAGGTATAGAAATGATTTCCAGGGTTTGTTTGTTTAAGGAAAATCTTGGGAAAAATTTTAATTTGTTTGACAGTGTGGTAAACCACAACCATGCTTTTCACAAATTATTTTGAAAACCTGCATAAGTAGCTTGCATATTACCAAATTCAGATAATTAGAAACAACATCTAGTAGTTTTGATAATCTCCCAGCCATTTTAAAATAAAATGGCTCAATTAATGTGATTTGCTGTCAGATTTTTGTTCTAAAACATAAGGTGTTCCATAGAAAACTGAGAAGGCATAAAACCCTCTAGGAAACCCCAGTCAGGTGGCAACTCAAAGTCAGAATATCTACAATCAGCCCAAACCTCTGAAATAATGCTGCTGCCCTGTAGTGCACAAAACACAAACGTGTATACATATTTAAAGATACTGCTTTGGAAAGACAGTATTTGAAAAAGCTCCCATCTACAAGCTATCACTGATGGTGTTTTGATGGCTTGTGTCTCACTAACAAAAAACATTTAAGTTCCACACATACCTTATTTTCAAGTGTTTGTTTACAGTCCAGTTATGTGAAAACTTTCCTCTTTGGTATTTTATTCCATACCATTTCCTTAAAATTCAGTTTGTCTCTTAGGCAATATTTTACTCCTGTGAGAAGCATGGCCAGCTGTCCGATGTCAGTGGACTTCTACAGGTAAAGTAAATAGGTCCGACCCTTAGCAACAATTTTGCTGGTATGTAAGAGTTCTAAATACATGTAAATTATACGTTATGGGTGCTCAACTTGGGAGAACTACTAAACTCATAATGCCATTTCTTCTTAGCAACTCACTCTGGAGAGAAACTTTCAGAATTTCTCCTTACCAATCACATCATTATCATAATGAATTCATGTCCTAAAGACATTGCATTAAGGGAGCAGCTTGAGCTGAATTCACAGATTTCGCACAATACTAATCCACTCCTAAGACTCAGCCTTATGCTCAAAATACTCATTTTAAATGAAACCTTGAGGAAAGGTGTTATTCCCAGCTCAAACCACTGCTTCTCCCACTTTTACCCTCTCTTCTGGACACCTCTTGAGATGTCATGTGCTTCGAGGTCACCTGCTCAGCTGCAGCTTACTGAACATCCTGAGTCATCCCAGGTACATTTCCAATGTGTGAAACTAACTCTTTAGCCCTTCCCAGGCACAATTTTATAGAGGTAATAGCTGAAACAGCCCACAAACAGTGCCTTATGATACAAGTATCCCAAAGTCCTACAAGAGAAATACAAACTCACAGTGCCATATGATAAAGTGCATACATCACAGGCTGAACCTGAAGTGTGAAATCACGCATTTGCACACCTAAATCTCTTTACTTAGTAAGCATCGTGGTCCAAAATTACGTGTGACATATGGTTGCAACATGCTTCGAAAAGGCTGCCAAAACTGGGGATGCTTGAGAAAGCAGGTCACCATTCTTTGCATTCTGCTGCCTCACCAGCACCAGTGTCACTCACAACCCAGGCCACAGGGATTTACACTGGCTCAGTAAAAATACTGCCCAGAACAACCTGCTCACTGAGAGATTTACACACCAATGAGCACAAAAAATCCATAGAAAGAAATCCCAGACATTCTCCAGCACCTCCATGTGAAATGCTATGCTCTTTCAAATCTTTTGCTGGGCGGCTGCGCATCCTCAGATTTTCCTACTGTGTTCGCTTGCATTCACCTCCCTGGTTCATCAGCCGCTGCAGGGCATCTACGAAGCGGTACATGCTGCACTGCCATCAGTGCACTGATGACACCCAGCTCTCTATCTCCTTCCCTCTTGACCCAGACACAGCTGCTGGCAACCTCAAACAATGTCTGGCAGAAATTGGTTTCTGGAAGAAGGCCAGCTGGCTGCTGCTCAACCTGGACAAGGCAGAAATAATGCTAATCAGCAGGGGGAAGTGCTTTGAGGACCTGGTGAAATTCATAACTGCTCCCTCAGCTGAGGGCATTTATCTGGCCGTCATCCTAAGCAGCATACAATGCAAGCACCAGGTCAGAATTTTGTGAGGATTAACTTCCTCACAAACTCACCAAAAGATTCACTCACTCTTTGTTAAATGCCTACTTCAACGCCTTTCCCTTGAGCTTGACTGTGAAAACTGCACTGGGAGCTTAGATAGATGGCCAGGAGTGCCACTTCTGGCCCTCTTCTGGACAGCAAACCAAAACAATTGCAAGCCTATTCCCTGGTGTCTTGCACATCCATCATTATATGGCATAACTCATCCGGAAAAATGATAGTCACTTCTAAAAGTGACATTCACTCATGCTTTAGATAAAACATTAAAAGCAGTTTACACCCCACCTTTGAAAAGCAGCAGCTTGGTTATCTTAAAAATCAAGCAATGTGACCAGATCTATTTTCCTGGGTCGAGTCCAAGGATTTTAGGTAAATGATGATCAACGTGCATTGGGACAGATGATATTTTATTTAAGACAGCTCATGCTCCTCAGTTCTATCTTTATAAAGGACAAATAAGTCTGCATTAAAATGCCCAGAATTTTGCAAGGGTTAGTAACTCAGTGACTTAATTTACTCATTCAGTAGCAAGACATTAATATTTTGAAACCCTAGAAGTAAGAACAGATGTAACACCTAAGTCTGTTACCAAAAAATGAAGACCAGAGTTGACAATATTGTATTTTATCTTTGAACTGCACTTGTGAAGCAGGCTTTTGGGGTATCTTCCTAAGCCATGCTTATCATTCAGGTACTACTAGAAGCTGTTCTTTTCCTTTTACAGAATGGGTCAGGTTGGAAGGCACCACAGTGGCTCATCTGGTCCAACCTCCCTGCTCAAGCAGGGTCATCCCAGAGCACATGGCACCCCCCTGCCTCCAGATGCTTCCTGAATTTCTCCAGTGAGGGAGACTCCACAAGCTCTCTGGACAATCTGTTCCAGTGCTCGGTCACCTGCACAGTAAAGAAGTTCTTCCTCATATTCAGATGGAACTTCCTGGGCATCAGTTTTTGCCCCTTGCCTGTTGTCCTATTGCTTGGCACCACTGAGAAGAGCCTGGATCCATCCTCTTGGTACCCTCCCTTCAGATACTGATAGACAGTGATGAGTTCTTTCTCAGTCTTTCTTCTTGAGGCTGAGCAGGCCCAGCTTCCTCAGCCTTTCCTCATAAGAGAGATGCTCCAGTGCCTTCATCATCTTTGTTGCCCTCCACTGGACCCACTCATAGTTTTAAAGGTCAGCCTGCATGCTCTTTTGTCACCTAATACTGGACTTGAATTCCACAGCACCATGTCCTATTCCTGGCCTGGCCACTGACTTTAAAGAGCATGATGTGTCTTTCCACTGTGCCTCAATTTTGTATCAATAAAATGGGAATCATAATTATTTCCTTTTGAAGAACTTAACCATAGAAGAGCTAAGAAAACACAGGAGACGTAAGAACAGCTGTAGCAGCCTCTCCATATCCATTTAGCATCAGCAGGTCAACCTTTGCAGCCATTCTGACACCTTGGGCTCAGCTGCTCTCTGAACAGCCAGCAACATCAGTGGCATTAAGTGGACACACCACTGTTGTATTCACAAACTGGTTTTGTTCACAATGATACAAGCTAAATTTAGGGTTCACAGCAGATGATAATACAAATAAAGTACGCTGCATTCAAGAAGGAAGCAGATTTCTTGCAGAAACACTCCAAAACTCAGCACCTTCACCATTCAGAAAGGGAGTTTAGAAATGTCCAAGACACCCAGTACTCAGGTTGAAATTTACTCTGGATCAGCCAAAACATTTTCTGAAAAGAGGCTTTTGCAAGAATTAACCAGTGGTCTGCAGTTAAACAAGATATGTGGGCAAGGGAATGCATTTCTCAATTCTCCTTTTTCCACTGGCTCAGCTTCCCGCTTAGACACATCTTGTAACTCTCCTCATTAAACCAATGGCACAGGTAAAGAAATGGGAGCAGGACTAGGGCTCGGGTTCACACCAGAGGTACCTGACTCAACCTCTTCGTTCAAGACAACTACACATTAAACCAGTGTTGCTTGATCCATTTCCAGTCCACAGTAAAGGCAGTAAAACTGTAACAGGAGGATCCTTCCTAACGAGCAGTATTAATAGATGGTAAAGCTGCTTAAGACAATGCATTTTGCAAACATGAGGGAAAGGAGGGTAGTTTCATGGGCATGGTTTGTTTCCTTTCTATAGGTATCTTCTGTCAAACAATCATCTTCACTTGTCTTTGTTGTCATCTTCAACTAGACAGTGCAATAGGCCAGTGTTAAAGGCTGAATTTCTATTTGCTGCTTGTATTTGTTTAGCATATCTATTTGAAATAACACACATTGTTTCTACCAAGCTATGTTGAAAAAAAAATCCCAAAAAACAACAGCACACCATGATCCACAACTTCTAAGTCTCACAGGAACTTGGAGGCTGCTTTTTGGCCAAATTAGTTCTGGCCATATCCTTTTAACGCTAAGCAGAGGCAATGACGCTGGTAAAAGCAGGCAGGTTATGCAAGGCTGAGCAGATATCTTCAGCACAGTGTGTATGGGACAGCAGTTCTCCAGGGTAACAGACAATAGCTTCATTTAAAAAGGAAAGAAAAAAACCATACAAAGGAGAAAAGCTGAGGAAAAAAAAATTAATTTGGAATATGTAAAAAAGGATTATGAAAGAAAGCACAAACTTTCCTTCTCTGCCAAAAGAAGTGATTTACTATGTGTACATCTTTGCCTTGTTACAGTTTATTACGGAGTTGGGCAGCTAAAAGAGAAAGAATTCAAATAAGGAGAGGCTACAAAAAGGCTGGCTCCTACTGTGAGCACAGGGGTGAGGAGAACGTGGAATAATACATGAAAAAAGCAGCTCATTGCAACAAAGTGACTTGTTAAGCCTTCAAAGTCTGTCACCAGCACTCCTCCAAGCAGTGTAACTGATTGCATGGCACATAGTGGGGGTTCAGTGGTGTATATTTCTGACTTCCCTTTTCTAAAAAGAAACACTATACAGCCAAAATACAACAACCTTCCTTACAACAGCACCTACATGCTGTGAACACCAAAAAGCAAATCAAGTTGCCGAGCGTGGTACATGGCAGTATAACAAGGGGTCATGGGATGAAAGCAAGACAGGGAACATTTTAGGCTGAACATCAGGGGGACAAGACTTTTGTTGAACTGTGAAAACGCTACATGCCCACGTTAAAAATTAGCTAGACAAAGCACTAGAAATTACTTTGTATACTACAACTCTGCACAGAGATGGAGCAGAACTAACTGGCCTCTGCAAAGCCTACCTTCTTATGATCCTTCATAAAAAACAGTCTACAACAGTTCTTAGATTTAACAAAGGCTTGCACTTAGAAGAGAAAATGAAATTGGGAAAGCAGAACATCTCCTTGCAAGCCTATTTCCACTGAGAGCAGCACAGCGTGGGAGGTGCAGTCGTTCAAGCGCATTATGTTCTGACTTAAGTCGAGAGAATCATTTACAGTAAAGAAACAGGAGCAATACCTTTTTAGCATTTTTATCATCATGACTTTCTTAGCACACCACAGTTGGGGAAAAAAACAAAAACAAAAAAATAATCTGCATATTTTCTTTGAGAAAAGAAAGAAGTCACTTTGCCTGTCTTTTAAATGTTTTCTCATTTCCCTACCTATACATTAGCCCAGGCCCAGTTTCACCAAATCCAAAAGAGGAGCTGATGTCTCAGGAAACGTCGCATTCCTATACATTTCATAAAATGCAACAGCTGTGCAGGAGGGAAAGACTCAGGTTAATATTTTCATTCAGTCAAAATTCAGCCATAATTCACTCTTTCTGACAACAACTGACAAACCAGTAGTTGGTACATACTGGCCAGTAGGTCAGTGGTAATGTAGCTCCAGGCTATCCACACCTCCTACCCAGCGGTACTGATCCGGGATGGCTTAAGAGGGACTCTGGAGAGGAAAAGACCTGCTCATATCCTCAACTCCCAGAAAATATAGTGCAAACATATATATGTTCTCCATATTGACAGTGTTTACTTTATGGACATTCCTGGTAATAATCAGGGGATAAATTCTTGATTTCCACTGATTGTAATTTATCACAAATATGGTAAGTAGATGTCATTGGTATGCAATTGGAGGCACATACTACATTAGGAAAAAAGGCCTGAATATCTATAACAGAGGTCATAAATAAAATGTACTAGAACATGTGAGATGAAATTCCTTTCCCCGGTCTTGGTAGAGGCATATGATTTCCATTAGTAAAAGGACCACTGTAAAATTTACTGCAGAGAAGCTGATTTTCCCTTGGTAGTCTTCTTCTCTATAGATCTTCAGAATTTGTTTGCATTTTGGTTTATGTTTTCACAAAAAAAAAAAATAGTTGTTTTATCTTTGTGGAACTGGATCCTTTAGTTCCTCATGTGCAGCTAGGAAGATGTGCTCCATCTTATATCAGCTGAAATTCAATTTTTCACAATTATCCAAAACAACAAAACTCAGCCTGCCTAATTCTCATGAACACACACACAAGCACCTCCAAAAAAGTTTTAATCTAAGCAGATATTCTGCTCATCTCTGTTCTTTACAGCAGTACACACCATGCGCAATTACCTTACAAAATAAAGCTTCTAGCTGGTGCACTTTGCACATGTTTAAATAGTACAAGGGGTGAAAGAAATATGAATTATTCCTTAATAACTGCTGTTTGTAGGTGATAAAAAAATCATACTGCTGGCACCACTCCCCTGAAATCTTAAACCCAATCCCAGGAAAGCAGTAGAGAAAAAGTTGTGCTCCAAGTACCTACGTGCCCATGTTAAATTTAAGAATTGGTTTAAGTACCTTCCCTAGACCAAGGCCCTGAGCAAGTGAAATATGATTTTTCTATTTAAAATATTAAAAAGATACAGGCTGCCCAAGTGTTTTACATTTCTTTTTCCTTCTTGACTTCTAATTCATTTCTGACATAGTGTTTCCTTTCAGTCTCTTGTCTGTACCATAAATCTACCTGTAATAATTTGGTACCAGTCACACACTTTGCATGAAAATGGATCTTGGACCCTTCCCAGTCACAGGCTGTGAGGTACAATGTCCATCATAAGTCATAGTTTCAGTAACCGAAATCTTTCATTCAGGCATTACATCCCTTTGTGAATCCCAGTGTATGACAGACAGATGGAATTAATTCAGCTATTTACTCCAGAGTAAATCACCAATTCCGCGGAATGTAAGCATCCTAACATCAGGAGTAAATGAGATCAAAATTAGGCCATCTTATATGAACCTTGCTTTGTAGAAACATTAATTGTATTTATGGTCTTGGGGTCCCCCGTTATTAACAGAGCTGAGACACCACAAACTGCAGTCACACAAATGCATCTTACCAACTGGAAGAAAACATTTTAAATTTATTTTCAGAAAAAGTCCATCTAGTTTCTCTTCTTTTTTTTTTTTTTTCTCCCCAAAGCTTGCACAGAACTATCCAGTCTCTGCAAATGTGATCCAAAAATTAGCTGGGAAAAGCAGGAAGGTGCTAACTAAGCACTGGATCAGGCAACAACCCAGCAGCTGACACACAGTTTCACAGCACTACCTCAGTTCTGCCTGACTGCACACTGCATCTCTCATCGGACACCTTGACACACAGGTGTAAAAACCTCCACTAAACTATTCTGGAGTCACAGCTCAAGAAGATGGGACAGACATCTTGAGGCGCATAAAGGGTTTATAGAGAGACACCCAAGATGAAGCTGGCCACTTATTTTCTGTAATGGAAACGAATAGAAGCAAAAACTGAAAGAGTAGTTTCTCCTGCTGTTGATCTTAAGACCCTTAGCATATGTATAGCATGTTCACTACATGCTACTGTACAGGGCCCTTCATATTGTGTGAAGTAGGATAGTAAGCTTAGACAACTGAGAAAACACTGATGAGCAGATATCAACCAGTCAAAAATCAGTTTTACTTATTAAAGGTCATAACCCTTTTTTCACATCACTAGGAAATTCTGGGGAACACTAAAGCCCAGACCTATGACAATGCCTTCCTTTTCCTAACTCATTGTTTTTCTAATGGTGCCCTCTTTTTTTGTTTTGAGTTGAGGGAGTTTTTTTGTTTGTTTACAGCTCTGCTCATCAAATTTTCCTAACGGTAACAAGATGACGAAAAGCCAGAGAAGCAAACCCAAGCTAACTGATAGCACGAGCATGTCTCACATAAACATTCATTATACACTGTGGCACTGCTGAAGCTACTGCACTGGCCACAGACCCTACAGTTTAGTACCACTGACCTTAATAGCAGGCAGGTGAAGAGCAAAACTGATGTGTCAAGCATAAAGCTAGAGTAATTTGCACTCTTATGACCAGATCCTGAGCTGGCACACAGTGACCATAGGTTCTCCAAGATCAACGGTATGAAGTCAATTTTTTTTCTAGCTCAGTCAACAATTTTTAATCTGAGCACTTCCAGGAAATCAGAGAGATCACTTGGCATTTGTTATACTGCCCAATTAAAACTTCTGAGCTGTAGATTCTTTCATTTTGATACCCACGTTTAAATACACATTTCATATTAGTAGAGCTGCAAGAAATTAAGTTATCTCAGATCACAGTTATTTGGAAAATCTTTTCCCCTCGCCATTACTGACTCAGAGGGAGTCTACTGAAACTTCCCAGTGGAATATGCATGCAGGGTTCAAATAAACCCATATATTCAATGCCTGCTTTACTCAAAGAATAATACCTCATTTTCTGAGTGAAGACATAATGAAAATCATTTCCTTTTCCTCATGGATTTTCTGGAAAGAAAATTGGGATACCTCGTACCCCCATAGTACCCTTGTCTTCCTTATGGAAAACAAGCTGTGCTATGGAAAGCAAGGTAAAGTCTACTTGACATGCAAGGCACCTAAATCAGTGAAAGCACATCAATAAGATGGGTGTTTGCTTTGTCTTCACCTTGAGGTAGGAGCTGTGTCAGCAAACACTGAATTAAGAACACACGACAGGTAAGACTTCTCCATTCGCCTAAACATTCCCCTCCATCACTGCGAGCCGTTCCATACTTCCCTGTCTTTCCATATGTGTTCCAGTTTGTCTTTCAGCATCTCTTTGTAGTTCCATGCCAGACCTCTGGACTTCTGTCCCACAGCAGTTCCCCAGCACACTGCCCTGCTCAGCACCATCCCTTTTACATTGCTAGAGCTGATCTCATCCATTCAAAGGGACTCAGCCATCACACAGTCAACAAGTCACCTGTCCAGAGGTCAGCTGTCACTCAGCTTCCTTTTATCAGCACTTACATATATACATCATTAGTGTATTTAGCAACAGATGCAAACAAAAAATTTGCAACAAGATATATGCAGTGAAACCTTTATATATATAGGGCAGTGAAACCTTTCATTTCTTCTAATGGAATCAAGTTAAAAGGCTAAAATTCCTTTGAATAAAATTTACAGGGACTCCAAAATCCACAAGAGATGGAAAACTAGTGAGGGCACAGAAATGGCTGAGATGTAGAGAGACTGAACCCACAAACAGAAAATTTGCAAGATTAAGTTCAACTTGGAAAAAATACAACACATCTATGGTTTTTCTTAAAAAAAGAAAAACCTCCAGACCACACAAACCTAGAAAGCAGCAATGGGTAGGAAAGACTGAGGGTCAGTAGCAGATAGTAAATTAGACATGAGTCCAGAATGCAGTCTGACAGCAAAAAAGGTCACCACAATTTTAGGCTCCATATGCAGAGACAGCAAGTAACAGGGAAGTAATGGTTTTTATCTATATTGATCGGGTGCAGTCTACTATGGAAAAAACATGCTCAATTCTGTGTTTTGTGTAAACAAAAACTAATGGCAGTTTGGAGGGACTTCATACAAAACAGCCACAGAATAGCTTGGAGGGCTAGCAGAACTAACCAAGGAAGATGAAAAGCTGGCAAAAAAAAAAAAAAAAAAGAAAAAAAGGAAACCAAACCAGACATTCTCTTCCAAAGAAGTTAGAACAATTTAAGACGTTTGACAAAAAATTATTGCTGAGGATAGGCTAGGCAAACCCGCTCACTTTTGTACCAAAAGCAGTCAAGATTTACTTTTGAGAATTACTGAGTCTAACTTGGAAGGGTGTTAACACTGATGGGGCAATTATTTCCAGAACTGCTGTCCTGTGTAAATGTCCAGCTGCCCCCTGGGAACTGTTTCTGGTTCACGCAATAGCTAAGAAAAGCACAACAACGTGAAAGACTGGAAAGAAGATGCACCAAAGAAGATGCAAAACTTATTTAGCATTGCAATAGGGAACATTAGTAAAACTTGTGGAAGAAAAATTAAGGAGTAGACATGGGCTAAATGCTCGGGCAATATTTCTCAAGGCTGAGATCAATCATTCAGGATGACCTTGTATCACCCTAAGGCCAAAATTCAATCTGACATATCGGGGTTTAAAGGCTTGAAGCTGCATCAGAAGGCACATTATTGAGTTGAGGTGGACAACCAAGGCCAGTGTATTTTGAATGAGTGCCTCAAGATGACTCGTGCAAGCTTCTCCTCATAACACCCTTAGAGGTGGGATAGTCCTAACAGTAAAACCCACATAAAAGAGACAATTTCTGGCAGTATTAAAAGACTTAACAGCACTTTCTTCTTCCCCGATTTCTGGGAACAGCTCGATCACTTCATGCTCTCTGCTGATCAGAAAGCATTAAAAGTCTTTAGAGCACCCAGGCCAAGCTAACAAGCTCCTGCAGGAATCAAAGCCTATGAGCCTGGGCTTTGCTTTGCACTGTTCTCATGGCTCCTGGCTGGGCTCAGGGTATGGGCTGAGCCTGCTCCTCTGCAAATCCAGTGCTTCATGAAACAGTGAAGTCAGCAAGCAGCCATGCAAAAAAGCATCTGTGTGAAGAGGGAAGGCAAGACAGAAAAAAATAAAAATCAATGCCTGAAGAAAGCACTGGCATCTCAACATGCCATTCAAAAGCAAACCCATCTTGATGTAGTGCAAGATAGCCTATGGAAGTAAAAGGACTGCTCTTTCTCAACATCATATGCCATTTACAATTCATTTAGGCAATCAGTATATTTCAACACTCCTTTTAAATCCAAGCTGGAAGTGCTTAGTATTGAATTGGCACAAGTTTAAAAGAGAATTAAAAAGGAAAAAAGCAAAAGGCAGTACAATAACAAAAGAAATCCCAATCCATCTTTTCACTGAGGTGCATTGCCTTGCTAATTTTGCTGCAGAAAAACAAAGCAGTTCTGGACAGCTGGTTAAAAGAAGCTGTTAATTTAAAATAACCTGGTTTTTAATTGCTTTCAACATTGGTCAGTTGGTTTCTGCACTCTAAACCCTAAAAGTAGCTTGAAATGAATGCATCTAGGGAGCGAGGTGTAATTAATGCAAGCAGGCAGCCATGGCTGGAAGACAGAGGTTACAGTGAAGGGAGGAAAGGTCTAAACCAGTGCGTGCGCTCCTAGGAAATGGCCCTGGTGCTCTCTCCCTCTGCTCCCCCTCCTTTTCCCTTCTGCTGCAGAGCTGCAGCTACAGCTGGAGCCCTCTGCCAAAGCAGGGGTGTCCCACTGCCCCTCAGGCACTCTGCCACCACCAGTAAAAAAACTTTGCAGGCAGCAGCTGCAGCAAGGGCACAAGCAGCAAAGTGAGCAAAGATCCTGCATGCAGCCATGCTGACTGCCCTCCCTCCCTAGTCTGTCCCTCTCCTCACTGGGAGCCATGGGAGACACCTCACTGGGACCCACAGCACCAGCCCGCCTTCCAGAAAGCTTCCCTGGCCAAAAGATGCAGAAGGCTTCCACCAGCTTTGTGGGTACTGGGGAAAATATCCCCCTGCATCCCAGAATCCCAGAACACAACCCATCTAGAAATATAGCTTCCACCAAGTCCTCACAGGCAGAAAGGATGATTTTCTGTTTTCCCAGCTTGCTGGACTCCTCTCACTGGGGTAAGGCTGCCCCATGACCACCTTCAGGGAGGGAGGCTGCAGAGGGAGTGGAAAGAAAAAAAACCCTGGAAATTAGTCACTCGTTTTACAAGCTGCCTCCGCCTGGTTTGCCATGCGCTCAAAATAGAAAAACAACTGACCTGTGAGTTATTTAAACATGAGCGTAACATTTAGAGGCACAAGGCAGGGCACACAGATTTTATCCAACTGATGTCTGCATGACCCCTGCGAGTCCTCAGGTGACCCAGACACACATGGCCACTGTGGCCAGCAGTTCCCTTCTGGTGTCCCCACTGCCTCCCTGGGTGCCAAGCAAAAATGCGGTGCTGGTTCACAGTGTCCAAGGGGAAAAAATTCCTCACTTAGAAGAGCAAGCAAGGCTAACGGGAGCCAAGCTTGTTTCCTTATAACAAACATGGCATCATCCTCAATAGATTTCCATTCTGGCAGTAGCCTAGTGCATTTTCCTGCAACACTGAAGCAGATGCACAATGTTTAGACGGAGCTGGGAGCCACAGCTCTGAAACAGACATTCCAGAAAGCTGTTTATGCTGGGACCCACCATGCTTCCAACTTCCAAGGGACAGTAAAGAAAGCTGTGTTCAGGCGAGAGTTTGGCAACAGAGCCCCTCCCTTTTTTAACTCTATCCCTTGAATGTCAACCAATTTCAGCCACTGTGTTCCAACTTTTAATCCTTATTAAAATCACACAATCATTAAGGTTGGAGAAGACCTCCATGTCAATCAAGTCCAACCTTTGACTGATCACCACCATGCCAACTAAACCATAGCACTAAGTGCGACATCCAGTCATTTCTTGAACACTTCCAGGGATGGTGACCCCACCATCTTCATGACCAGCCCATTCCAATGTTTAACCACCTTTTCAGGACAAAAGCTCTTCCTGACCTCCAACCTGAACCTTGCCTGCTGCAGCTTGAGTCCATGTCCTCTCATCCTGTCACTGCTTACCTGGGAGGAGAGCTTGACCCCCACCTGGCTACACCCTCCTTTCAGGCAGTTGTAGAGAGCAATAAGGTCTCTCCCAGCCTCCTTTTCTCCAGGTTAAACACCCTGTTCCCTCAGCTGCTCCTCATATGATTTAATCTCTAGACCATTCACAAATGACTTTGTGATTTGTATTGCAACACCCTATGCCAAAACTACATTTGGAAAGAAAGAAAAAAAAGAAAAGCCTTAATAAAAGCTGGTAAAAGCTGGTCTCGAGCTTATACCATTACCTTAGTATAAAATCATCCCAATAGGCAGAGGTGGGATGCTTAATGTGCTCAAGAAAATCTATGTGCCTCTACTGTTTGCAAAAGAGGATTTAAGCCATAACTTAATTTGGGGCTTAAGTTGTCTAAATGACTCCATGTACCACACTGAGCTTTACAAGACACACATACATTTTTCTCTTGAACATTCCCACAAGTTCAGCAGCTACATAGGTTCTTACCTGAACCTAGCACCTCCAAGACAGGCACCATCTCGATGGCAGGTTGCACGATGCTGCCTAACCACCTCCTATTTAAACACTTCACCAAAGGCTTACATTATCAGAGGTATGGTTTAAAATATGGCAGTGATTTCCAACCACGTTTCTAGACATAATAATGTGAAGGCTGAAAAGCCAAGCCTTCTAAGATCAGGAAAGATGATGAAGACGGTTTGTTTGCAGCTCTGTCCCAGTAGGCCACTACTCTGAAATATGTCATCTTCAAGAGACTATAGTTTGACAGCTACAGCAACACAGCACACAACACCAGCAGAGAGAAACTGCAAGGCATGTATATGCACACATGTATCCTTCAGCCAGCATCAGACACAGTGCCTCAGCAGGAGTACCAACTTTTATCCTTTTTTTTCCTTAAACACAGCATAGCTCTAGGTTATTGTTTCTCCAGGGACAAGTACATTCCTGTTCTCCCCACACTGCTAAATCTAGTACTGCCTTAAGAGGCTTTGTCTTAATAATTTTCATCACTGTTATTGATAGATGTATTGATACTGGAGGTGGCCAGGTCAGGTTGTAATGACTCTCTGAACTCATGAGTTATTTATGAGCACCTGCTAATCCGCATCACGTGGAATTGCTTGGTTACAACATACACCATCTTGTAACCCCCATGTTCTCTCACGGAGAGCACACACTGCTCCCATTCGAAAGGGGTCTAGTACATCAGTGAAATCCCAGCTGTACCACAACGACAGAGGCTTAGCACAAGCCAGCACTTCACATGTGCCCCCTCACTGCTAACACCCAAGAGTGCCCTTTGTAAGACGTTCTCCAGACATATTATGGTCACAACACCACCATATGGAAAAAAACTGGGCCAGTGCAGGAAAGGTGTATTTTTCCAATGCTGGAAGTATTTTCATCGCAAAAAATATTTCTGAAAAAAGTTACATATAACCCTAAAAGGAGCTTCCTGTGTCTTCAAATCCACATTGTCAGAGAGTAGCCAGCTCTAGTCCTTTCTGTTGGCTTCCAGGCTGAAGGGAGCAAATATGGACTTCCATTTTAGAGAGGAGGTAAGCACCAGCCACTACCTCCAATTTCCATGACAACTGCAAACTGTCAGCACATCTTCAGATTTGGTTGCTGGTGTTTCTTTCTCTTGAACTAATGCCAAGCTAACTCTAGCAGCAAAATTATCATGCAAAGGCATGTGGTCCATTAAAAATATGAGTCAGAGTTACAGGGTGATGTCACATCAGCTGCCCCTGATGATAACTATCAAAAGTTAGCACAAGCTTCCAAATCACAAATGCCTTGGCTCTGATCCTATTTTAATGAATCTGCTTTTACGATTAAACCATCACTGTAATTGGCACTGGAAGAGCATTGGCAGTCTGCTGTGGTCGCCTTCCCTGCAAAACGTGTTTGTGATGCTCATCTCTGAATGATGCATAGTGTCTGCCTGTCTTCAAATAAAAAAAAAAATTCAAAAAAAAAGAAGAGGTATGAACAGCGTCTGGCAGGCAGACTGGTCAGCAGTGATTCACTTCCTGCCAGCCATGATGAGAGCACCATGGGCTAAATTCAGCCCTGGTGGAGGTGGGTATTCCTCCATTTCCTTTCATGGCATCACATCAACATTACACCAGGTATGAAGTTTGGCCTTCTATAATTAATAAAGTATGGTAACTGCCTTTCACTTACTAACAGCTTTTTACGAGTGCTTCACTCTAGCTTGGGCAACAGCTTGTTAGGGCAGCTGGAATTGCATTGCGCTCCATGGGAAGATAGTGGGGAGCAGTAAGGGCAGGGGAAGAGACAGAGGGAGCAGTGTGTCTTGTGTACTTAAATAGCTGGGTTGTTGGAGGAAAAAAAAACCCCACGTGCAGCAGCAAACCCCACCAATGCCTAGGAGCCGGGGAGAGGGATTTACACACTTTACATTTTCTAATTTCCCTCTGGATAAGAATCGTATAGTTTATCTAGCCTTTTAGGCTGTGGAAAAGGGGAGGAATATGGGGTTTCGAACACGCTACCATTGAACGTGCCTGCATTACAAAACCTGTCTGTTTTTTCCCCCAAGCACAAACGGTAGATAAAATTTAAAAAATTAGGCTGGCGTCGAGTATTGTGACACACAGGGTACTAAACGTTTAGGTATTTGGTGAATTTCTCAAAAAGATTAGAAGTTAGCATGAGGCAAATGAAAATAACCTTCCCCTCCCCCCCCACTACTAAATAAAGAGCAGAAGGGAGAAAGGATGGGGGGAGCAATCTTAGAGGTTTCTCCTCCCCTTTTGTTGTCCCCCTCCCCTTTCCTGATATTGATATTGCTCTGCTTTTTGATCTCTGCACTTCTTTGTTTTGGCTTCACAGGTATCAAGGGAAAATGGCTAGCAGTGAGTTCTGTAGCTTTTCCTGCTCTACAGCCCCTCTGGCTTAGCCAGCTGGATCACACTGAATTAGTCAAGTACTTCATTATCTCCCTTCTCTGCACATTTAGCTTCAGGTAATAAAATGCCCAAACAAGAGAGCCAATGCCTTCTGCTGCACTGTCTGTGAAGTTTTGTTGTTTTGGCCAATTCTGCATATCAGCATTGTGCTATGGGAGGGCATCACTTTTCATCCCTTGCCTGCAGTGCTTCCCAATCTCCATTTAGTCACAGCAGTTAGCTAACCATGTAGCTGTTGATAACATAGCACAGTTTTGGAGCCCCTCAGCCTTCAGGAGGTCTGGGATTTCTCCTCCCAGTGTGGGCCTACAAGAGGAGAGGCGGCTAGCTGGGAAAGCCAGACCAATTACATGGTGAGGATGGATGCAGAGCTACGGATGTGAGAACTGCTCTTATTAGCAGCCGGTGGGGTAGGAGTTTTGCACTAGGGCATTTTCTGCAGCGGTGAACTGCTAGCCAGATATCTAGGTCAGGTAGAGGAAGCCATAGACCGAAATCCAGGCAGTCGCTTTGCGCACCCTTCTGTCGTGAGGCGCTGTTCTGTGCAGAGGAAGAGAGTTTATTATTATTCGTGGTGGTTTTATTTTTTTTCTCCTGACTCATTACAATATAATGGCAGCTTCTCTTTTTCATTTGTATTCTTCAGAACAAATGCTTAAAATCCATTCCAATGTATTTTTTTAAAATACATTTTTCTCCTCCCCCTGCTCCATGGGATTTTTTTTCCCCCCCTAAGATGACCTTTAGTTAAAGCCATAAACTAGCTTGAGGCAATCTCTGGCAGCTCTGTCATGTGATGGGCAAAATGGGCCATATTTAAATCACATGGAAAAGAACAGAAAGAAAGAATCTAGTTCACCTCTTCAGTGTTTAACCTTATTCACAACGGCCAGTGCTGAAAATCTCCTAAATGTTCTCTGTTTGGGGGAGGCCATGAGAAAAATACACGCTGGAAAAGTCTACCTTGCATAGAAATCTAAGTTTCAAGAAATCAGTTTTCCCTGTGTGAATAAAAACAAAGGTACTGAAAATTAAGAGAAGATATGCAATTTTTTGGGCAGTCACTTTTCCCCCATCCTTGCTCCATAAAGTTCTCCAAATTTCTTGCCTAGGACATTGAGCCCACAGGAAAGTGGGTAGGGAAGAAACATGTGAACCAAATTCCATGCTAAGACACACAGTGTTAAAGAAATTCAATTCAGAGCACTATAAAAGCAGGGGGGGAAAAGCTACATATGCATATTATAAATTTGATTCACAGCCTGCTGAAGTAAACAGCTGACTCCTATTGATTTCAGTGATCTGTGGATCAGTCCTTAGCGACAAAGAGAAGGATCTCATGACAAAGGTCCATACTGCAGCATTTAGATAAAAATATTAACAGCAAAATACTGCTAAATTAATCCAACTTCTTTTGATTATTGATGTCCTACTGTTTTCTGCCTGAAACAACATACACGATGCATCAGTCATTTATAAATTATTCATTCACAGTTATTTTGGCAGCAGCTTCTTTCCATTTATCAACTGATAAACGTACAGGAGATAAGAAGGATAATTTTATAGCCCCTTGACATTTACCTTTGACATGATTTCCATATTTAATAAGGTAAAATACAAATGGCATTTTGGGGATTCCAAAGTCCATATTATAAAGCTTCACTTTAACTTCTGTATCCACATCACTTGAGTTGAGTGAACCAAGCACACAGAAACCTCACAGGCACACAAGTCCCTCCGAGCTGGCTTCTCAAGTGTGATTTCAGCAGCCCCGAAACATGCTTGTTGTGCCACCAAATTGCAGAGCCTCTTCACGGCTGCAGTGGGAAAGATTATGGTTGACTTCAGATGTTTGGATGTCATCCAAAGAGCCACGGCTCTGGGGACTGTTGAAACCATGAGACATAGCCAGGTCAAGAAATTACTGTTGCCTGGCCTTGTTTCTAAGGATCTCATCCATATTCCCACACACAAAGCTCTTGGCCATTTCAGATCTTTGCCCAATATGACTAAAATAGTCATTCCATATGCTCAGTGAAATTATATCTTATGAACCCTGGGGTTAAAGATGGGGAAAATTAGGTTCCAGATATTCAAAAACTACATCTGTCTCACTGTCCATATTCATCTGGACCTTTGTTAGGTCTGCAACCCACTGGGCTGTGGTACCACAGCACACGACATGCGGTTGCCACACACCGCCAGAAGTGCGAGCCACTCCAAGCAAACAAAAAGCAAGTGGAATTACTTCCATCCTAGAAAAGAATGACAGAGCCTTTGAACAGCATCTGTCCTATTTTTCACTCCAGCCTTTGAGACAATTAAAGACAGACTTAATTTATTTTTTTTTTAAGAAGAAAATAAAAAAAACCCCCACACTATTTAAAATAGCAGAGCAGGAATAAATTATAACAGTACCATTAATCCCAAGATCTACAGAGACTACCAAAATCCTCCACACATGATAAAGTACCAAGAGACCACTGTGAAATTTGTATGCCACTTCTACAAGTCCTATAAGTATTGCACATTATGCATCTAGAAGTAATTACAGCACAGCCAATTAACTGTTGACTTGCTCTTGCCCTGTAATTCTAGACAGTATTCTTTGTGGAGTTGTTCTTTCAGGAGTAATATTATACAAGAGACATTAGCCGCCGGTTCATACCTGCACGTACTTCAATAAAACCCGCTACTGTTCATGTGCAAGACACTGAGCTCTGCACAATACCTAAAGGACACAAGATGGGGAAACAGCAACTGAGAGATTAAATTGGCTGGGATAGATTTCAGAAACAAAAAGGAATTTTTTGGCTGATGGGATCATAGTGTAGTTTGATCACCAACAGCATCCACAAGTGCCATCAAGGGACAATTATTAAGAGGTCACACACACCCCAGCCCAATTCCCCCTACAAGGTGTTTCTTTTCTCCACACTGTCCTTAAAAAGCCAAGCTAAACAGTATCATGTTACTTGATGGATGCTGGAGTATGAAAGGTCAATTAGAAGCTGAGTTATGGTATTTTTTTTTGATAAGTGCCAACAGATTAATGTATTCTGCACTTAGGAAAACAGTTCAACAACATCGCCCCGCTCTCAGAGACACGTACAGCATTCACATTCATGGCTAGAATGGAGGAAATGCAAGCAAAGGTGGTGAGATGTGCTTTCTGTCATCAAGCCACTATACATATAATTCAGGTGTTATTACTACTATTTATTCCAAAGAAAAACTAACATAAAGCAGAACTCTAGAGGTTTGGGTGAAGTGTTAAGGGTTATTAAAACTAAATTCTTACGTAGAACTTTACATTTGGGGAGATTTCTTACCACAGCTTTTGTGCTGGTGAAAGCTTCTGGACTGACAACTGAAGGCAAAAGCCTCCTGCCTCTTCAAGGAAAAGGGAAATACAGAGAGCTGTGCATCTTTCCTGCACAGCTTTTCTGACCTGAGTGAGAAACTCAGGTCTGGAGACACACATTACTTGGCAGAGCTGGAAGCAGTAACCTAGGGCTGGAAGATACCACCTGGGTCATTGGAGATGTAAAGGTTAGAAGAATCCCCTATAAAACCACAGTTTCCCATGTGCACCACACACTATGCAACACCTTCAACACTTCCCCCTCCCTGTACCCTATAATAAACTTAAGAGATCAACTACAAAAGATCAGGTGCTTCAGAACAAAATTATCTTTTCCTAAAGTCCTTTTCAAGACTCTGTCCAGAGAAAGGTTGATTTTCAGTCTTAGTATACTATGATTCGTGCTTCCATATTTGTTGGTTTCTTAAGTAAGACTTAAGTTTTATTCCAAATATATGGCAAGCCCCAGGGCTCAATTCAGATAAGCATGCTTCTGTTCCGGTGCCAAAAAAAACATCCTTTTTTTTTTTCTTGCAGCCATCATAAACCAGTCACCCTAGAAAAACCAGCTCTTTGTTCTTGGGGAAACAACTATTGTCAGAATATTTTACATGTAAATGAAACATGGGAGCTCATCTTCCTCTTTTATTTGTCATTGCAAGCTTTCTCCATTTACCATTCTGCTCCGATTTTCCCATTTAGCAGTGTATGGAATCTGCAATAGTGCATATTGTAATATGCAAATTGTATATAGCATTTTGGTGTCAGACACACTGAAATTAAATCAAATGGAAGAAAAAAAAGGAAGAGAGTGTAATAAAGGTACCTTTATGGCCTCAAGCTGTAGATAAATTGTGGTCTGTGGTAGTTAAACAACAGCTGTTCAGATTTAAAACAAAATTATGATAAGGATCCCCAGAAGATAACACCTCTTGAGGTAACAGCATTTACCTAAATGCATCTGTTAGCAGCAAACACCGTGACTTAAGACTGTTTATGTGATAGTTTATTCCCATTTGTTTTCCTTTTCCTCCCCCTACTTGCGTTGTTTAGCAAGAAGGAACCCTTCCACAGCAATACCAACCTCGGGGGTCTCCAAGCACTTCTCCACCTGCCTCAGAAGGACAGACAGCCTCTCCCAACTGCCCACAGGTGGAAGCAGGCTGCGAGCCCTCCATGCTGGTAAGTGCAAGGATTATGGAACAGCAAGAAAGCAAATTGCTACAGTTAAAGAAAGAAAACAGCAGGACTAACACGTTTTAGTAGGCGTACGTACACCGAGACTCAGCAATCTTTATACTCTTTGTGAACAGCAGTTCTTTAAGAGCTTTACACCCAATAAAATTTAAACTTTTATATATTTTTTTTTTCTTCGTTTATTGCACCGGGGGTTTTTATTGCAGACATGTAGCAAGCCACCCATATGGAATTTCAGCAAGTGGCAACCACGCTCAGCCTGAGCGCCTCAGATCTGCCCGAACCGAGCCTCAGGTCGGCAGCTTCAGGACGGAATTTTTTGCGCTGGTTTATTTTGTTCCTTACACCCCTTCCCACTCCCTCTTGGCTATATTGCATTGCCTATCATGTTAAATAAATTAAAAATAAAAAAATAAGTGGAAGGAATCCCAATAAGAAAGAAACAGCAAAAGATTTTAGCTTCAGTCTCATGGTGGGAAAATAGCTGCTGGGTAGGATGGGGAGATTTGAATGCCCAACTTTCTCTCTTCTCCCATCCCCTTTGACAAAGGATGCAGGCAGTAGCATGGGGCACGCTGGCAGTGACAGCCCTCCCTATCCCAGCCGCTGCCCACAGGAACACCTACATACCCCTCCATCTCCTCAGCAAGCACGAGTTTAGCAACAGCAATTCATCATTGGGAGAAACATTAATATTTTACCTTAGTTACCAAGTGCACCCGTTCAAACTTTTATCTAAAACATTCTTTATCATCTTTTCATTAAGTTCTCAAGAGCTAATGGTTTCTGAGTTCCCGGGGTAAGGATGATGTTCTGAATAATGAAAGCTCATTATTTCTCCACAGAATGCTTGTTAATTCAAATGATGATATTAAAACTATAGTAGCCTTTAGCGCTGGGGTGATTTCTAGCATACTTTATCATGTATCAATATATACTCTGTTTGTCAAAACTGCCCAGGGCTGGGGCTGACATTCTCTCTGGAGGAGTCTAGTGCTTCAAGAGGCACTGAATACACCAAGGTGACAACTTGCAGAGTTTGCGCCTCTAGGAAATGGAAAGATGAAACTTGAAGTGCCATTGTCCCCCTTGATTTCCTTATTAGTATTCATAAAGAGACAGTATCCTCCTCTTTTTCTAGTCCTCACAGGCCTTTCTTTTGAATGAAATAAAAGGCGCACACACAAAAAAAATACACATGCACAAGTTTTACATATAAAACATACCCCTTTGTCCCAATTTAAGCAATCCAAAATGTGTTTCTGGAGTTACAGGTAGGCATGCCTATTGCTTAGCCACAATCAATTATTAAAAAAAAAAAAAAAAAAA
>VXAZ01002374.1:609905-714710 GCA_013399875.1 Gymnorhina tibicen
GGGGGGGGGGGGGGGGGGGGGGAAGTCAAGAAAAAATCTCCATCCATATGGAATCCCTTAGTGAGTGCTAAAAATAGAACTGCAATGAAAAGACCAACTAAAGTGGTCAAGAAGCATGTTTCTTCAAATAACATTACATTTCCTGCACAAGGACTCTTTCTCCCACCTCCTACAGCCTACATAAACATGCACACCCTTATCTGACTGCAAATCGTATCATCACCTCCGATCAAGTATTTTACAATAGCAAGCTCCGGCATGGGGGGGGAAGGAGGATGCTCAGAGACTCCAAACTGGTCTCCAATCCCTCATCAGTATCACTTGTTTCCCTTAATGCTCAACAAGGTAAAAATTGAGGATCTGTAATTGAGCAAGCCCCTCCTGCTTCCACCCAAATCCTTCAGCCCTTTCTCCTGCAGTCTCCCAGAAGGAAATGTAATTCTGAGCATCACAGCAGCCCTGCCGGCTGCTGGGAGCAGCCAGGTCAGCATTCACATGTGCTACAACACACATCTCCACACCGTCCTCGTGTAATTATCTCTCTCGTGAAAGATTTGCTGGACTTTTGCCCACAGGCAAAAATAATAAGAATATGGTAAACTTTTTCTGGCTTCCCCTACCGGCCTATCCTTAGAGTAGGAATTAAATATTAATGTGCTTTAAAACACCTAACTGGCTGATATTTTTCAGTTTTGCACAGATGAGAGACCAAGTTGCAAGTTTATTTATGCTGTCTCCCATTCTTAAGCAGAAAATACGTGTGAAAAATGCTTTTTCAGCCCTGTTACACAGGCTTACAGGAAGAGAAGGGCAACCGCATGACTTCAGCATCCCTGTTCACCTGGGGGCATGCTGTCATCTCTAACACGTCCCAGCAGTGTTGGTCTCCTCTGGAGAGCCCCAGGGCTGGCACAATGCTCAGCCTGTGGACACTGTTCCTGCCTCCAGAGGTGCCTCTCCAGGAGCCCCACACCAAGCTACGGGTCTGGCTGTTAACACGGATTTTTCACTGTGCTTAAGGCCCCAGTTATGCCGCAGTCCAAAACACGTTAATGAGAGAGAAGGGGCAGAAGTAGCTGTTGCTGCAAAAGCCCTAACACAGGAGCCTCAGCCACAAAAGGAAGGTTTGCCTACAATGCCAGGATAGTGCTCCTGGAGGAATCACACTGTGGAAGCAACTGTGGCAGGGACATGGGCAGTGACACAGGGACAGGACAACACAGCCACACAAGTGCAGTTGGTGGCACACGTGAGCAGCACGGAACCTGCCGCAGCCCAGCAGAGCCACACCGCCCTAGCGGAATAGTGGAAGACCCTTGAAGCCCCGACAACCTCTCCTCAAACAAACATCCGTAAGGTAAAACCTGCAGCAAGGCTGATTGCAGTGCCGATGTTGAGGTATTTTCAAACACGGCACTCGGACCGCGCTGTTATCCCCTCCCACAGCCTGTGCGTGCACTTGTGACTGAAACCAGGAGCACAGCCTAGGGGGCTCCAGGGGTGGACTGCACACCGTTGTGAAATGCGCTTATCTGGAGAAAATTAATTGTGATAGAAAAAAAAATTGTGTTTCATGCCTTCTGATGGTTTTAAACAACCCACCAGTACAGGGCAGTATTTGTTTCATCACTTTAGGGCAGAAACAAACAGATTTTCAGTGCAGTGTTTGTATGGCAAAAAAAAAAGCTCAGTTCTTTCATTGATTTCACTCTACTTTAATGACATCCTTACCATGCAAAGTCCAATTGACTGGTAGAAATATGTCTGATGAGAACAGAGGTAGCGAGAGGGAATAAACCCACATATGCCTCTCAAGCTGTTCCTGCTGTACCTTTCAGTTGGATCTACAGAGCCACACAAAAGTTGTGAAACATGCGGGCTAAACTATTAGTTATTTAGCTCAGTGACAAATGATACAAACCTGCAGGCATGCATTTGTGCAACTGTATGTGCATGAGCAGGGTGCTCCACACTTTTCACACACAAACATTCACAGAACACCCGTCAGACATTTTTTTGTTGTTGTTTTGGGGTTTTTTTAAGCAAATATCAATGAAACAGCCATTTTCTCTGCAGGAGTGGGAAATACATTTTTCTGTCTTCCACAAAGATTTAGTCCATTTCATGATAATTTTACAGTTAAGGAATTTGACATGTTCACATTTTCTAGCCAAGAGATAGTGAATTTAAGTAGAACACAACATTCCAGATTTGTCCTGAATCTAGACTGCTTCCAGTAGCTCCAGACACACCTCCATTTCTTATTGAAAAAGAAAAAAACCTCACAAAGTCTTCAGACATTTTTAACAATCCTAAAAAATGTGAATAAATCTTTTTAAAAAACAGGACAAGTGCTGTTGACAGAGTGCAACATGCTGCTTATGAATCAAGCCAAGGTGGTTCCCGCCACCCCCTTCAGTTTCGGGGTTGAGTCTATATCTATTAATTCCTCTTGGCAAACTTGGCAAGCTAGCAATAACAGAAGGGAGTGAAAAGAGGATGTGGATAGTAGAGTGATGAAGAAACTATTTCCCAGAATTTGTGTGGCCAGCAAACTTACTAAACCAAACCTGTGATCTAGACTTTATTCAACTACATAAAAGTCCTGAGTTTTAAAAACCTTTTCCTTTTTCTTTTTTTTTTGAGGAAGATTGGTTAAGTGAAAACCGTGTGCAAGCAAAGGTTTGACAAGATCAAGGCCCTAAGTTCAGTGCACATTTCTGAGGGTGACTTAATTTGCAGGACAGAATCCTGACAAAACATGTGCAGGTTTCCTTTGTGCACTGGCATGCACAGGACCATCATGAAGGAAATGTCTCCAGAAGCAGAGCCCAGAGAGTCCACCAGCATTGCCCACACAACATCACAGCGAGGAGATTACACAAATAGTTTCTGGTGTAACCATTCTGAAAGTGGCTTTTGCGGTGGCTACTGCAGCACTTCCAATGCCAATTATTTTAAGGAATTCCAAGCCACTTATTCAAGGAAAAGATTTACGAAAAACAAGAGTGGAGAAGGAAATTTCTTTTATTTATAATTTTTTTTGCACTGGTAAATTTAAGCTATTCATCACCAGAATTAGAACTGTATTTTGTGGAATTCAAAATTCCCAAATTCAGAAGGTGTCAGCACCTTGCAAGTCAAGGGGAAAAAAAAAAAAAAAAATCAAACACCACACTAAATGCCTCAGGACACAATAAAAATCCAGAAAGCTGGCAATACCACCCTGAGAAATTTGCTGCAGAAGCAAAGACACTAGAAGTAGCAAATTTGACAACATAAATGGAAGAAAAATAAAAGTGAGATGAAAAGTCTTCCTTAAAGGAAGACACACTTGGCTAACAGCTCCATGATCACCATGAAACAATGTTTGGTGGGTGGCTGATATGCCTGCAACACTGCATGGTGATGGCCTTTTGAGAAAAACAGGTGTTTCTGCAGATGGCCAAGACAGTCAGTAGAGGCTCCCAGCTCTGTGCCTGCACCCTTCCCACAGATCAGGAGCACCAGCAGGCAGGTCTGTCACAGCCCTGCTCACGGCAGGCCTTGGCTCCTCCACTTCGGCACACACTGGACCAGCGGAACTGGTTCTACACGCCCTGGGAAAAAAATGACAGCTTCTCCTTGCAAGCTGCACTGATCATAAAAGCTGGAAGAGGCTTCCATGCATGCCCAAACCCGCTTCTTTCAAAACGCCTGCACACCCAGCACAGCAGGGCAGGAGCTTCGAGGAGCATTCCTGGCTGCTCCATGGCTCAGCTTGGCGTGCAGCCCCTGCACCCAACTCAGTGGCCTCCTTGCAGTGCAGCTGCCTGCCCTGCCTCTTGTACTGCTTCTTCTTCCAGCCCTCTCACCCTCCTCATTCTTTTGGAGCATTGGCCTCCCTCTGCAAACGGGAGCAAAGTGTCCAAAGCATGGCAAGGGGCCAGCCTCGCATTGCCTTGAGGTAAAAGGAGCCAACTGTTTTTTCCTGGAACATGCTCCAAATTTCACACCTTTTTTCCCCACAAATGTGGGAAACAAGCAGCAATCCTTTGTACAAAAGAGTATTTTCACACATGCAGATAAGGCACGTTAATTCACACTGGTCTCCCATGTGCTCCCCAAACCCGAACCTTAATCACCTTTTAGAGCCCAATTTAAAAAAAAATTTTAAAAAATTTAAAAAATCAAACCATAACCCATGTCTTAAATTACTGAAAACAGCATTCCAGCACATTCTGCCCTGTACCAAGACTACCCAAGCTCTTGAAACTCCTTTTAGGCCTCCACAAACCAGAGCAGATGGAGTTACACAAGCACCAGACCAAGACCAAGCGTGGTGGCTACAGTATCTCTATTGGCATCACTGAACCAGGGCACACGGCTGTAAAGCCCCTGTGCAGCCCCGCTGCCTCAGTTCCCACCTCACATTCAAGTCCAGACAGGAGGTGGTGGGGGGGAAAAAGTCCTACCCTCTGCTCTACCAGATTTCACACCTGATCTCCGCCATCCACAGCATGGAACACCACCTGGGTTTTTGCAGGCACGTGAAGCTAAAAGCCTGCTTTGGGTTGGGAAGCACAGAAGAAAGGGAAAATGCATTCATATATACACGGTATGGATGACTAGACAAAGATATAACGTTGCTTCACCAAAAGGAAGAAGAAAATAAAAGTAAAACAAAGCACCCATGCTGGCAAGCCACCCCAAGCTGAACAAAGGAACCTCGTGGCTGAGTTAACCTTTCCAGAAGTACTGGTCTCAAGTCGGAACTTTACTTGAAAGACTTTCTTAAAAAACTAACGACAAACAAATGGTATAAGGCAGAGAAAAGCAAACCTTGAAAGCCACAAGGTTTGGGGCCTTAGGCTATTTCTCAATATCCCTCAAAAGTTCCAGGCATTTTGCCAGCACAAGAATCTACCTTCTGGTGCATCTTCATTTAACTTTGCTTACATCCAACCTTACATTTTTACAGTCCTCTGGCTGCTGTAGAAGCTCATTTACACATCAGGGGAAAGCCTCCTCCCTAACTTTTGATAGGCATGTTTCCATGAGATTTTTTTTCTCTCCAATTAATTATCAATGTCAATGGGGAAAAAAATCAGATCATTTTTACACTTCATAGAAAATTTCTTTTTGTAAGTCTTCTAAACACAAAATGAACAGAAGTGGAAACAGTAGCCTCCTGCAAGGATAGTGGGCGCTTTGAGATTTTTAAATGAAAATGGAAAGCTGTAACTACAACAGGGAGGGAAAAAAATCCCAAATAACAACATGTATGTGGATTTGCCTACCTCTTCCTTCAACACACAGCATGTGAGTCTGTATAATCTCCTGATGTGAAACATTAGCAAGACCAGGCTGCTGAGGGATTTACATAGATGTGGCCACAGTATAAGGGATAAGGAAAATATCTGCGGCTAATAAATATCGGAATGGTTAAAGAGCAGGGAGTGAGAAGGCACCCAAAGCAGCAGTTCTCTCCACACCCTGCTTCCCACACAGGGAAAGGGACATCAGGTTGTCCTTCAAGATCCACTTTGAGGACAAGTGACAAACGCTCTGTTTTACAGGCAATGGAAAGAAGGAGCAAGCCAGTTTGGCTCCCTGTCCTATCCACAGGCACATCGCCGCCAGATAACTGCCTCCCTTCTCCTGAGTCCTTCCCAGGGATAAAGGCAAGCCCCAGAGTCCCTGCTAAGGGCTCATGGTGGCTGCATCCCAGGCCCTGAGAAAGCCAAAGACCAGGCATTTGGAAAGGATATTTGCAACCACCTTCAGGAAGGAGCTGTAGACACCCAGGGACGTGCAGCTCAGGCTGGGTAGTAAATTTGTGCTTCAGTTTTGAAGAGAGATGAAGAGGAAACTGTAGGAAGCAATGGCAGGAATCTGACAATAAAAGCCCATTTTGTGTAAAATTTCCACAGAGATTTCCAGTAATTACTTGGGAGGGCAGCGGGTTTGTCTTTAACTAAGAAACAAAGATGCCTACTTTGGGCCAAACTTCTCAATTTAAAAAATTTAGCACAAGATTTTTCACAGAAAAGTTGTTCTTCAGGGGTTTTTTGTGGTTTGGGGTTTACTATGTAGTATTAAATATGGTTTTTTACGTAGAGACTGAAAAATTTGTTTTCTTTTTAAATTCAATTAACAGTTTTCAGTTCTATAGTATACTGAAGTTATATCTCTGAAGAAAAAGCAAATGAGGAGTGGCTTTCAAATGAGTGAAAAGCAGTTCAGTACAAACATCAAGCAAAGCCCACCCGACTTCAGGAAAATTCTATTCATGGCTCACATGAGTTGAAATCAAGAGGAGACAACTGGGAAGCCAATTGTGATCAAATGGACCACTGAAAATTACTTAAGTAAGTAAATTCTTGGAAGATGGTATTGGAAGTAGTAGGCCAAAGGTGAACAAGTAAGAGGAGAAGAGCAGAAGGATGGGTAGTTCAGGAGTTAGAAGCTGTCCAAGAGCAAGCAGAAGCAAAAGCAATTGCAAAATGGAGATTGCAGCCCCAGGGGCCATCTTAAAGCAGCTGGGATTGAGGTGATATCATCCATTTACATTGATGCATTTTCTACAGTTTTCGGAAGAGATGGGAAGTGCAGAAAATATGTAGGTGTCTTCAAGAAATTATTTATGTTTATGATAAAGGGTTTTGCCATCACTCTCTTTGTAAGGACATATATACATCCAGCAGAAGAAGAGTTACTAGATGTTTAGCAAGCCTGGAGTATATTCAGAACAATTAGAATTTCCAGACCGTTGGAATACTGAGAAGCTAAAGATTAAAAGAGGGAGATCAAGATTTTCAAAGCTGCTTAGACATTCAGATATGTCAGATGTCTCTTTCAAAGCACCTAAGCAGGTAAGGCATGTAATCCTTTCTGAAGTCAGAAAGGATTACATGAGCAAGGTGCCCGACCCCAAGGCAGTTTAGCAATGTTCTCAGGCACCTACTCAGGCCGGAAAGAGCTACATCACCCTGCAGATCTGGCTCTGGGTGCTGCAGGTTGGAAATAGAGGACACTCTCTTATGTGTTCACCTTCAGCTAAGAGCATCTGGGAGAAAAAGTCCAACAGGTCTCATAAACAGAGACTATAGAAGTAGTACCAAGTGATTTGGTCAATTAAAAAAAAATAATAAAGAAACCAAAAAACAAACAACTCTAGGAGATCCCAAGACAGATTGACATTTTTTCTTCCCAGGAAGAAAAGGCTTCTACAAGGCTGGAGGGGACCACAAGCCCCTTCCACCATGCGCAGCCTCATCCCAGGGTACTGGGATCCAGGCAGCAGCCCTGGCAGAGGCACTGCCCTCACCCAGTGCCTGCCTTTTACCACCGCTCACATAATTGCCCTGCAAGAGGTGCCAGATTGCAGATAATGGCTCCTCTGAATTCAGGGGGCATACGTGCAGTCCAACGAGCCAAGTTTCTCTGGAGCTGTCAGGGCCTGATTTTTTGGGAAGGTTACGTAAGTACACGCTCAAGGAGCACCTACGCAGCACAGGAGCTGGCCAACCCCTTCCTCCTCCCTCTGCCTGCTGCAACATATCAGGCCCACCTGTGACCTGGAGAGCACCTTACCAGTCTTTACACAAAGGTTGGCTTGATTTTCATACTGCTTTAAGCTATGCATGGAGTTGGGGAGGAAAAAAACCAGCAGTGAGTAAATTTGTAATAAGTGCTGCAGAGTGACCAAGCCATGGGTAGCACTATCAGTCTATGTGCAAATGTTCCTCTTTGAAGCATAATAGTCCAGCAGTGATAATCCTTATATTATATATATATAGCATATAAATATACCCTTTAATATTGCTCTTAATTTTTACATTGTTTTCCTGTCTTCTCTACATTAGTCTGCAGTCCAACCTGTAACAGCAGTGAATACCTCGAGAATCCTGCTGTTTCCCCCATTTTCCATAGTCATCTCTGTGCTGCCATGAATGCAGCAACTCAAAAGTTCTGCTGCTAAGGTCTAATCACGGTGCCTTAGATAAGGTCTTTACAAATTCCAGTGTAATAAATAACCAAAACCAGATGAAACAGCTGTATCCCCCGCATTTTTCCCGTGTTATAATGCAGTTTGGATCACAGCCCAATTCAGAGGTAGAGAAAAGCTGATCCAATACAACTGACTGGAAAGACAGCAAAGCATATGGTGTATATCAAGTGATTAATTTTCAACATTAAGTTTTAAGCATTAATTTCAGGTACTTTGGAAGGAAGAAGCAAGTAACTGCCAAGTTTAGGTAATTTTTGTTTTTAATAACTACTTTTTTTTCCCCCCTTAAACTGCTTCTCCTGGAGAAAGTAAACCACTTTGTAATCTCAACTAAAAAAAATGTATTCTCATCTAAAATTTGGTTAGAAACTACACAAGCTGTAAAGCCCCCAAGTAAGGGATTTAAACTGAAGTGGAACCAATACCTAAACAATAAAATGACAGCAATACAGAGGTTGCAGAGAAAAAGTTGAAATTCTAAACATATCTAAACAACAATTGTAGTTTCTAAGCCCCAGACATAATTCCTCACAGCAAGAGGGAAAAAGGCAAGTTGAAAAATAGCAAAATGCAGCTTGTCAAATGCAAAATAAAAACTTCCCCTAGCTGCTGTTTCTGTATGCTGGGAGCATAAAAATAATATATGAACAGGGAACGTGACAACCAAAGATGGCCTCAATGATTGTTAGAGCTAAGAAAACATTTACTTCTGCGCTTTGCTCAGAAGTGCTGCTGAGTTTACAACATGTGTGGATGCAACCCCAGCCAAAGCTTAACAGTGTTTTCTTAAAGAATCCAATTAATTTGTTTTTCAAGCCTGTCCATTACATGAAGTCAATTCAAACCTGTTTTGCTCCAGACAGTGTCCCAAAGTGCAACAATTATATTAAAAAAACCAGTCTAATTAAAAAAAAAAATAATTAACACCAGACCAAATTACACTTCCACAGCTCCATTGGTAAATTCCAGTGTAATGGTTTTGCTCAAGATCTACATGCCATAAGGAGGGAAAAATGAGACCTGTTAGATGGGATGTCACATCTCAGAGTACGATGCAGTGTCACGCAAGTAGGTATCCTGTGCATGCACTTTGTATCCCTTCACTATGGAAAAGCAACTGCATGGTACAAGACAGACCTTTTCCAGCTTGGTCACCACCATTCTGGTGAATATAGCAAAATGGATTTTCCTCCCGCCTAGCTGACTTTTAGAGAGCTATTCTGTTGTATTCACAGTGCCCAGATATTTCGTCAAGAGACATCCAGTTCACTGAGGTCTTCCCTAGCATTTCAGGCTAAGGTCCATTTTGAACACACTTTCAAAAGAAATTTATTTTCTGGCTTGCTTGACAAATCACTGCATGCAACTTGGTTCCAAAGAGGTCTCTTGTTGTGATCCAGAAGATAATACTTGGACAAGGACTTCATGACCAAGCACCTAACCTATAAACAGTTTTGTGGGCTAACATTTGGTAATTTAGCATTCACTGCTACCTAAAATTACTCCTGAAAAAAAAAAAAAAGCATTTACTACAGAGGTTGTATGAATACATGTGCATGATATAAAAAAAAGTTATCAGAGAACCAAAAGTTGTACAGATACTGAAAGTTACTCAAATGCCTCAGGCTGCCAGAAACATACCCTAGTGTTTGAGAGAAGAAAGAAATCAATAGCACTGCTTTACCAGTCAGGCCACATCTGAGTCCTTCTTGCAAGACATTATCAGACATGACAAAAGGGCATCAGAACATTAAAAACCTTACTGCAGGAGATAAGCAAATGAGTTGCATTTCAGTGGCCTGCTATCTATGAGATCTTCAGCTCACTGATCTTAAACTGCATTCACTTTCTTGCCACTATTACAATATTGTTGATCAACCTCCATTTCAGTACTTTCAGGTGACTACCACTTAATTCATTAAATAATTACAGTTAATAACCAACCACTTTGGGAGTCCAAATAGCACCACGTATCTCCAGGAGTCTTGGTGCTTGTGAAATGACATGTAAACCCTACATCTCTATTAAACTGCTGCTGCATCTCGGTGAGTGATCAAAGTGAAGAATGTTTTAACCGGCAGACATTACCATAAAAATATTGGCAGATCCCAAATGGTATCACAGGGGAGACCCAAGCAGTACTACTACTGCTACTCACTACTTCAGCTTTACATCTCTTCCTAAGAGACAAACCTGCTTCAGGAAAGTGAACTGCGTTGCATGCAGTAAATTTACTGCCCTTTAAACACCCATTTCCAAATTAATTGTCTAGTGCTAAATGCCACTCAAGCTCTGCTGGCATTCTTTATCCACCCAAGCCATGGCTTTCTGAGGTTTATAAAGTTAACAGAATAATTTGATTGACTTCCTGCCTATTAATTCAGAGGGCTATGCATTATTCAAATTACTTGAATAGATGAAAGCATTTACTTGATTCTAAACTTCACTCCCATTGCTCTGATGAGACAAGTTCCTTCGATATAACATTTTAACTTCATTTTCTGTTGCCACTGAAAGATACTTCCAGAGTTACTGCACTATTTTGAATTCACAGAAAACTCAGAAGACATTGCAGGGTTGGGGGGCTTTTGTTTTTTCAGTCTGAAGCTCAATAAATTCTGAACTTCACTTTAGTTCAATTATTTTTAAGCATTTCAAAACTTCTGCATTGTGATTTTATGTTCCCTCCTTGCAGAGCAATAAAAGTCCATTAGAGTCTCCCCTACTGAATGTTTTGTGAGTGCTCCTTATATGAAATCATATAAGACAACTGTACCTTGGCTAATAAAAAAAAGTATGTTGACACCTATATATTATTTAGGTTTATTATTATTATTCATGCTAGGACAAATAGCAGGCGTCAAGCCCTGCCTGCTGGAAGGCAGCTCCTCACACACAGCTGTCCCAGGCACCGGAGCACACACAAAGCGCTCAAACACAAATAAAACTACGCCGCATTTCATAGAGCCCATTGGGTTCCTCCACGCAGGGTCCAAAGGCAGGTAAGGAGGTCTCAGTTATTGGAAGAGGTGGGGAAATATCAAGAACAGATGATTGCAGGGCTCAGCCAAGACCCCTCCAACACAAGTACCTCTAGGCTTGGAGGGCAAAAATTTTCAAAGCTCCCAAAACACCTCAAAAACCATTCTCAGAGCAATAAGTTTAGTTGTTAAACATCCCAAAATATCAGGTATTTAAATAGCCCTTTGGCACTTCAGCTCTCTTGTGAATTACTTGGGGATGAAGACAAGTCAGTATCATTTGTAGAGCTCTGAGTTCTTCAGTGCTTTCAGACAGATTCAATCCCTTGGTCTCTGTCACTGCAGCATCTAGAGGAAATTACAGCCCAGTGCAGATTTTTGAAACTAGACAAGTCTCTGAGCATTATTATCAACAGGCTGCTACAAGGTACAATTATCTTTGTTTCTCTGGGCCTAAGAATCAAAATCAACTTCACTTAACCGAGTGTAGTCTCACTGATACATAATTGAGCAAGTGATAACCATCAGGTCCTTTGCCTGGAGAAGTGAGTGGTTAGCTTGCGCACATCAAGAGACTGATTTAAAAATCAATTAAAACCCTGACATGGGGCAATTTTCTCTCAAGGGATTTCAAACCTGCAAAAGCCGGAGATAGGGATCCCACAAAACAAAGAACAGGCTCTAGGATGGTGGGGTCTGCAACAGGCACACATCAAGGGAAGCACGTGGCATTTTGAGCAGTTCATGTATTAAATTGAAAGTTGTTAGGCTTCAGTGGCTGAACTGGACACAAGCAAGGTATCCTTAACACAGGCCTCCTTAGTAGGTGGCTTTACATAGGGATAATGGACGCAGTTTTCCAAAGCTGAGATAATCTTATGTCCACTTTAATTAAAATTATTCTTTTAATTAAAAAACACTGTGCTAATAATGAGTTCATAAACAATGAGCTGATAAATAATGAGTTGGCCATAAAAAGCCAGGCACTTGAGGATATTTGTGGTTCAAAGAGGAACATTATGGTATTTCTGCAATTTAATCTCCTTCACCGGTGACATCTAGCAAACAAAGCCTAACTTATGTGGGACAAACTACACCAAAACCATGCAGGAAGTGAGTTATAAGACAGAGACAAATAAAAGGAGATGCTAGTACACCCTGCAACATAATCAAAGAAAAGAAGATAACCTGAAAAGTAACACTGAAAGACAGAAGGACAAGTAAGGATGAGAAATGTAGCAGGCAGTAAAATCTATTATAAAGTGTAGTCAGGGAGGGAGGAGACGCTTAGCACCTGTAACACAGAAATTCTTGTTGTGGTCCCGGGAGGAAACTTCTTCAGCCTTAATGTCCCTGCGTTACTACACACCTGATCTGCTCAGACCTGCAGCTGACCCATGAGAGGTGGTACCAGCTCAAACACCAGACTCCGCAAGTATCTCGTACCAGCACGCTGAGCATCGTTTGTGCTCTCTAAACTACAAAAAACTCCCTAACCAAGCTTCCTCTAAAGGAATTGCTGCTTTTCATGGCTGAAGCCATCATACCTACCAGGCTTATCTAGCAACTTCTGGGTAATATTATATTGAAAAGCATGTTTAATTCTAGTACCTGGTCAATAACAGAATTTAGATCATGCTACTTGAAATGAAAGAAAAAAGAACTGATTAGGAAAAAATGCTTAAAAATAAGTGGTTAGAGTAACCCTACAGCCTCAGAGGCAGTCAGAAGTGGTCAAGCTGGTCACATTTAATTTTTTTACACGTACATGTTTCTGTATAAGAGGATAACCTGGGGCATGCCCACACATGTATCCTTTTAGAGTGCGGTGGATTGCACAGAAAAGCCAAAATTATCTAGACCACATTAGCTCTTCCTCACTTCTTTTGTGTCCTAAATAACACCTTTCAAAATGTTCCCTTTTAGCACCTTCACTAGGCAAAATGCAGGTTGCAACATGCATTGTCTGGAGCAACACAGGCACAGCTCAGCCTAACGCTGTGTAGGGTATTTGGTAGAGAAATTGGCTGCAGCTCCTAGAGGAAGAGAAGCCTCTACATTTCCTGGCAGGATTTCCCTATCCAGAAAGCAGTTTCACCACATCCTTGCATGAGTCTGTTATGACCAAATCCCTCTTGCCACAAGAAAGATGGGAAGAAACCAGAAGAGAGAGACTAAATACGAGGAAGCTTCCCAGCCACCTGCATTTCTCTTCTGTCCCTGGTGTTACTTCTGGCTTTATGCAAGTGCTGCTTCCAGTTGGATTGGCTTATTTCCCTTCCCCCAGTGCTTCTTTGGTTTGGCCAGGAGACTAAAAACCCAGTATTAACACAGCTTTAGTCATTAATCAAGGTAACCTTTTTTTGCTTTCCAAAGTTTCTCATGTTCTTATCTTTGCATAATTGAGCATTTGCATTTCAGAAGAGCATCACCTGAGGGAGTGGGGGCAGATTTTGAAAGGTTTGGGGTTTTTTTCCCCCCCTTAAGTTTCGAGTTTAAAAAAAACAAGGAGAAAAAAAACCAAAAAAACCAACTTTGAAAGGGGATGAAGTTAAATTACCAAAGCCTTAGGGCAGGGTAACTTAAAGACTGATAATGTGTAAGAGTTTCTCCCATTCACTACAGAAACTAACTTTTCACATGACAGGAAATCAACAAGCAATAGAGTCATAACATTTTGCTCTTATGTAGGAGTGTCTTATCAAACAACACCAACCTTTTTTTTTTTTTTGAAGATACCTTTCCAAGGCAGAGACAACTGTAGATTTTCTGAACACTTGTGTTGGAAAATGCCACCTCATCAGATCTGGCCATTTCCTAAGAAATCACAGGTTTGAGCAAACTCTCCTCAGTCACAGGCATGGTCTTAGCAGTGCCCTCTTTTCCTGGGCAGGATGCTCCATGGGCAGGTGTTTTGGGCTGCCAGAGCCTCAGGGAACTTTACCTGCCAGGTCTTACTTGAACCAGGGATTATTTCACAACCCAGAGGCTCTAAAAGTCCCCAAAGCAGTGCAGTCACACCCTGCGTGCCCCTAAAGCCAGGAACAATACTGAGCTTTTGGCAGTGCCCAAATCACGACCAGAATAAAGCAGTACAAGCAGCCCAGTGAGCCAATTACGTTGTCTGTATATTTTGCACAAGTGTCACAAGAACACTGTTTCTGAAAAAAATTTGCTGCTTGAGGCTGCACTTGTTTCTTCTCATAGAATTGTTCTTTATATAATATTAGTTTCTTCTACGAAAACACTTCTATACCCTCTCTTTCCATGGACTAGTAAGAAATTCTTTTACTTACAGAAGGAAGAGGAATTAGAGTAGGACAGTTAGGAAAGCAGGGAACAAATACCACAACAGTTGTCTAATGGTCCCGTATTATCACTACCCTGAAAAAAGTCATAATATCAAAAATCCTGCTTCCAAACACTAGTCACATAAATCTACTCTCAATGATGCAGCTAATTTTTTATGGGATTTTTTTTTTTTTTTTAAGCTTGATTTTCATGGAGGAAAGTAATGCCTTTCCTGCTGTTGTTACTGGTGGTGGGAACACAACTCAGTGTAAACCTCTACAGAATCAAGAAAACAATTCACCTGTAAAAAGCTGAGTGCTGGGACCAAGAAAGTGTCAAAGGCATTGAAGAGAATCAAAAGTCATTAGTAAGACAAGGAACCCCCTTTCTTTTTTTTTTTCCCCCCCACAAGTTACAGAATATTAGAAAGGCATTATGGCAACACTTTGATCTCGCCAGTTAATTTGAGGCAGCCCAGAACAGAGGTTGTGTCCTCAAGACTTTGTCCCCAGTGCTGCTAAGATTTCCCTTGAATTGTAAGAAGAGATTTCTCTCAATAAAAACAACTGCAGAAACATACTACGGCAGCAAGGCCAGCATTTTGCAGCTCAAGCAGACATACAATGACTAAATCCAACTTCTCCCAGACAACTCTCCGGACGGTACCCCACTACAGATACTGAAACCCCAGATCGATCCCAACACAAACCCTTCTCCATGCACAAATCAGCTGATGTCCCAGCCCTCCCTGTCAGAGTGCTGGGATGTAGTTTATATCAACTGGGGTTAACTAAGCAATAATCCTGGGGCCAGTCAGGATTCATGATCCAAATAATACAAACAAGCAATAAGAAACTCCACAACACCAAACCATCTCTCTACCGACCCCATCAGAAATGGTTCCAGTTTATATCCTGAAATTCTGGCATTGACTCTGCCAGTGCCTCCTAAAAATAAACCATGAAGAGAGATCATTTTCTATCTGATCCACACAAAATTATTCACAACTTCCTTGCTGCATTTTGCACTTTCCACAGAGCTACTTACTGGGGCCTTGTTTCTTAGCACACCTTGTTTCAGAAAGTTTAGGAAATAGAAAAAAAAGGGCAAAGTCTAAACTGGCCTGCATTTGTTTTGAAAACAGTTGCAAAAAAAACCAACACACAAACACACAAAAATTTTCAGAACATACCAAGCACCATTACTGCCTCTATTTCCTCTAAAGCTTATAAGAACTGATTCAATTTGGTTTTCATTCTACATCTTGCAACACTTGGGCTATGCTTTTATTCAGAAATAAAATTTACTGAGCATTGGAAGATTAGGAAAAAGCAAGATGTACTTAACACTTGCTGCACTTTATTGAAAATGTAGAACAAGCAAGGCTTAGCTTAGCTCTAAAACTAATAAATACTTTAGCTGTTTTGCGTTATGGGTAGTGTTCAGTGGCTTGCATGACTAATTAAACAATCTTGAGTTTGCTTTGAAGGCTAAGCCATCCTTAATGGCTTTAAATTACATTCTATCAAGCTAAGCTTAGAATTAAAATCCTCATCTGTAATAAGGAATTCCACTGTGTATAAACGCTAGTAGAGAGCCGTATTGGAAAGTTTAATAATCTGGATAGTTTCTGGCCCTCACAGCAAAAGGAGAAATCCTGTCATTCTCATAGCATTGGGAGGTGAAGCTCCTCAGGGAAGGTACAGAAAGAAAAGTGTTTTGGGTGGAGTTTTGCATAGGATGGTAACTCAGGGAGGAGATGAAGGTGTAAGTGGGGTTGGGGAGAAAAGGCAGATGGTCAGGGAGGAGAGCTGTGAGAAAAGATGTAGTGGTAGTTCTTGTTATGTGATCCTATCTATTGCCAGCACTGGGGAAGCTCAACTCTAATCCATTGCTACCCAGCACTGGAAGAAGACACCAGCACATCCTACATCCACTTTCATAAAAGAATTGTTTGAGATCACAGCTCCTCCTCTGTATGCAAGACTCAGGTGTTCATTCTCTCTAAACAAGCACACCAACAGCAGTATTTTTTCCATCTACAAACGCACAAGAGTCACCTCTGGGCACACAGGGAGCCACTACCCAGGCTGCAGAGCACGGTCAGGCACTGACACACCAAGCGGAGCAAGGACGGCATTTTGCTGCAAAAGTTTTGCACCACAGTCACTGACATTGCCTGCAACCCCTCTTTGTGGGAGGGAGAGAAAAAAGCTGCATGCAGTAAAAACACATCCTTCAGCTCGGTCTGACCAGTGCCAGGACCAGATGCCCCTCCCATCAGCTCTCCCCCATGCCACTTCTCCAGGATGAAACACATAACCCACACCTGCTGTAACAAGTCGAGGACTTTTTTCTAAGCAAGGCAGTTTTGATCCCCAAGCCATCTGAAGCCAGTGGAGGCATTCCAAAAGTGCAATTATTTTCAGAAGCGGATGTTTTTCCCTGTTCAAATAATCAACCCACCTTTTTCATTCATCCAGCAGGACTGGGGCCGAGCCTGCCTTAAGAAAGGCATAACCCACCACTCATCCTCTTGGCTGCTGCCTGCAGCACATGTGGTGCGCTCAGTCCTTTTGAGTCACTGCCCATTAAACAATTGTTCCTCCTTCTCTTTCATTAAAACCATCCTCAAAATCCTGCCCGGCATCTCCCTGCAGTTAAGTTGATTTTTCTGTGGTGTCTGTATGCATGAAGGGGAGGAGGGGAATCTTTTTTTCCATGATTACTTTCCCCACTGATCTGGTGGTTGAGAAATACCATATGTTTTCACTGTTTGCCTTTACTTTTAGCTCTTTCACAAACGAAAATGTGAAGCCATCCATGCCTTCTCTGGCACGGCTCTGCCTTGTTTTCTTTCCCCACTTAACAGACTCATTCATGTGTAGGAGACTTCTGATCCCGGGTTTAGATATTCATCCCTATTTTACATAACCATAAGCAGTGGTAGGTACTTATGTAAACTACAACAGGGTCTTTGCCCCTGTGCACAACAAGCAGAGAGGTCTTAAGCCACCAACAACTGCCCTCTGCTTCCAGGTGCCCCTTTGCAAAATATGCCACAGGCAGAGAGAGAGAAAGGGAAAAGAAAAATAAGAAGAGGTGTCAATATACAGTGAGCAAAGGCAAGAATCTCTGTCTGGGACCTGCCCCTGGTTTGCTTCCCGTGCTGACTGTCTGCTCACTGACCAGGGACCAAGGCCACTCAGTCCAGCATACACATCACCCTTGCTTCCAACCAGCCACTCTGCTTCTGGAAGCTGCTGCCGGGCTGGGATGAGGCCCATTAGGTTACATAGTGGTGGAAAGAGGGGCAGAGAAGGTTGGGTTTTTTTTAAGCTTCTATTTAGTAGCCTGGTGACTACCCAAGAGTGGAAGTTGGTTTCAGTGCCTTCCACATTCGAAGAAATTAAGGCCCACAGTTCCTACTTCCATGGCAGAGTCCTTGTTAACCTCAAACAGGCAAGAGACAGGTTCCAGAGAACAAGGAATCCCTGAAGGGGAACCCTGTATTGCTGGGCCATGGAAACACCTTAGAAGGCTCTTCCAGAGTTTTCCACTTCATCATATCAAATTCAATTAAATAGGAATGGAGATTTCCAGAAATAAAAATACTCAGCATTGACTACATTAATCTAGTGACTTACTTTAGTTACTGCAGCCACTAAATGCATTTTCAGGCCTAAAGGAAATCCATCCTTTCCACTGCTCCACTTTGGGGAAGGCAGGAAGTTCCCTGTATGTACACTTTATATTTCTCCCAGTTCATCCCTTCAGGAAAAAACATGCAGCCTTCACACACTATCTGTGCAGGAACACCCATGCAGCCCCCCAGCACAAGAAATTGAAGTTACTTACCACATGGCTTCAAATTTCCAGCAAGCCCACCTCTGAAGAACATCCCTGTGCTCCACCACAAGACATTCCAGTGCATGGCTGTGGGACAGCACTGAGACTTCAATGGCTCTGAACAGCTTGTGGTCTCCTGTCCTCTCCAGCAACTGCAAGAGTCTCTCCAGTCAACAACATGGACCATGTTTGCTTCCACAAATGATTCAGTCAGGATATTAGTGCACCCTAAAGCCACCACGGAGCCTGCTCTAGAGTTTAGCTCAAGCTAAACTCCAAGCCACAAAAGGAAAAGGCAACCCATGCAAGAAGGTGCACCACAAAGGAAAAAGGAAGTAGAAACAAGAGGAAAGGGAGGGGAAGGAAAAGCCACTAAGTAGCCACAGGTTCTGCCATAACTGCAGCAGCTGATTGCAGTGAACTGGAGGCAACAATGCCCGTCACCTGGGCAGCCTCCACACGCTCACCTGGGGAGGATCTCAGCTCAAATACACTGGCCCCCCATCCATTCCTTACTGTCAAATTCATATTTAATCCTCTTAACACTGGGCCATGGAGCTAAAGCTCTTGTAGCCCCTGAGCAGCACTTTCTAAGAGAAATCAGCATGTTACCTTCCACTACACAGCAAGAAAAAGAAAGAGAAAATAAATGGTGTTATTAGATATGGAAATCTAAGGAAAATATTGTTAGAATCTGAACAAACCCCTACAGTTCTGTACTGTGGATGGTGCAATAATGAAAAATATTATTGGATATGAAGGAAAGTTATGACACTATAATGTAACACAGACAAGTGAGAAGATGTATCCATCATTATCTACAATACAGGGGACTCCTGTGGTTTCATTTTTCATTACTAATTTAATGTACTTACAATGCTACATGATAAAAAGTGAAAAGGAACAATGAGAAGCGAACATCATCAGAACAAACCAGGATCTGCAGAATTCGGAGATTTCAATAAGTCACTTGAGGAAAAATGTCTGAGATCCCTTGAGAACTGAGTAACATCCATTAACATCCAATAAAATATCTAATAGCAGAAACATAAAAGAAATGTGAAAAGAACATTTTAATAAACACAAATTAGGAAATACATTTCTTTACATATTATAGTTGTGCTATAGGAAATTATTTCATAGAGAGAAAAAATCATTTTAGCTAAGAAAGGAGGCTTTGCAAATGTTAGCTCAGCAATCACACTCCCGTGATTCAATAGTTTATCCTGCATTCTCTCATGAAGCCTTATGAATCTCATGAATCCAAGACCCCTAGGGTCTTGCAGTATATTTTCTTGTAGCCATGTAAATAACAAATAATCCTATGCAAGTAAAATGAACTTAGACCGCAGTAAAGTTGGCGTGAAAGGGTAATCACACCTTGCATTGTTTGCTGGGAAAACAATTACAAACGTCTCTGCATGTCTTTCTGGGGCAGATTCACCAGGCAGCAAACATAAGCCAAAGCCACCTCGAGCTTGGTGGTTGAGCTCAGGTCAAACAGATTTCCAAGACTAGCTAGACTGTACTGTCACAAGAACCCATTTAGCCACAAGTCAGCTAATAGCAATACTTTAAAAAAACGCTCTGGGGGATAGAGCAGGGAACCCTGACCAAGACCACAGTGAAATACAGCCATAAGTTGTCTTACAACTGTGTAGGACATTCAATACCTTTTTTCGTCGCAAGTTAGAGTCACTGGGTGTCATAAGTTTTTTGAAAGCCTAAGTTAAGGTTTGTGAACTTCAATTTTTGTGAATTGTTTGGCCCTGTATCTCAGAGAACAATATATACCAGTAAATTTGCGTGAATTCACAGAGACCTTTCAGTGATACTTGGGTATCAAATGTTCCACTATGATCTTCAAAATCTTAGCAGTGAACAAGAACATGTTTGAACATTGGCTCACAAAATCAAAAATGCAGAAATCCTCAGCAGAAACCACTATGTGACTAGGCAGAAACGCTGCCTACTTGTACCTTTAGAAACTGGCTGGGAGGAGATAGAAGACACTGTATTAATACAAATGAAGGAAAAATCTATTTGGCTGCAAAATTATTCTCACCAGTAATAGCTCCTTCAAAGTAGAAACACTCCCACAGCTCTTTTGACCAGTAGTGCTCCATTGCCGTGTCTGTAAATTGTAATTAAGGACTGTGGGCTTGGAGGAAATGAAGGATCTGATTTAAAAGTTACAGAAAGTAATGGAGGGGGGTAGTTTTGAGGGGGTGATCAAAACATGGATGGGGGCATGATCCAGCAATATTGAAAATAAACAGTAAAAATACTTTCAGATGCATAGTATTTTCTAATGGAACCAGCTTCTCTTCATGCTCCTCATACTCAGCAAGGACTTCTTTCTTAACAGAAAGGAACTCTGGGAAGGTTTCCCTAAATTACCTGCAGCAGAGGCAAAAGCCATTGTTTTCCTTGATAACTCTGGACATATTATTTGCCACCAGTTTCTAATGTTGCATTTCACAGCATTTTGGGACACCTGAAGCTTGTAATACTCATGCTGGTAGATGCAAACCATCTGTCTCCTTTTCAAAGAGCGAAGCTTTCGCTCAAAAACTCTCCCCCTCCTCTTTCTCACACACTGAGGTAAATTTTCACCACCTGAGTTTTGCTTCTTTTTTTTTTTTTTTTTCCTTTTTTTTTTTTTTTGGCTTTATGAGCTGTGTCATCTGTGACTGAATGCCGTCAAGTATCACTTAAGCCTGTTTCCACAGTAAGGAAATAGTGGAAGTAAAAAGTGCTCAAGAAATGCTTTCTGGTCCCCTTAGTAATGCAGAGCTTGATTTGCAGCTGTGGCAAACAGGAAAAATTCTGGCTGGAGTCCATGGGAGTTATGTTTGCTCAGCATCCCTGAAAAATCATACTTTGGGTATCTTGGGTTGAAATACACAAATGGAGGCAGCAGCCTATGTTTTTGAAAATCTAGCCTTATGTGCATTTCAGATTGAAAATTTTCATTCTGGTCTCTCCATAAAAGAAGAATTACTCCAGAGGGTTTTACAGTATCCTATCAGATGTTTGGTATTCAGGGAAGTTGAAGAAAAAAAAAATCACCAATTACAATAGAATATTGGGTCCTTTAATTCTCTTGGAAATGCATGTGGAAAAGATAATATTAAATGAATCTCACTGGGCAGTGCATATATTTGGTAAAATCTATTTTAAAGATGGATTTAATTGACAAGCCTATCTCTATTTAAAAAAGAATGAAAAACATATGAAACCAGACATTTTTGTTGAACTATTAAGTGTGAATTCATAGCTGGACATAGTGCCTGTGTATGCACAGTTCATTAACTGCACAGCTATTTGGTCCAAGGCACTTACAGGCTCTTCTGTGGAAATTTGAAGAGAAGGAACCTATGAAATCTTTTGGATTTACAAAGCAGTGAGCAGAGCATTTAGATACAGCCAACTGCTCAGGCTCAGACTAAACTCCCTAAAGTGTGTTTGTAAATCCCCACTAGGTATGAAGAGAGAAGCTATTGAGGTTCCTCTGGCAACATCTGTGGGACTTTCTGCATCACACAAAGCTTTCCGTTTTGGGTGAAGGGCTGAGCAGCTAATTGACAGCAGACAGTAAGATGAGGTTCTTCTATGTCACCCTAAAAAGGAAAAAAAAATTACAAAACTAACACCGGTGAAAAGTGAAGGCTACTAAAGAGTCCCATGCTTGTAAGTCAGTAATTAGCAAGTCCACAGTGTGTGTTTGTGGGGGGGGTCTCTTTTAAAAGGAAAATACTGTGCTTTGCTTACTGCACTGGCTTCATCTCCCGTGCAGCTCTGGCAAAGGTGCTATCCCACAGGATTTCCTGCTACTGGCAGTGAACTTTGTGGGGCAGCAGAATCCTCTGGCAGGACACAGAGAGCAGGTGAGCAGCAGTTACGCCTGGATGGCCACCCTCACTCCAGGAGCGAACACCAACCTCCACATGAAAAACAGTGCAGGTGGAGCAGGCTGAACAAGACACCGTCCCACCTGCTCCTTCCTCACAAAGTACCTCACTGCAGAGCAAAAACTCTGCAAACAGTAAAAAATGTTCAGCTGTAAAAAGCAGCTTAAACTTTGCCACAACCATGGGTCTGAGCCTGTGCCTGAGGGAGCTGGAGTAGAGGAAATGGCACAAAACTTGGGTACCACCAGTGGTAGCACTGGGTTCAGGTTGACCCATGCAAGAGCAACTTTTCTGCCAGTGGTGTGCCATCAGTAGTCCTGGCATATCCATAACCTGAAAGGGGCCAGCCAGGACAGGAAAGCCAGGCCACCCTATCAAGCTCTTCTGTAATGCAGAATGCCCTTCTGAGGCAGGGTGTCCTGAGGAAAAGGACCAGGTGCAAGAAATGTGTAACCGCATCTGAACCACCTCAAATGCACAGGTTTTTCAATTTTAAGGCATGCAGCTGATCCCTGCTTTTGAACACATTCCCATCAGTATGGCTGGAAATTGCTAAAAGCAGGTGCCCATCTCCTGATTTTGGGGTGTGCAGGGCTGACATGTTCTCTGTGAGCTGCTCCATCTCTGTACCCATGGAACACATCTAAACAGGTGTAGCATCAGAAATACCATGCTTAGTTCTCCTCTGATGGAATTTTCAACACCCTTGTTGCTCAGCTATTGACAAGATATTTGCTTGTTTACTACATCCATTGTTTCCTTCCAGAGACAGCATTCATTTCGACTATTTCAGAAATACTACATTCATTTTAAGCTGGAGCAGCTTCCATAAAGATTGCAGCTAGACCACACATTTACACACAGAAACCAGATTTGTGTTTGGTGTGGATTGTCTGCATGTTTACTACAATGCTCATTTTCTTCTTTGAATAAAAGTGCAGATTTTTTTCCTCCATTATTTGCCAGTGCTATTAACCAGCCTCATTCTTTCTCTTGGTTGTATAATATGTCCTTCTCTGATCTTCTCCAAAGTAAACAAGTCATTTTTGAGTCCAAGATGCTGTGCCAACACCACCACAACCTCGCCTTCGCAATAACTGTGCCATGAGGAAAGGCACTGTTGGGTCTCCAAGAAGAGACCCTTTTCGGCAGGGGTAGTTCAGTGTTGCTCCTGGGGATTCACAGTGCTGCTGCTTACCCTGGCTAAGCTCCTACCCTGGCTCCTTCAGCACACAGTGGGGTATTCAGTGCCCAGGATGACCATGTCCACAAAAGAGGATGGACTGCCATCCAGGGCAACACTGGAGGAGCTGGGGCAGGCAATACCACAGCTCTCCATCCCTGCTCACCTATGGTTTGGAAGCCTGGGAGAGAGGAGGGGCTCTCCCCTCCACCACGGACCCTAGGCCTGGAAGCTGGCTCCTGGGAGCTGGCTCCTGGGGGCTGCTGGCACATGGTGGGGTGAAGAGTATGGCCCTTTGAGCATGAGTCAGGCAAGCAACGTAGGAGGCTCTGCAGGGAGTTGTACAAGCTGGTTTTAATGGACTTTGTGGAGTCTGAGGGCTGACGTGGCGGCCTGTGTAAACATAGCCCATAATACCACTGATGTAAAACTCGTGTTGTGAGACAAGAGTCAAATGCTTTTTATTCCCCCACTACCTCGTTCAAAGCTTTATCAGGCAGATGAATCAGATCTCAGTCTCCTAATGTCACAAGCATTTAGTCAAATCTCCCACTGTTCCCCAGCACAGGCAGAGTAAGAAAGCAGTGTATCAGCCCCTGGCTACCCTTCCCTGTACTTTTGTCGGGGTTGGAGGAGCCACCAGAAGGCTATTTACTCCAACTGTTGCTACCACGTGCCATGAATGGACTCACAGCTGTAGCAGAAGAGATCTACCTAAGGGAAGAGCACTCAGCTTCATGGGGCTGATTTGGGAAGTGCTGACAGTTTTCAATCTGCACCTGCTTCACTGACCGGATATGGGAGTCACATTGATCAGGTGCAGAGTGATCCCTTCACATTGCTGATAGTCCTCAGACTCCTGAAACCTGAGAAATTTGGGAACTTTCTGGGGTGATTTTGGTGGAACATTCTTCTGGATCCAAGAGGGGACATGGCCGAGAGGTACCGTGATGCGTGAGATCAGATGAAATAAGGAGGAATGTTTGTTTCCAGACACTTCTCATGAATAAATGCATTTAAGGACGTGTTTGTAACTACGAGAAACTTCTGCTTTGACCTGTGCCACATTGCCTGCTCCTACAGCATTCCAGGTGCCCTGTTCATTGGTGGTTTTCTTCAAAAATGGGGTTGCTCTCTTGCCCCATAGGGACTCAGCATGTTGTCTTCCATCAGCCTCCTACCAGGCAAAAGCCTCCACTGAAACTACATCCTGGGAGAACATTTCCACAAGGCTCATGGAGGCATATTTCTGGAAGAACAATTAAGGTGCTATTTATGAGACACCATGTGCAGTAGTAAAATTGATGTCCTTCAACACCACTGTTGTGGAGGTTTACTGATAGGACTTGGTAACACTAATTGAGGTGAGGAAGCCTAGTCCTAAACCTTGTGGGCAGGCTGAAATGACCAGGTTTATGGCTCACAGCTTTATTCATTGCCAGTTGATTACAATTATGGAGGTTAAAAAGGGAAACTAAGGAAGCACTGTGGTTATGGATCTTCTTTGGGGACGGGAATTAAAAAAAGAAATTTAAATGGTACCATGCAGGTGTATCTTAAAACAAAAGACATTATTTCTATTAGTAAAATACTCCATTTCCACTCTGTAGATTGATACTACTATTTGTGTAGCTCAAAGCCACTTGTGCCTTACTTACTCTTTAGATAGATAGATAAAATTCCAATTCATTTCAATTGAAGGGTTTCTATTTAAGTGCCTTTGGTATAGTCAGTCTATTAAAATGGGAGGTGTTAATTTTCCAGTAATCACTACACTTTTTTTCTCTTCCTATCTCCCAGTTGAAAGGACAGCCTCATCCTGCATGGTTAAAATGTAGTAATGCATTTAATGCCAGGCCATGATTTCAGACCTCCAGCTGTTTTACTGGTTGTGTAAGTAAAAATAAGATAATGTTATGCTTGGTAACCATGGTTTTGTAGGCATTCACATTTTACAAATCACTGCACAGTATGCAAACCATTATATATATTTAAAATGTTTAAAATCAAGACTACCAGGAGTCTACCACTTCCATTATTTAAGGAGGGGGACTGCTAGACTGTGAAGAGTGATATATTCTATCAAGCTACTCAGCAGAGTTATATTATCAGTGCAAATTATGTGAAAATATGTGCTTCAGCAAGACAAGAAAGGAGTATTCTCTGCTATAAAAAGTGCGCTGTGGGAAGCTAGATGGAGTCATTGGTTTGGTGTAATATATGAGTAAAATCTTATTTGTTCAAATAATAAAAAAGGGGAAAAAACAGCACAGAGGGAAAGGAACCATGAAGTACTTGGTTATCCCCTCCCTGTACAAAAACCCGTTTCTGCTTCAAACAAAGGAATTGAGGCTTATCTCCCATGATTTTATCCAGGTGTAACTACTCATCTGAGCAGAGATATCCCTGATTTATATGGGCAGGAGCAAAAGCAAAACCAGGGTCAGGAAGAAGCAGCTTATTGATTTCTTCCGTGCGCAGAGGCAAAAATATTATACCTCGCCAGCACAATCATAAGCATGTAGTTAAATCCAAGCAAACCTTAACTGGAATATTTCTTTGTAAGAAAACACTGGTAAGTAGAGCTATTGACAGCTGCATTTTCAAGAGCATCTGCTTTCAGAAACAGCAGCCATTCAGAACAAATGTTTCTGAAGGCAGATTGTGCTGCTCTGATTAGGAGTACAGGCAAGGATAACGGATAGTGTTTGGCTGCACCTGGAATTGCCTTTAAAGTTCAGTAGGAAATTTGTAGCAAGAGTAGGAAAAAAAATGGCCTCTTCTTGTGCTGTAATTTTTCAGAGAACACACATGTAGTACTCTGGACAGTATAAGCTCTCAATTTTAATTAAAAAATGGTAAGTATTACACAGTAGAGACAGAGCTGATTAATCGGGGTGGAGCTGGTTTATGTGTGTTTGGGAATAAAAGTGCTTTGAGTATTAATCAGGGTTGCTGTATTTATTTATTTTAGATATTTATTTAGATTGGTCCCTGTTTGCCAGGCTCCAGCATTCAGAAACATCCATCTGGGCAAAATCGCAACTGTGGCTTCCAAAAAATAAAGAGGAAAGAAAGAAAAAAAAATTTTCTTTTTCAAGCTATAGTCTTTGTGTTCTTTGTTCTTTTCACCTTCAGGATACATTTGGGTTAACTTCAGAGCTCTTTCTTCACCACTGAAAGGAGTAGAAACCAACATGTCCCCTTCCACCATCCAGTTAAAAGAAAAAAACCAACCCAAAGTCTGAAGTTTAAGCCAATAACCCCAGCTTCATGAATGGGAGTGGTAATTAAAACTTTGACTAGAGCAAGAATTTCATATGTGAATGGTGGCAACACTAGCTTTAATAACATCTCCTGATTCATGCCTAGAAGGTCCCACAAAACTTATTACAGCCCAAGAACTCCACACGTATTCTGCCAATAGTGCATTCATTACCTGTTTGAAGGAAGATTTCATGAGCGTAAAGAGCCCATTTGTTTAGCTTTAAATCAGGAAAATTGCCAACTGCTGCTGTTCGTCAGAGCAGGGGTTGCAGCCCCATGGCCCGTTCATGTCCCATTTCCTTGGGAAACACAAGATGGGCAGCACACATACAGTTGTCCTGAAACACTCCTGCCTCTGGTGCAATCTGTAGGCAGTCTCCTTCCCCCAGCAAAAAATATCTGACACAGGAAAGAAATGCTTCAGCAGCCTGAGCCAAAAGGGAGAAGGGGTGGGTTTAGTCTGACACAGCAAAGTGGGAACAGACAACCTATTTCCATGAGGACAATCCCCAGTGGTCCTATATCATTGGGGTTTTTGTTATCTACTTCCCTGGATTAGTGCATTCAACTATCAAGACAAGCATCTTGAAATATTTTTCTTCACAGTGAACAATCTAGAAGTGTCACATAAGGAAAACCATATATGCGTATGAATTCAAATTCTGACTTTCTTTTTGTTTTGGCCGCAAAATCTTAATTTCAAAAATCACACACTATTCATTCTGCTGGAAATATCCTAGAAATACTTTAATAATAATTCTCACACACTACATCTGTGAAAACCTGCTATACAAGTGTTATATCCTTTTAACAGACATCTAACAACTTTTTTCGACAAATGCACCCACACAGAGCGGGATTTTATCTATATACTTTGCATTCATGAATTCCCTAGAACAATAGGAAACAGCTTCTCACATAAACGGACTCACCTTGCCCACACACACTTTTGTGAACAAGTCTGCCTGCAAAGTAAAAATAACAATTTGTCTTTATACAGTATTTTCAACTAGAAAACAATTTGCTGCTTGTAAAGTTGTAGTTGTGCCTTTATATTTCTTCAGGGTACTGCAAATGCTAAAAAAAAAAAAAAGTACTGTCGTTAGAAAAAGTTCAACCTCTCAGACAAATAACATCTGCTGACAAGATGCCCCTACTTTGCAGATGGGCACCCACTTCCAAATCCAAACTACCATTGTAAAATCTGTGTATATGCACAAGTTAATGAAAATGTGGTCTTCTGTGTCTGTTTAAACTTTAGTGGGGATCGCTTGAGATTACACAGGTTTCCATCTGATGAAACAATGTGGTTGTACCATGTTGTTCTTGCTGTGTTCCAGAGTTCCTGAAGAAAGTGAGAAATAAAAAATGTGTGCACTGTTTCAGAGACCAGAAAGATATGTCTGAGCTACAAGGGACTCAAATTTGTTCAGTCTTTTACTGGCCCACAACTCATCACTGGTAATCAGAATAGCTTATGTCATCAATCTCCTCAATTAAGAAAAATAAGATTAAAAGGCTGTCTTATCTTCCTGAGTTCTCATGCTAGGGTATCTAGGCAACCCTCAGAGTCCCCAGGGAATCTCTGAGGGCTCCTGCAAGGCTGCTGAAGATGAAGGACGTGTTTAGCTCAGCAGCCTTCTACATTTGGAGGAGTACCTGTGGACAACTCGCAAATTAATTTCATGGAATAATAGAACACCCAGTCGGAAGGGACCTCAAGGATCATCTGGTCCGATTTTCTCAGCAAAAGCAGTCTACACAAGACGGCTGAGCACTCTGTTCAGCTGAATCTTAAAAGCGACCAATGTTGGGGAATCCACCACTTCTCTGGTAGATTATTCCAATGGCTGGTTGTCCTAATTGTAAAAAATTTTCCTCTTGTATCTAATTGGAACTCCCCAGGAATAATTTATATCCATCTTTAATTTATCATCTTTCCAGGTGACTCCTTGTAAGAAGGAACTCTTGATCTTCTTTATAGCCACTGGAACATGGCGATAACATTTCTCTGATTTGTCCTCTGAAGACAATATAAGGCACGCCACTTATATTGGGTTCAAGAAAGACAGGAAAACTACTTTCTCCTCTGCTGGAGCATGACGTGAATTTGTTACAAAAAAGTTCTTCTGCACAGGCTTCTGCAGACAAAAGGGCAGCCAGGCTGAACCCCCTGGGTTATATCTGCACCGTGGCTCTCGGTCAGTGGGAGATGAAGGGGTGAAAATACCACCTGATGTTCCTGAAAAAGGGACCTAAAGGGATACGTATCTCCAGGCTAACCTCCACTCCAAGGACTTTTCTAACTGTCCCAGAAATAGTGACAATGTGAATGTTATCAGTGTACAAAGACAAGTTCACTTTACATGTAACAGGACGGGAGCGTGTTGTAAGCTTTCCTCACCACTGGACAGCCCGTTTGCTCTGGGATGGCACAGGAGAATGCAGAGCTGCAGCACGGTGCAGCAGCAATAAAGTCTGGTGAGGACAACCCCAACAGTGGATTGTGCACGGCTCTGATTCCCTGTGCACACATAAGGTCACCCCGTGGATAGGCACATCTGTCACCTCATATTGCACAGTCACTTTTGAACCTGCTGCGTTGGTTCAGCCAAGCCAAGAGGTAGAGTAAGTGTCCCCATAAGTTTTGAAAAGAAGTGGACAAAAAGATGCAAGAACTTATTAGTGCCAATGAAGGAAAAGCTGATGATCTCTGTCTCAGCCAGCAGGGGATCCACACAGAAAGGATCTGTGGGAAACTATTTGAGGAGAACTTTACTGTGCAGCTGACGAGCACTGGAACAGATTGCCCACAGAGGGACTCTGGAGTCTCCCTCACTGGAAATATTCAAGAACCGTCTGGATGCAATCCTGTGCAACATGCTCCAGGATGGCCCTGCAGGGAGGTTGGACCAGATGATCCACTATGGTCCCTTCCAGCTTCACTCATTCTGTGAAACCAGGCTTCATTACTTCCAATGCTCATGGAACTATTTGTTTAATAGTTTTTTTATTAATAAAGGATTTCTATGGAAAAGATGAACACCAAAGAAACTCTTCTTTTGCAACATCTTTATGAAATCTTCACAGTGGATGATTGTGTTATTTAATGCACTCACATTCAACAATTTTGGATCCTATGTGTAATATCTTCCCATCAGTCAGGAGACTTGTAGCTTTTTAACTTTGGCTGTTGCTGATCCATCAGTCTGAAGCAGTCAGTTCTGATTTGTTTTTTGTGTCTTCAGTGTTAACTGGATCTGTCCTAAATATTGAGGTTTACCAGACAGCAAAGCTATCCACAAGCAGGGATGCAGGGGAAACAGGGTATTTTTAAACATTATTATTATTATTATTATTATTATTATTATTATTATTACCACCATCATCATTATTATTAGCGTTATCATCATAGAGAAAATCCAACACCATGAAACCCATATTATGCATAAGTACAGGAAATTAACATATCACAGAACAGTAATGCCCTAATGGCCTAGGTTGCCCTTGTGGTGCCCTACTCCATTTCTCTCCCAAAGGAAAAAATGCCCTAATACAGAAACAAAAGAGGCAGCAGAGTGTTTTTACCTGGCTATTAGGTCCTGGTATCCCACAATGCTGGAAAGAATTTTCTGGACAAGAGGGATGGAGCTGAAGATCGTGGTCTATCATAAGATCCTATGGTCTATGTGAGATGATTCCCAGGCAGTTTGGGAATATCCTTACCCAAAATACTCACTAAAATGTTTATGGCCAGAATCAGTGGCATCTTCATACTCTGTATCAATTGTGGGCTTATTTTTTACAAAATATGAGGAAGAGGTAGATGCGTGTCCTGAATAAATCACAATATGAGTCTTGAAATATACAGTATAATGAGCTCCACACTCTTTTCAGATACACCCACTTTTTTCTGTGTAGATCACCAAGCCCACAAGAGGAGTTAGTTTTAACCCTCAGCCAGCACTCACTTGGCATGCCCAGCAGAACACTCTGTGGTCCCGCAGGCACAGGAGTCCCCTGGAGTGAGGCAATTTTTAGCCAGAGAAAGCTCAGCAAAAGTATTCAAATAGCACAGACCTGCTCAGGGGAGAACCTCGCTCTTTGCCTGGAAGGCTCTTGGGAGATACAGCTAACTGGGTGAGTGAGAGTTACCTCATTCCTGATCTGGGAAAGATTTTCTAATAAGTGAGAGCTGACATGAGCTATGTGGTGGTAGCAACAAGACCTTGGCAGGCTTGGGCAGGTCCCTCGCTGGCACACGTGCCCTGGTCAGTGGGAACTGGCTCACTCACTGCAGTCTCCCCTAGCACATAAACCATGGATCTCCACCTCCCCACTCTCCCACCCAGGCCCTGAAGTAGGCAGAACTGTTGCCTGCTCTGACCTCAGGAGCTTCCCTGATGTGAGGCTTGTGAGGAAACCAGCCAAGACTGCAATACAGCATGGTGGCAGCTGACCAAAGATTTACGTGGCCTTTTAGGGAGCTGCAGAGATCTCACCTTTCAGCGTCTCGCTTTTGGCATGAAACCACACCTGGTGACATTGCTGAAGCTGATCAGCAGCATTTGGACACCAGGGCTGGTCTGTGTTCCACCACTCTCCACATTACCAAGGCTGCAAGGTGTAACTGGGGGGACACTGCCCACCCCTCAGCCATTACCACCTTCAAACTGCAAGGCATTGGAAAATGCTCTCTCGGATGACTCTTTGGTGAAGGCAGTCATTCACTGAAGATGATTTAATAACAAATTTTCCTCACAGCATTCTGGTAGATCCTAGTTTTTACTCATTTGGCAGTTCTGGGTATTCCGTAAGGCTTTCTGTAAACGTCACCACCGGGTATAATTTCAAACAAAGGTTTCAGCAGCCCACACCACCCCATCTTTGGACTGACCTTCTTCTGGGGCACTGTGGGCAGCTGAGGGGGGGATTCTGGGGGAGGTTGTCAGCAACCACCCACAGGCTGCAGAACCAGAGCTCTGCAAGACAGTGCCTGTCTGTAAGGTGCTGTTGTGGGTTTCTCACCAGATAAGTGGATTATTACCCCGGCTTGCAGCTGCTCCACAGAAATAGGTCAGCCTCAGGAATAAGCTTTGCTTTCCCTTATTTGGCATCAGAAGCATCCAAGAGGAAAAGGGGCTGCTTACAGGACCCTTGTCCAGAGACCATTAAACTCCTGAACAATGGGTTTCCTCTGTCAGTGTCTCCTAAAGAGGGAAATGTTCTTAAAGTCAGCACCTGTGGTTTTCATTCCATTAGATTTAGGTATGTGTCCCATAGTGGTAAGATATTTTCTGCATCTACACTTGCTCAGCCTCTGGTGAGGAAGCGTGAGGGTAGCACTGATACCGGGCCTGACCAAATGGGAGGGAGAGAGGTATAGCCTGAACATGGCTTTGCCTTTCTCAAAGGTGACTCTGAAGCAAAGGAAGAACCCCAGGCAGGTTGGGAGGAGGCTGTTTTGACCCACACTGCCCAGCTGTGGGGGCTGCAGCATGTTGAGCCTGCTCCATGCAGGAGACAGCACTCTGAAAAAGCTACTGCCCACTGTGGTGTTCCTCCAGCTTCCCAAGTGAATCCTGCAACAAGCTGACATCTCATTTTCTTCTGTTTTTTCCAATCCACCAGCACAGCTAACATCCCAACACCGACCACCTCGCATCTCTCTTTGCCCACCACATATTTACAGCTTGAAAGTGTGCTTTCACACAGAATTTGAAGTGGGGTTGCAGGGTGAAGTAAAAGGGAGCTGCATCAGCAATGCAAACTTTAGATCTAAGCATCATGTCAGCCATGCCTACCATCAGAAAAAGAAAAAAAACCCAACCTGTACAACTGGCAAGAAGAGCAAAACGAAGTACTGAAATCAAGGATATGCAACTTAGCTTTGATATGAATATTTCTCCATCCCTCACACCCTTTTCATGCTTTATAACTTGGCTGATGACTTTGCAGCAGAGAAAGCTTTTAAAGTTTTCATTATTGCATTTTTCTTTTCCCTCATTCCTCTGCCAATCTGGATTGTCATTAAAATCACTGAGAAATATTAGGACAAAAGCCTTTCTCTGTTACATTTGGTATGGTTGCAGAAAGACACAGAGAAAGCCTTAAAGGGAACATTCTTCTTATAGGAATTCTAGACCAGGAAATTAGGGTAATTTCCCATTTTTGGAGAGCATGCCCAAATAAACCCTTTTTGCACAGTTAGTTCCCACAGGCACTTATGCCGGAAGGGCTTCATTGTCAGCTGGTGTAAACTGGCTCAACTCCGTGAATTTTTAAGGAGCTAATCTAGTTCTCCTCAGCTCAGGATCCATCCCTTGGACGCTCACCCCACATACCTGAAGCTGCTTCACCGTTTTCCCCAGTGAAACCATACAGGAGGCAGAGTCTGGGAATAGCATCCTTCCCCACCTAGGGCACAGAAGCGGATGTACAGGTATCTGTCCCTGGGGTCTGCACACCCATTTGCCTCTTGCAAAAGGACGTGTGCTGCTGGGGCTGACGCACGCCGCAGTTTCCGGAGCAGCACAGCAGATTTAGAGCAAGGCTTTGCTGAGTTCCCGTTTCCACGTCCCAGTAACCACATGCTGGGGACTGTGGGAGAACTGCAGGTGACTGACCCCAAAGACTGCAGCAGAAACTCGCCCCTGAAGACCGGCAGCTGAGCGAGGCCCGAGCCCAGCTGGAGCAAGCAGACGAAGCAGGGAGGACGGGCTGCAGCAGCCTTGGGAAGCACGCCACAGCCAGCAGCCTGCCAGACAGGTTGCTCCCAATAAAAGTGCTTCACCACTGGACTGAGGTGGCGGATGAATTAATTGTGCCATTTCCATGACATTCTACTGGAGCTTAAATGTATCAGTAACTGTTCATCCCCAAAACAGCTTTTTCCTCCTACGCGAGGGTGAAAAATATCCATCTGAATTTTTTAGATTATGTGACAGGCTTGCAAACTGTTGTTAACTTTATCATTTGGGATATGGATTAGACTGCAGCACATTAATTTATCGGGAAGTAAGAGCTGCCTGTTCATCTCCTTTCTGTTATGACATCTGCAGTCAAACTACAATAGGGGCCAGACAGACAGTGAGTAATAGACTAGAACGTGAAGTTTGGAGGGTAGGGAATGGCAAGGTTTGCTGCAGATAGAATTTAACCCATCAAGTAAAAAATAAACAAAACAGTCAGTGGTCCTTCAGCAGATATTGCTCTTAATGAAATTGCAGATAATGAAACCTGCCAGTTAAAAGTGATATCAATGCACATCTTTTAAAGCTGGCACAGAAAAGTCAAGCAAAAAACAATCCTGCAATTGAAGACGTTTTGCTGGAGTCCCCAGGACTTTACAGACACCACCCACTCGCTCCTCACCTTTTCAGCCCCTCACATGGAGGGGACACACACACATTCATAGACACTTTGTCACTGCAGAAACAGGCCCCAGGGCACGCAGGGTCCTCTCTCATCCTTTGCCTTCACTCCTGCATGAGAGACCTGCTGTAGGGCCACATGGCCAACATGATGGGAAAGGTGAAGGCCTGTGATTTGTGGGCCAAAAGAATGCATGAAACATTAAAGAGACCCTCGCCAGCATTCTAAATTGTTAATGCAAACTCTCCAGCTCTGCAGAAAAGCACATTCCTGTTGTCATTTTCACTCCCCCTTGGCCTCTTAGTCCTCCAGTTATGTGAACAGCGACATGTGAACAATTACATGGCACAAAAAGTGTGAAGCTTAGGTACTTAAGTTTGGCCCCTTGATGCCAGTGGGCAAATCTTATTTACATTATCTATATTTAATATGTGAAGGTCAGTGTCCATGAACTTCTAGACTGAGCTTGCCAAGTCATGACAGTGTGGTGAGGATACCACTTCACAGCAATTTATATAAGTCCAATTTTATTTTAACACTTAATGCTAAAACCGAATCATCTACAGGGCACAGAGCTATCTGCCTTATGTGGGTACCAAACCTCAGTCTTATTTCCCAGCTCTCCAGGGACCAGACCTGCTGTCCCAAATCCTTCAGGATTTCACTCCTCATCAAGGTATGCTTGCGTGCGCCTGGACGCAGCAAAATTCAGCACATGCAGCTAAAAACGGTTCACAAACTTTTAGTCAAAATAAATTCAGCTAATCCATGCTGAATATGTTCCCAGGCACTTTTTAATTCATATTATGTAAACAATCCCAGCAGCAACTTTTTTCCTTTGTTCCTCTTAATTCACTGGGGGTGTGCATGCACAAGAAACAAGGATTTATGTCAGGAGTATTCGTGTAGTCTCCTTGTAAGCTCTTTGGTTTCCCCCTTTCTATTTTAAAGGTATCCCTGGCCTAGCCTGGATGCAGACCAGTGCTGCATGGGAACAAAGGAATGGCCAGGTGCTGGATCAGGCCATTGTTCTGCCACTCTCAGTGCCCATCCCAGACCAGCTGCCTCACAGGACAGTGTAAGAAACCCCCTATGAACCATCATGGAATGATCTGTCCACAGGAGAAGTATTTTCTTATTCCTCAGCAGTTAGCTGTTTCCCAATGCCATGAAGCATGAGAGTTTGCATCCCTTATAGATTTTTAACCTTGTCTCATGTAATTCTTCGTATTCGCACAAATGCCTATCTAGTCTGTTTTGGATGCAGTTAATCTTTTGGACTCAGTGGTGTTTTGTGGCAGTAAGTTCCCAGGGTTAATTAAGTGTTATCTAAAAATATTTCCTTATCAGTTTCAAATCTTCTTTTTTCCTCTTCTTCTTCCTTATTGAGTGGCTCTCAGTAATGAAATTTAAAAACTTGTCTGAGATAGTATTTTCTAGCCTTTCCAATATTTCTCACTGTCGACCCAGTTTCTCTCCTTTTACTTATATCATCCATGAACAGAAGCAGGAGGTGCCTTTTGACCTCTTGTGAGGAGCACTTTTCAGAACTAGATCACACCCTTTTTTTATGTATAATACTAACACCCATCCAGTCCATTCATGCAGCCTGACCCCAAGAGCCTCAGAAAGTTTACATTGCCATAAAAAATAGACCAGACATTCTCCAAAGGCAAAAGCACACAGAGTTGAGCAATTCAAAAGCAATACACCAGTCTGGATAACATCCACCAAAAGACAGTCTGTCGTTCATTTGGGATCGATTAGCTCAAACCCATCAGAATCAACAAGTTTGCAGGGAACTTGCAAAACCAGCAGCCGGAAAGGTAAAGCCATCTACGCCCATCAATAAATCCAATGGGCTGGTTCACCCAGCTTTCCTTTGGTCACGCAGCCTCACTGGGCTGTGTAATTGCTGCCTTATTGGAGAGATGTGAGCCTGCCCGTCGAACAGATGCAAGTTTCCCCTGCTCTCATTCAGCTGGGAACCCGCTCGGCAAAGCAGAAATAAATCACGGGGAACTTGCTGTCATTTCTCCACCTTCCCGCACACCCTCCGCTGCTGCCGCCTGACTGGCTCGAGCTGGCATAGTTTTTAAATGAAATCTGTGAGATTGGCATCAACAGCCTTGCCTAATTTTTAGCTAATACCTTGGTGGGTTCTTCATTCGCATCTGGCCGGCGCCGTCACGCTGAGCCTGATGATAGCAGGCTGCTGCTCTTTCCGAGCGGGAACCCGGGGTACCACCACCGACAGCCTAAACAGGGGCTCGTTCCAAGCACAACAGCACATCACAGCCAGCGAAGGGTCTGCAGCACAGGACTTCTCCCAAGGCATAAAAAACAGGGAGGGGAGAGGAAGAGAGAGAGAGAGAGGGAAAGAGAGAGAAATGTGTTAACTATGCTAACAGTGCCAAGTAATATGCTTCGTTAAAAATTTAATCACCTGCAAGTGCAAAACAAGTGCAAAGCAATCATGTTGTAATTAGCACAGCAATTAACACCTCCCTTTTCGATAGCACATGCATCCTAGGAAGTGCATGATTGCAAGTGTTTATGCTGCTGACAAACTAAGTTCCTATAGAGAGGAAAAAATTGCTTAAATAGATTTTTTTTTCCCTTCTCGTCTTTTTGGCATTTGGGCTGCTATGCGTCCATGAAACCCCAGCACCAGCTGCCATGTTGGTTTTGTGTGAGCGCTGCTCCATTGCATAGTGTAACTAACAATTCCGGCTTGAACTGGAGTCTCCTGAAAGATGGCTGCAAGCCTCTAGAGCCCCACTCTGAAACAAAGATGTAAGTACGAAAATTACAAGATGATTTTTTGCAGACTAGCACTTGCCAAAAGGGAAGAACCAGGCCTGAACTGAAACTGTAGGTTTTGGAATGCAACAGCAAAGGGGTCAGGACAAACCGGAGCTGTGGCTTCGGGATGGGTCTGCAGCTAAAACACACAAAGCTCCATGGTGCTGAGGTCTCTCTTTGACAAGTGCCCCCATTCAAATAGCCAGTTCTCCCCAAAGGCTGTGCTGGAAGCAATGTGATGCAGTTTGATAAACTGGCAGATGCAGGCTTGGCCTGGGAAAACCCCCTGCTGCCAGCTGTGTCCATGCGACTGCTACTCTTTTACCCACGCACTGGGCTGTCCATGCTCGTCCATGATCTCCTGTTCTTCGTCCCCCCTAAAAACCCTGAGTTCAACTGTCCCACTCACTGTCCCTCTCCTAGGGCTTGTTGCCAGCTCCTTGTGAGACCCCATGAGGAAGGAAAGCTGGATCTCAGCACTAGCTTAGAGAAGTTATATAGACTTAAATACTCAGATCCCATGAAGTACTCTTATTTAGAGGACATTCAGCTGTAATAAATGGACTGTGTTTGTACTGGGACAGCACACTCGGCATCCTGGCAGAAACTCAGTGACTCTCGTGGTTGCTCAGTAACTGACAAAGAGCTGGTCTGGGAACTTGGCATCCAAAAGCTGAGCACCAAAAGGTAAAAGTCATCTTTGGAAACATAAACCGTGAGGCCAGTCTTGAAGTTCCTTCCCTCCCAGACAATGAGATTGTTGAAAAGTATTTTCATCACATAATTCAGTATAGGGATTCCTACTTGCTAAGTTAAAAGCCACAAACAACGTTACTATCAGGCCCAGGCCAAACAAATAACCCTGAAATAACAGCAGCTCCTGAAAGTTACTTCCTTGCTGTATAACCTCAGAAATTCACATTTTACACACCATTAATTCCATTAATTAAGAAAAAATTGGAGCACAAATTCAGCAATTACCATAGAGACAAGTAGAAGGCAAGTGAAAACAAATCTGGAAAAAAGCCATGGTACCTTTGCCATCCCAATGTATTTTGCTGTTTCTCAAGCTGCTTCTGAACTGAGACAGGCCAAGTCTGACATGATAGCAGTTTAACCATAAGTTCAGCACAATTTCTGACAACACTGGGGCCCTACATTAATTCCTCTCCCTCCAGCCAATTGACCTGTGTTTTATTACAGACCTGTGGGTTTCCCATTTTATTTTATTTGAGGTTTTGTTCCCAGCTTCCACTGGCCTGCTTGCACCATTTTCTGCCTCCAATGAACACTCCAATGGAGCCACAGGCCTTGGAGATGGTTTCATCCCTGTCTCTGTTAGGAAGTGAGCACATATTTGTGGGTTTTTGGCACAGTCCCCATTGCCTTCCTGTTGTTCAGACTAAACATAAACCTGCCCAATCCTCCTGAATACAGCTCAAGCATCCAGGTTTTGATGCCTTCCATTGGCAGTGGCGGGCACTTACCTCTAGCACACAACACATTTTATACTACTTTTATAAGTGTTTGGTATGGCATGGGCTGCAGAATCCTGAACTGCATCCCCTAGTCCTACCTGAGGCTGTGCTGGAGAGGAGTGAGAAGGTCTTGGGATGTGCTTTAAAAGGTCTGCCACCAGCTTGGTGAGAGGTTTGGGGTGATTTCCCTGCCTCTGCTGGAGTTTACCTTCTCAAAGGCATACTGCTAAATCATCCCTGCCAGAGATGACTTACCCCCAAGGCTCATAAAAGTACTTCAGAAGAGCAGTCGTGTTTGTACTTGAAATGCACTGAAATAAGCCATGTGTGAGGGTGGGGGGGGCAGGGGTCCTGACGAGAATTCCCCCTGGGACACCGACCCCAGGGTCCTCATCTCCGATGACAGCACATTTCCAGTGACACAAACACAACATCATGTGCAATCATATTTGCACACAGCATGTTTTGCAAGAAGAAGATCTTGTACAGTGTGCAGTCCACACCTATACTAATTAGGCATGGTGTGTGGATTCTGTGGTGTCAAGTCCCCTTGTGAACACTAAAATGGGGTCCATCAGGTTGAGGGAAAAAAGTTTGTGCAAGTTGCTTGTTAAAGTGTTTGGAACACAGCAGGAAGTTTAAATAATGGGAGCCCCTGTTCACTTCAAACCACGAAAAGCTGATAGTTATCACCAATAAAAGTTAGGAAAACCACCGGGGGTGAGGAGAACCTTGCACTCATAGGAAACCACAAGTTTGTGTAACTGTACAAAAGCTCATGGTTCAACATATATGCAAAATACATCAGAAATTTCTCATCCTGGGAACAAGCAAAATAGTCTGTGCCCATGGGAGGCAAACACAGAGGGGGAAACCCTCTCATGGACAAGGGCCACAGTAGAGAGTGACAGACTGGGACCTATGATCTGCTCAAGGACATGGTTATCAGGAAATTGCCTGGTCCAGGTGTTGCTACAAGGAGCAAGGAGTATGGAATCACTCAATGGCTTTGTTTGAGTCTAAAAATAAAAAAAAAAAATAAAAAAAATAAAACAAAATAAATGTGTGGCTTTATCAAGTAGGAACAGCACAGCCTACAGCCCTGGACCAACTTCTTTTGGGTACATCCTCACAAGATCGGTTTTATAAGGCAGAAAGAGTCCTCAAACAACTCTTAACAAATGGACAAGCACCATGGCCAAGCTTCACCAGCAGGATGCAGCTGTTTCCAGTGCCCTTGGTCCCTGAACTGTCCAGCCAAGTCAAGAGCACCACTATGTCCCTCAAAGACCACTGGGTCACAGTTCTTGGTGTCACATTATAGATGCTGTGCTCACAGCTTTCAGAGAGGTGAATGCGAGTGGCGAAAATTCACAGGGAGCTGTACAGCTTTTTCAATCAGCAAGGCACACGCCTTTAAAATAACAGATGACATGGGGAGGAAAGTACCAAAGCAGTGAAAGGAGATAGGAAACCCAAGGGTACCTGAAGTGCACGTACAAAAGGCTTGGGAGGTATTTAGGAAGGCTAAAAACCTGCTTCATTGACCCACTGAGAAAATTTTACTGGGGTTTTTTGTGCTATGACCATTAATAAGACTTCAAAGTCTGTGGCTGGTCTCCCTGTTAATGGGAGTTTGGAGAGAGTAAGAATCCCACCCCTCACTAATAACCCACCTAAACTTCACAGGCACTTTTCTCCCACAACTGGGGAAGATAACATTTCTCACTGATATTTCTGAGCCTGGAATAAAAGGGAGCGAAAAACACAGAGAAAGAAAAAAAACTCTGAATTCCCACTCATTTTGCATATCCAGGTTCCCAGGCACCCATCCCTTTTTTACTAAAGCAGGGGGAGAAATATATTTAATAAAGATCTGGCAGGAGTATGATGAAATAATGAGTAGGATGAGACCATGTTACATAAATTGGCAAAGCTCCAGCTTGTAAATGATTAAAACAAAAGAAAAAGGGAGTTTCCATGAAGACTAACGTAAAAAGCATTTTATAATCAAAAGGCCTGAAACTATGGGGGCTGATGGGAATGTCTAGCAAAACAAGCCTGTTCTGAAGCTTCCAGATGATACATGGAAACTTAATCAGCTCATCTCAGTCAGCCTTAAATCAAAGAAAAGACTGATTGGAGGTTCAAAGAGAAAAGTGGGTTTGTGGCTTAAGAACAAGAGCAGGACACTTTCCTGATTCTGCCACAGATTTCCTTTGAGATCTTGGGTAAGTCACTTACTTGTGTGATATTAAATTTCATAGCTATTTGGTACAGTAGTTTTCCTTATATGCATATTACAATTTGTCCCTGTAAGTGGACTATTGCTCTTATATGCCAGGCTCTTTACATCTGCCCGTGCCATCCACACAGCACTGCTGCCAACAAGCACACCTTCAAATTTCTTTCAATAATTTTTCCTCTTTAAAATGTGGAGAAGCCCCATATACCTTTATAGCAGTGCTGTCATGCTGAATTAGTGGATAATATTTCTAAAGATCTTTGAGTAGAAAACATTATGGAAGTGAGAAAATTCTCTGTAATTTACTACTATGAGATTAACAGTAAGTGCTTTTCTCTCAGGTAGACACCAAAAAACAAGAAAGAGAAAAAAAAAGGAAGCTTAAGTGGTTGCAATCTCTCTGGTGTTAAGAAAAGCATCCCTTTGCAGTTGTCCAGCAACTCTTACTGCTTCTTTAACCAAAGCCAAAATTCAGTGACATTAAAACTGAAAATTATAACATCAAGAGAGGCACAGATCTAATTTATGTTGGAAAAGAAAATTTGTTACTCAAAATCAAATGCTAATTGGCTGCAGCCCTTTTAACTACGCAAGCTAAGAGGCTGTGGAGAACATACAGGTCTTCAAGGGAAGTTTGTTAACCAGATGCAGTTAGAGCCCAGCCTCAATGTCTTTTTATCTTCCAGGTTCACAAGCGTACGTGTACGTGTGTGCACATTTCTGAAAGTCTGCTCTTCTGTACACTGAAAATTCAGATGAAAGTCAAGAAGAGGAAAGTTAGATCAGGGGATGAAGACTTCTTTATACTGCTTCCAAGCTCTGCCCTGATGCATTGTGTAACCTTGGGCAAGTCATTTAACTTGTCTTGCTCATCCATCAGATAGAAAGATGATGCTTATCTGTTGCATGAAAATGAGTTAATTGCTGTTTGCCAACTGCTTTCATCTCTTTGGATGAATCAGATTGAGGCCATATATGTGAGTGTATATAATTTTGCATGTGTATTTTTATTTGGAGCTTGCTTATGTCTTGAAGCATAGCTTCTTCAGGTCAACACTGGTTATCTGCTTGGCAGGGAGCCCCTATTGTACATTTCTGATGTAATGCAAATCACAGCAATGAGAAACACATAAGTGAAAGGTATTACACTTATCATCATCATTAGCTGTTGTTGTTGTTGTTATTGCTGTTGTTATTATTATTATTATTATAGTCTCACACTTGGATGCAGAGATAGGACCACTTTAAAAAAATATGGCCCCAAGAAAGAAGTCTTCTGTTCTTGGGAATAAGTCTCTAAAAATAAAAGGAATGGGAGAGGCCTGGGCCTGGAGCTGCCTTTACACAAATGCATTGATGTAAAGTTTCCCAGGGGCATCACCAAATCTCTAAATTCATTTATTTATAGGCTTTACCACTCAGGAACTGACCTATGCAAGTGCTTGGCCAGTGGGTGGTTCTCACCAAAACAATAAATCTCCTCCCTCGGGGAGGAGTCATAGCACTCATGACTTGTTTGATTTTGGGAAACAGAAGGAAATTGGTGTGAGAGACTCAGAGGGAAATAATAAGGAGAAATTCTCTAAACCATAGATGCAGCTCTTGAAAGAAGTACAAGGCCTGTATAACCCTTGGGAGGAAAGTCTGTTCCTCAACCATCATTGGAGGCACTACGGACTGTACCTTGTCTGTGACACATGGAGCTGACTCTGCTGCTGAAGGATGTGGAGTTGCCTACAGAGGCCAAAGGGGTCACCATTGCTTTGGGAAGCAGGGCTGGAGAAAGCAGCAGACAACAGCAATCTGGTGTGCTTGAAAGGTATGATATTTAAATATACATAAGTGTTAACTATAAAATCTTGACATTCTTTCATTCAAGGCACTCCACCATCAGAATTTCTTTCAATGAGGCCAGATTCCCCAGTCCTGTCTGACCCTCACTATCTCTGCTGCCACCTTTGTTGTGTGGTAGCAGTCAGCTTTGCCTCTCTGGAGTGGTAGCACCAAAACCACTACCTCTGCAGCTCTAGAAGAAGCTTTAGCCTTGTAGCAGTTCTCATCAGAAAGAGACACAAGGAGTGAAAGGAACAAAATCCGGATTTTCTGGTATCTCATTCTCTGCCCCAGGTACCAAGTTTTCCTTTCTCTGAGGTGCAATCTCCCAGTTTACATCTGAGTTTGAAAGCACTGCAGAGAAGATGTTCCTCCCCATGGGCAGGCTGCAAAGCTTTGGGACTTCTGCTCTTTCAGTCTCATGGACTGCAACAAGAGAGCATCCTCCATATCAAGGTGTTGGCACGTTGTGTCTGGACTCGTTCCCAGGCCCTGTGGTTGGAGAAACACACATTTTCTACCCAGTGGCTCTTCCAGTTCCTCCTTTCATAGGATTGAAAGGATGGGGAAGATTTTATCCAGGCTTTTCATGCGTGGTTGAATTTTGACCGTAAGGACTTGTTTTTACTCATCCCACACTTTCGTCACACCAAGTATGAAAGATCTAATACACTGGGATGCAAATGCTGTTAAAGTGTTAACTTGTGTGATTTTTTGTTCTAGATTGCAGTGCTTGTCATTATTTAAGTTAGATTGGTTATCTCATTTTGTTGTTTCACTCTGCTTGCTTTACTTGCTATTTATTGGTTGACTTTTATAATGACTATGATTAAATTAATAGAGTTTAGAATGTAAATTAGTTTCCAGTAGTGTTTATTAGATACATCTACAGATAGGGTTTAAATAAAAACACAGCCTGAAATCAGCATTGCAGTGCATTCTAATCTTAATGGGTGGCACAGACTTAGCCTGCTCTTTGTTAGGCTTGGGTATCTGGAACAACTCTCCTTAGTCCACCTCTGACAACCGCTAGGGCAGATGTTGGCACAAATTAATTTTTTTTCCTCTTTCTTACAGGGGCCCAGCTTTATTCAGATACAGACACCAAAGTGAAGTGATCAAGTTTTTTGGGCAAAAGAGGACTTATTCACTGTTGTAAAGGCTCCATAGGAGCACTAACCAAAGACAAACTTTCAGCACAAGTTAGAAAGTCCAAAGGATAGCAGCAGCAATTTCCCATGCTTCCTGTGCCTCCAAATGCCTCTTTACTTGCTAGTACTTTTCACTCCTGCTTTTTTTTTTGTAAAAGATCATTATTAACTGACTCTGTCACACACACTCAGTCTAAACTGGTTTTGGCAGCAAAGAGGTCAGTAACATTAAAACTGCAACAGGTGAAGGGCACCTGTATGTCTCCACATTTGCATGTAGTCGTCCATGATTACTGGTGGTGATTCTTGACTCCATGGAGCTCTTGAGAGTCATCTGGCTCTTTGTGCTGGAAGGCATCAGGAAAAAGCAGTCTTTCCAAAGCATCTTGCAATTATTCTCAGTTATTGGTATGATACCAGGTCTGCTGGGATTTCGAGAAGGATCATCCTGGCTTGCCATACAGGACTCTGTCCTCCGCAGAATCAGCTCACCAGCTCAGCGTGCAACTACTGACATTGAACCCAAAACCATAAAGTCTCTCTTGCTCTGCCCTGCCCATGAGGAAGCAAGTCCTTGCTCTTGACTTTTCCTGCCTCTACCACCCTTGCCTTTTGCACAGCCACGTGTGCCCGGATGGTTTTTGCTTCACAGCTTCTTCTGCTCCTTTAAAAGCAATTACACAGGGAATGTTAGTGATGCAAACTTGTTTAAACCTGAGCACACAGTTAAGTCAGCTTTGTAATTAATTGCCTCATCACTGCAGTCATCCTTCAGGAATGCTGTGCTGCTGGTTCAGAAGTAAGAACGGGCCAGATCCCCAGCACAGATCTCCCAAAGTGAATGAAATCATGAGGCTGTGCAGGAGGTCGGGTCTGACCCCCAGAAATGATGAATGAAGAGGGAGTGGCATCATCATGAGCCCACCAACAACCCAGTATGCAGAGGTGGGTGTGGGGGTGCTGTGAGAGCTCCCAGTGCACTGCTGATTTTATCCCAGGGAAAGGATTTGTTTCCTTCAGGCATGGCCTTTGCAGTCATCCCCCTGGGGTGCTGCATCATGGCAGGACTGCTTTCCACTGGGTCAGGTGCTTCAGAGCCCTGCAGGGCTCACACCCAGAAGGGGAGAGGATAAGCAAGGAACCCACTATGAGCATGTGAGAGCTAATGGAAACAGCGTGGGACTGACAAACACGTCACTGGAGGCCTGTCTAGAGACACGTATGGATGCTGTGGGGGCATGATGGCAGCACCTTCTCCCTCATGTACCTGCAGTGAGAACTAACAAAGGCGAACTGGCTGAAGTCATAAAGCTCCAATTACTATTATTTTCTTTCTACTCACATCTAAATGTGAGCCTCAGCCAGGGGTGAGTATGTTCAGAAGGTGGCTTTACCGACACAATTTCTCATTGACGTGGTGGGGCTCTCCTGTAGATATAAGTGAGGAGAAGGAAGAAAAAGGAGAACCAACTTCTCAAAGAGTGACAAGTAAGTGAAGAGAGGGAGAAGAAAGAAGGAAGTCAGTACATGAGAAAACATAGGATGGAGGGAGCTGTGCCTACAAGGAGAGAGCAGAGAGTGATGATGACAAGGGTTACCAAACTGAGAAGCAACCTGGACAACTTCTGGATCACTTCATGGTCATCTCTTCAGTCCCTGAACCTTTTAGAAGGCTGCTGTCCATTATGGAGGAAAAAAGGGGTGAAAGATAGATAGCTATTTCAGATAAGAGCTATTCTTAATATTTGTGGAAAGTTGTTAATTGCTTCTTACATTCCAATTAAATAACTACATAGAGGAAAAGACCAGGGTCTGAATTAGAGGTGAGGTGAATGATGTGGGTAGCAGAAACTTTAGCATGAGTCCTCCTCAGAGAGTAGCCCAGGACACGCAACAGCCCTCATCCCTACGTCTGCCAGTAACCAGTGAAGCCCCTAGAACTGACACCTCCTGTGAGAAAAAGACAGCTTTCCTTGGATTTCTGGCAGACTTTGCAGTGCTGGGGGAAAAAGGTGTGCTTTTGCCAGTTCTACAAAGCTGTCAGCCACTGCAAAGACACAGGTTCATAGTCCCTCTCCCACACCATCAAGAAGCTCTTCTGCAGGGTTCTGGGGGAATTCTAACACAAAGAGATAAAAAGGGCAATCAATGCCTATGATAAGATGCACTCCAGCAAACTGTTTATAATTTTTCTCACTGGGCTGCAGATGACCTAATAGGCTCTTTTCCCATCTCTAATTTCTATGAATCTGCAATCCTATTATTTATATCGTATCTTGAGGGTTTCTTCCAGAGTAAATGATGTAATTATACCCTGCCCCATAACATTTCAGGTTCTGGTGTAATAGAACTAAATATGCAATTATGTGGTTAGTAAATGTAACAGTACAAAACTCAAAATCTGTATCCATGTACTGTAGCTTCATAAGAAGAATTTGTTTCCTGTTCTGTACACAGCAGATGTAATGTAATTATTGCTAACTCAAAAGTATCACCAGACATTCATATGATACCAGCAAAAAATGGCCCTCCAGCCAATTTTTCATTCAAACATATGAAAATGAGAGAAATCCCACAATTATATCTTATCAGTGAAGTCTAGGCACATACATTTGATCCTCTACAAAATCAATACTTTCCAGGCTTTTAGATACATAGAACCCACAAAGAATATACATTCATACACGAAGGGAAGGATCAGATTCACCCCTGATATTAGTCCGGCCACTTCAGCTGGGTTACAAGGCAGCAGAAGACAGTCCATTATGCAACTTGTGTGGATTATGGGTTACGGTTGGAAGAAATAAAACTGGCCTCCAACATTTATACAACACTGTGTGACAAAAAGAAAAAAACATGAAAGGAACCACAGCCCTGTGGCTAAGGAGCTAATCCTGGACTTGGGAGATACGGTTTCTACTCAGAGGTTTGCCACAAGTTTCACATATGAAAAGAAAAAAACAAAAAGAAAAGGAAAAAAAGAAAGAAAAAGAAAGAAAAAGAAAAAGAAAAAGAAAAAGAAAAAGAAAAAGAAAAAGAAAAAGAAAAAGAAAAAGAAAAAGAAAAAGAAAAAGAAAAAGAGAAAAGGAAAAAAGAAAGAAAAAGAAAAAGACAAAGACAAAGACAAAGACAAAGACAAAGACAAAAGACAAAGACAAAGACAAAGACAAAGACAAAGACAAAGACAAAGACAAAGAAAAAGAAAAAGAAAAAGAAAAAGAAGAAAAGGAAAAAAAGAAAGAAAAAGAAAAAGACAAAGAAAAAGACAAAGAAAAAGACAAAGACAAAGACAAAGACAAAGACAAAGACAAAGAAAAAGAGAAAAAGAAAAGAGAAAAAGAAAAAGAAAAAATAAGGAGAAGGATTAGGAGAAGGAGAAGGAGGAAAGGGAGACCTTTATTGTGAGCCTTGCCTGCAAGTGGACACCTTACCAGTATAAAGTGTGATTTTGCACAGGCTACAAATGCCCTTTAATTTTCACTTAAATCCTAATGTGAAATGCGCATAGCTCTACCAGGAGAAAGTGCCTTCACTAAATAATAATAATACTACTAGTTTTAAAAAATTATTTGAAGAGTTGGGACAGCTCTAGCTTTAGAAATCCTGGGATTCCCATTTGCTTGAGTAAGACAGCTACCTGCTGGTTGAATGCGTATGGTTGGAACCCTCTAGACAGGGCCTTCAGCTGCAAAATCAGGCAGTGAAGTGGGAGTCACCACTGGGCCACGTGTCCCCTTGCAGCAGCCCCATTGCCTCTTGGTGGAGGCGTGACATCTCACCAGGTTTGTCAGGCACAGTATGACAGAACCTAAAGAACACAAATGTTGTTTTCCTGTATAAACTGCACTTCGATTATCCCAGAATAAAAAACCTATGATGCTTGAAAAGAGTGGTTTTTTGCTAGGCAAACACCCACCAGGTTTTCAGCGCTGCATGGTACCTTGCTCCTTAGAAGAAATCTGCACCATTCACCAAAGGTGCTGAGCCGCTATGCTCCCTAAGCTTGAATGCCGTAACAGAGCTCTGAACTCTGCCGTGTTCTACTTTCATCTACACTTCTTTGCCAACTTCCCATTTGCCACAGGAGGATAAACATCACACCATTCCCACTGCTGAGTGACAGTTCCATGCCTGGATGCCTTACAGAACTGTACAGTTCTTTTTTGCCTTCTCTAAAATCAGTCATGGATTCTGCATCATATGACTGAGCTACTAAGATAAAAATTAACATGATGCTCTGTAATGACGTGTAGTTGCTTTCCTTTGAGCTGAAATAGTTGTTCATATTCTCCCACTCCATATTTGTGTCATGCTATTGGCACTGGAAGCAGTAGCTTTGTAGTCACAATTATATGAGAACTAAGTAAACTGCAGAAATTTGTAAACTGTTGCATTGCTAAATTAAATGCTGTTTTAACTAACAGTTAATAGTGTTTACTGCTGTGTAATAGTAATTTTCATTTTTTACTGTATCTAATGACTTTCTGATGACTCAAATTCTCTGTAGGGATACCAAATCATTACATTAAGGATGAGTGATTTTAGTATGCAATGACTGATCAGTACAATAATATGTAGACTCATGCTTCAGCTAGTAAATTAAATCATTTACACCAGAGTGTTTGTCAACCAGAAGAGTTCTATTACATTGCTGCATTATAATGTAGAGTCTGCTCAAAATAAAACACATGCTATATTAAATCTGTGCCACTTTACAGACAAAACCCTTAAGGAGCAACAATTTAGCATATAGTAAGGCCATGGAGAGTGACTGTTTTCCACACAGAGTGGATAAATCCAGAAATTTTGTCATTCATTTGGGAAAGTAGCATGGCAACATACAGGTGTGAGTCTACTAGCTGCATCAAGCATCCCAAATATCACTTGAACGCTTCACTTGGTACCAAAGGGACCTGTGGAAGGGAAAATGGCCACAGCCAGAATTCGTGAGCTTTCAGATAAACATACAGTTAAGCCAGCCTCAGGACTTGATGGGATCACCACATCATCCTGAGCCATGAAGAATAAAAGGGCACTTTACTTTGGGATGTAAACACCCAACAGACCTGCTGAAATTGGGTGGTAGAATGTCACTGTGGTGAATAGTTCATCATGATTGTATTTTAAGAAACTAGGCCAACACTTTGTTTGAATAGGACTTAAAATGCAACCTCTCACGGTATTTAGGAACTTCCTAGTGTAGGCTTTGGTTTGGGCCCAACAATTACTTTGATGTCAAAATGTTCAGAAGAACAGAAGATGGTTTAGCTCTTCAATGTTTTAGGAACTTTTTGTTTCAGTGTTTTGTTTGAGACACCAAGGGGCCTAATTTCCAGTAACACAAAAGCATCAGAGTTTCCATTCACCATAACCAGAACAGAAGGTTCTTTACTATTTGGAAAAGATCAGACCCCAGAGTCTCGAGGTTATCTCCCAAAGGCCGTGCACTGGTGTTAAACCATTGACTCCACTGACTTTGACCCAGTCATGCTCATGTAAATAAATGTAATGATTCAGAACCCCAGTTTCCACCAACACATAATTATGCCATCCAGAACATATTTATAGGGATATAGTGTTACTTTGGATGAATTTTCCCTGCTGTTTTGAGACACATCCTGAGACACATTCAGTATAAAGCCTTGAAGGACAGTAGGAGATGCTTCATCATGTTTGCTAAGTTCATCCCCCAGAAGTGGCAGCTTTACTGTCAGAGAAGGACTCTGAACTTCTCATAATGGGAAAGAGTTGTGACAGGGGGAAAGGCTTGTTTTGTGAACTACTTAAACCCACATGAATTTATTGCTTTTCAGGAACTTAATGACTCATTCAATTTTTTTACCCTTGGGATATCGAGTCACAAAAACAGTGGTATTTTGACTTGTGAAATCTTCATCGTAAAAATGTTTTCTGTGCTACTCTGTGGGAATTAGGTTTCTCTGGCAAGAGCTAAAAAGTCAGGTTTACCCTTACTTGGCATGCTTCACTGAAAGGCACTTAATGGATGAGATTGGTAGCAAGTCAGCAATGTTCAGTGGTGCCTTAACACCTGATTCAAGGGGGCATCTCCTGTGCAGAGCAGGAGCCCACATCCATAACTTCACATGACACATCTAAGTATAACATACAGTTTCTCCTCAGCAAAACATCCCGTATGAGCCAACTCAACCAAGATCGGCCCCCTGAATTTTTTGTTGCTGTTGTTTGCTTAAGTAGCCCTAAAAAAAAAAAAAAGAAAAGGCACAGCAAATGCTTTTGATCTTTTCATTTTAAATATAAGAGTGTTAAAATGTCCTAATAATCTGGAGGCTTGCCAGCTTGTAGGCAGGCACTAAGTGAGGTTTAATTTTTGCACAGAAATCAAATATTAGCAAGGGGAACGTGAGCACATACAAAAAGACTGCTCATCTGGCCAGCATCTGGTTTGATGGGCCCATTATTTCAACAAGTACTTATAGGCAGGTTTTTTGTTGTTGCTGCTTCCTCCCAGAGCAGCAACAAACTAGTAGAAGAGATTAAAATTTCCATATCATTCCCACACACAGGGCTGTGTTGTACAAGTTTCCCAGAATACCTAATTCTTCCCTTTTCCTTTTTACATTTAGCTTAAAAAAACACTATTATATTTAAATACATGGGAGGGAAAAGTGAGAGTAGCAGTTAAAATTGTTACTTTCCAGTACATTCCTGCATGGCAAGTTGTGACAGTGTTTATTACACAAGTTTAATGGAAGAGCTAGAATGCAAATCTGAAAGCAGGTTTGGATTGGGAGGTGAAATCAGTCATCTTAAGACTCAGTGGCTCTCAGTTTCACAAATGCACACATCTTTGGAAGCTCAGGGTGTCTCACTGCTCATGCTGAGCCTGTTGATCTCCATGTGGAAATGTGTGTCCTTTTTCACTCCACCGGAAGAGAGGCATTCTTCCTGGAATCATTAAAGATGCTAGGCAGACTTAACTGCACATACAGCATTTATTGCTATACGTGCAGATGTACCTGGGCTTGTTTCCAGAACCCCTCTTCTCTCTCAGGGCAGTGGTGTGTACCTTTCAAGGTAAGCTGGGAGTCACCGCCAGTCCTGTGGTTCAGTGACAGCCCCATGTGCTCTGCAGGATGCTGTCTGCCAGGCCTCCCAGTGCTGCGAAATTCCAACACCTTTGAACAACAGCCGTGCTCTTGAAGTCAGTCTGCTATGGGGAAGCAACACTCCACATAAAGAAAAAACATAGAGCCCAAGAATAAATCTGCATTATAGACTGTAAACTAGTGACAGAAAGGCAGCCAGTGCTGGAGCACGTCTGTATGCAAAAATGGAAATGAGAAAATAATCTCCACCACTGCCTTGCTTAATCTGCTTTTCACAGTAATGACATTTCTTCTGCTTGTAGCACCACCTGTCTTTATGTTGCTTTTCCTCTCTGGCATGGCTGTGACCATTGCTGAGGTTTCCTGAAAGCACGAGTCAAAGTCACGGTTAGACTGCCCCAGAAGCAGTTGCATGATAAGTATTTACTGCAGTCAAGCCAGTCTACACAATTTATGGACACGAAGGGTGATGAAGGCTGGTCTGCCTTGCACAAAAGATCAGTTTAGTTTGGACTTGAACTGAACCTCTAACTTTCTGTCTCAAACTCTCATGTCACCCAGAGCGAATGCCTCAGAATATGTCTCACTCCCTGCATATGGTGCAGCCTGGCCATCAGACCTCTGAGGGCCTCCTCACCCCTGGGCTGAACTCTGCTGGCTGCCTGCAAATGGCTTTCTCCAAAACCAAAACAGGAGGGATTAAGGTTCCAACATGGTTTTTGGGTGGGGAGAAAGGAGACAGAATGAAACTGCACAGCTATCCTTGTCCACTGGTTTGAGACCATACATAAGCTTTCCTTCTGAAGGTGTTGCTACATCTCTTAGAGGTAATAGTCTCAGGTTTGGCAGGTGCATGTTTATATGGAGAGGCTTGGGAAGGAGACAATATACTGCTGCCAAAGAACGTGAGCAAATAGTGCCCTCTTCCCCCTCCAACCAGAGCCATCATGGAGTCAGCCAGGAACACAAAACCAAGTCAGTATGTGGCAGGTCACTTCAGCAGCAGGAAGGGGATAGTGCTGAAGCACAGATAAAGTTTAGAAATTAACTTAGTGGCTGTTTCTGCAGGCCTGGGTAGGGATCTCTGCTGCAGGGAAGTCTTCTTTCAGCCTCTTCTTGCATAAATAAATTGCTGACACAAGTAGTCCAGAACACACCTGGAAATCAATGTTTCTTCAACTACCCTCACACAACTTGCTACCCTTCACTCCCTCTCTGTGCTTTCAGCAGGCTGCCTCTGTGCTTACAGCAACTGTGGCAGCTCCATCAGCAGCCAGCTCTGTTTTCTGTACATGCCAGGCAATAATTAGTTGGTTATTTCTCGTCTCTGATTGACATAGCTCCTACTCCAGCACAACACAGAACTTGTTTTCATCGCTTTGCGACTTTCTCAAGATGCCATTAGTGGGCAAGGTGACACGATGTGAGGCAAATCACACAGCAACACCGTAAACACAAGGGCAGGGCCAGATTCACAGCTCTATCCTTGCAGTTTCACTCTATAGGAACTCTGTTGAAATGTATCTGTCACACGTAAGACCAGAGTTGCGTATTCAGCCCACAGCGTGGTCGTGAGATGGTGCAAAGGAAGAGCACTCGTCTCTATTACTAGAGAGCACTTGTGCCATGCAGTTGTTTTATGTTCTGTGAACAAGTACAGATAAGGCAGAAATACACGCACAAAGAGGAACAAAGATGGGGTTTCTATGGAAACACAGAATTTTCTGACTCATATAATTAAAATTAACCATATCCCTTGTTAATAGAATTGTGGGGACAAAGAAATGTTGATTTTTTATTTTTTTTTTTTTTGCTTTATTTTATGTGTACACTTTCCGTTATCTTTCTCTTTTCACTTCATCTCTCTGACATGTACATGCTGATGCACAGGTTTTTACTTTTATATATGTTTTATACACAATGTGCGCTCTGTAGCTTTCCTAACTCCCAGTAATATTACCGGGAGTTACTCATGTAGATCTCCCATTCATTGTTGGGACAATAAACCTCAAAGAGTGTGAAAGCACTGCATTAAACTAATTTTTCTCGGTACTGATATGAATGTAGGATGCTAACACCCGGAAGAAATGGCACACACAAACCTAAGGATCCACTACTGCCAGATATCATGCATCATGCACTTATCTCTCTGTCTTGTGCAATAGTGAGGGAGAATGTTCTCAACAAAACACATCTGTATTTCCCACAGCAACACCTCTTGCTTGGACAATGGAAGCAGCACCAGTACTTTAAAGCTTTCCACAGTGAAACACAGGATGTCTGCCTGTAGCTTACAACCTGTGGTTCAGATTGTGCCATATATCACATGTTAAGTAGGAGTGGGGCTGATCAGAGTGGATAGAGGACCTCCAAGGAAAGCTTTAATCTGGCAGACCATGGGATCAGTGACTCTCTACATGGTGTATATCCCTAAGACTTAATATTGAACCAGCACTCCAGCTGCTACCCACTGGTACTGATGGAGGTGCTAGTTTTTAAAAGGAAAATTTAATCACAGCTCTAACCCTTTTTGAGGAGAAATACTAATATATTGCCTCCATTTTTGCAGTTTGGCCTCAATTTCCCTCTCATGCTTAAGTCACAGAATCAGTCCACAAAAAGTCTGTTCATTAGTAGTTGCAAAGTACTGTCAGGTAAGAAGTGAACTTAAGAACACCAGGGTTTCCACCCACAAATCACTAACAGGCAAAATAATAAAAATTAAGAATTGGGAAGATTTTGATGCCTTGGAGATGGAAAGGAGAAAATTCTTCCCAGTAGAGTTACAGACATGATCCTATTATCATAATAAGGCAGGATGATAGCCTTATTTCAACCCCAAATGGTTTATTTCAGCAACGGGTATAAAGCTAGCCCTTGTCGTACCATCTGCCAAGTACCTTTGGGATCTGACAGCATGGAAAGATCATTAAAAATGTAAGAAGTTGCTCTTTGCATTAATAAAAACACAGGTTCAAAAATTAGGTTGAAAAAGCAACAACATTGTAAACATGCCTTTAAAAGGAAAGTAATTTCCTCTTTGAAGTGAAAAGCATGTTTTGTTTTCATTTGTTACTTAGGATGTGACTGTGCCGAGTCTGGTTTCAGTGTCCTCCCTGTGCCACTCTCTAATGCAGTTTGCACTCACAGAAATTAAATGTGCACTGTATGTGGGACTCTCTCTGCTTTTTCACCTGGACAGAAATAACTTCATTTCAACCCCTACACCATTACTTCCAGAATTGTTATAATGAGGGTTGGGTAAAATTGAAGCCTATAATAATAGTATACAGTTCCTTTTTTAAAGACTGACCTGCAGTTCTGGTTTTCAAACCAAATGACTGTAGTCAGGCATATTAGTGCTTTAACCTTTTTATTACATTACATACATGAAAACAATTAAGGCTGGGATTCTTTCCAATGTATTATCATTTTCTGTTCCCTCTGGCCTTTTTCCATCCATTTCAAAGAATGTACATAGCATCAACTGAACATTCTCTCATGTTTTATTTTTTTGTTTCTTTTCTGCTTAACAACTGTCATGCTTTCAAGATCAGCCAACTATAGAGTATCATGCAACAGCAGCAGCCGACAGCAGCGGCAGCAGAAACAACAACAAAAAGTTTGGGAGTTTAAAACTCCTCATAAAATTAAATCTGAGATTTAAATTCTCCCTCATATTTTATTGTCTTTTCTTTTCTTTTTCCTGTGGTAAATGGTAATTAGAGTCAATAATCTTTTGCTGAGAGAGCACCTTGTCCTCACAGTGTTTATATCATCATCATCAAAGATCTGCCTTAAGGCCCTGGCGTGTTAATAATTTAAGGTGTGCACAGCCTAGTTATAGCAGGAAGCCTAGTTATTGAGTTTGTAAACCAGCTGATGATTTATGGGAACACCTTGCATGAGTCATGCTCATTAAATAAAATACTTCAGTTTAATAAGGAACATGGGGTAAACAGTTCTTCCCGTTACAGGGTGACTGTGCAATTGGAAATTGCTGAATTTTGTCACCAGCTTTGCCACTGCTATTTTGTCTTAATTGTAATGTCAGGGTCAGCTTGTCTGTGCAGGCATGTGCATGTACACACACACATCCCCTTGAAGTACGGATAGAAAGTCTTTCACCAACGCTTTTTTCTTTCCCCCACCCTCTCTGTCTCTCCCTCTCTCTCCATACAGCTGTTTCATAAGTTACCCTCTGATAATGAAGATGTTAAATCTCTCTTTAAAAGGCTACTAATTAAGAAAACAGAAATATTCACAGAAATAAAATTACACAGGAAAAAAAAAATCAATATATGGTTGTTAAATGTAGCTTGCATTTGAGAGTCATAACCATATTTTACTTTTAAACACTAGAGTTAACTCTGATTCATTAGAAATTCCTTGGGAAATTAAGGCAGTAAAAGCCCTACACATTGGCCTCTTCTGTTTAACCAGAAGCAACCGTGCTTTGCCCACTGCTTTAGAAATCCACTGTATCTCCAAGAGATTTCGGTGGGATAAGGTAGTGTCAGCATCTACCCTCAGACAGCAAACATGCAGACAATAACCTCCTCTGTATCAACTATATTGTTGGCATTTTCCAGGCTTTTAGGAACTGGGGCATGGCTCCTTAGGCTCACTGAAATCCCCCCTCATTCCCACCAAAGCCAGTAGCACTTGAGCACTGGGAGTGGAAGGAGCAGATGCAGCTGTAGCTGGAGCCTTCGCTAGGCTGGAGGCTTCTCTGGGGCAAAATTACCCTTGTCTTCACTGGAAGGAAGGTGGGACTCATGGAGTTACAACATTTCTGTGGAATAAGGGGAGAAACAAATTGAGTAATAACATAAAATCTCCCATATAATTTTCTTGATGGATTTCAGTCTTATCATCCCAAACCAAAGGCAACTCAACGGGGTTTAGTTGAACTCTTAAACAATAAGAAATCAGTTTTTAAAAAAAAAAAAAGCCAAGTTTTCTCAGCAACCGAGTATTAGCAAACATGCCATTACCCCTGCAATATTGATTTTTGTGTTCTTTATGGTTCCTTTTAGATGTACTTCTCTGTATTCTTTACACAAGGGTGATACAGCTGTAAGTTTAATTTTCTGACTAATAACTGAACATCCCCAGACATAGACAGCCTGTCAGGCATCATTAATAAATTTGTTCAAGAACATTGGACCAGGCCTACTTGTGGGGTAACTTTTGGATTTAACAGCACCACACAAACGAGTGATCTGACTGCCAATTTGTAAACAATGGCTTGAGTCCTCCATTTTTTTCCAGGAAAAATAAAGCACGACTTAACAGGATGTACATACTACGTGGGCCATCTCCTTGAAGCATCTAATATTTGTATTTTGCAACCTTTTGATTGACACTTGTGTCAGTGTAGGTCCTACCGTGATCTTGTTTTGCAGAGAGAGAAGGCAACATGGACTGCTTCTGGTGAGACCCACAAATGAAATAAGACAACCCAATTGGGACTTATTTCTTTTTTTGATTATTATTTTTATTTTTTTGTTTGTTTGTTTGGTATGGGTTTTTTTGGTTCTTCTTATTGCGCAGTCCCCTGGCTTAGTCCAGGAGCTGGTCTAAGCCCTGTTCTCCTGCAGCACAAGACCTTGCATGCCCTGAGGTGTCCAGCCTGCAGCAGCTGTACCCAAACACGTCCTTGGGTGCTTTCAGATTTCAGTTGTCTCCAGGCAGCTCAGTGAGGTATTTGAGAGTATACATTTTATAAGCAATGGGAGTTAGGCATGTTCTCCTCACCAAAAATGTCCATGTCACTGAGTCAGAGGCACATGAGGATCCTGGGGCAGAGCAGAGTGAAAAAAACCAGTTTCTTCAAGGTCCAGAATAAGTGCTCTGATTCATAAACTTGTCTTCTAAATGGGAGAAATCTTTGCAATGTCTCAACTATGAGACTCCTTACTCCTGGAGGCTATAGCAAAGGTGATGTGGGAAGGAAGGACACTGGACTGGGTGAGTGGTATCCTTTTTACAATTTAGTCGTTGTAGAGGACTGTTTTGGATTTTTTTTGTTTTGTTTGGTTCTTCAGCTTCATATAGTATGGGTTGTTATTGCCTCTTCATAACCGCACAGAAGGCAGAAAACAAAATGCATTTCCTTCTTATCTTCTGCTGTGCTTAGTGAATGCAAGAATTACATCAACTTCACCTCGACAGGAGTGACCACCTCCCTCCAGAAAGTTCCCAGTTGATTGCACTTAATTGCCTTCTGTGCTGTGAAGGTCCTGGCAAAACACATTCCTGATGCTACCTTCGAGTCCTATAGAAACTACCACCAAATTCAGAAAAGCAGCTTTATGGAGCTATTCCTACCAGTGCACTGATTCAAGGGCATGGGATTTCTGCCAGACAAGGGACTAGGAAATGCTCCCAAAACCTGGTAATACTAACCTAGACTGAAACATGATGCTCTTGACTACTCCTAGTGCACCCTCAGTCTTCTCACTGGGGTGGTATGAGGAGCAGAAAAGGCCTTGACACAGTGACATTACTGCTCAGCAGTAACGAAAACATCCCTGTGTTACCAACCCTGTGTTCAGCACAAATCCAAAACACAGTCCCATAGTAGCTAATGTGAAGGATGTTAACTCTATCCCAGGAAAAACCAGCACTTCCATTGCAAAGTTTGGGGTTGCACTACCCTCTTTTTAGCTGGAGTCAGTGGCAAATAATTTTGGATGATCTAATTACCAATGTCAGCCAGAAAGAATGGTCACATATGAACTAATTGTCTCCCTTTAGAACTTTGGTCCCTGCTGCTGTGGGTTCTTCACCTATGGCATGGTCCTGCCCCATACCAGGAGATTGGAGGCATGGTTAGTTCCTGGTCTCTCTACAGACACCTATTCTGGTCTTGTACCCAAAATAAGCTAATTTTGGGGGAAAGTGGGCCAAATTAAACCATTTGCATCCATCTATGTAGAACTGGTAAAGAGCAGCAGAGGATCCCATGCCCAGGCTGCACTAAAGAGGAAAGCTTGCACTTCTGGAGGCCAGGAAATGTCTTTAGCCAAGCTGATGTGCCACAGGAAAAACACACCATTGCTTTTACCCTTTATGGTAGGTGTGGTAGGTGGGCAAGTGGCTTCCTTTTGGAGGTGGGCAATGTGGCAATTATGATTATTTGCCCTGGAATAATACTTAGAGACTACACCCCTACTGTTCTAAATTATATAGCAAACTATCTATCCAGCCAAGGTAAAGGATTTTCAGACTAAGTATAGAAACATGAAGTTTCAGGTCTTGGAGGTTTCAGATGAGCTGACACAATTTTGGATGATCCTTTGAATTGAGGTCAAAAATAGTCACAAAGTGTAGAAAAAGGAACAAGCATGAATGTGGAATTGAAAACATAAGGAGAGGAAAAGCTAAATTAGGCCATTAACTTACAAAAGAGATATTAAGTGGAAAAGGAATTTGGTTGGCAGGATTTTAGATTATATAATGGAAAGATACCAAAACAAGGTAGTCTCCTATACATTCTCAGGCAGGTTAACATACCTTAGCAAATTCATCCTGTAATTGGCTTCAGTTAAGTGCTCTATTCAGAGCGTCTTTGGGATAATTCAGAGTGCCACTAGGATGCCTGGCAAGTGAAAAGCTTCTGGGAATTAAGCAAAAGAGTCTCAGAAATACCCCTAATGAAACAACTGGAGAGTAACAAAGAATGTGATGCAACCTCACCTGGTTTTTGAAGGTTTGTTTGTCAGCAAGACACGATGGGACTCCACTCCAATTGAAAATTGGAAAAAGAAAAAAAAATAAAAAGAGCTTGATGATTAAACTCTTGCATTCATGAATATGGGTAGAAATATATCATGGCGAAAATGAGTGAGTTCATGTAGCACTAGAAATCAGAAATCATATTAAGGATACCATTTATCATATTCTAGCCAAACTGCACAAATCTGTCCAGAAAATTGCAAAATGAGCTCATGCTCAATATGAAGGGAGCAAGGAATTTCAAAAGACTAATATGAAGCAAATGTTAGCCCTGCGTTTCCTCATGTCCTATTTGAACCATAGTCAACTTGCATCTGTGTTGAGACAAACTCAGAACTTGACCCAGCCTGACTGGATTTTGAAAGCATGGTTCCAGATAAGCAGCCAACACATGGGGTCTAGGTACCTCCAGATAAACATCTTTCCTTGGATAACAGAAGATAAAGACACTGAATAGCATATTATCCTAAAACAGTCAAAAATCTTAGTCATAGCCTTCAGTGTTCAGCTGAGGCACAAGAACAGAGCTGGAAACGTTCCTTTGTAGATAGAAACGCGCCCACCAGAGATGAGATAAGATAACAGAGTGATTCTATAATAAATAGCAGGAGAAACATCCAACAGATTCGGAGAAACAACAAGATATTCCTGAAAGTTTTTGGTACCTGGCAGATGGATACCTATGTGATTTAAACCAGAAAGGTCCCCAAGTAAGCTGCCTCTTATTTGTTATCTTCTTCTGGCTCAGTTTTGAGTCTTTTGATGAGGTGTTGCACAGCACATGCCATTTGATTAACCACTTATAAATCCTCGCTTCTTTACATGCATTTTCATTTCAGTTAGAAACAACTACCATAGCTTATAAGCAGTTCATCTTTGAGATTCAGTCAGGAACACCATGCCCAGCCTACACCATGCAATGTCAAACAGTCTGGCAGATGGCGAATGAGAAAGGACTTGATAACAAAAAGTCTTGGTTGAGTGAAAAGGTTGATATGTGTCATCGTTACAATATCATAACACACCTCACAACATTTTATTAGGCTCACCAGTTCGGGGCAAGTAGGCAGAAGGCAAATCACAATCCTGCCAACTTCTTGAGCAAATACAATTAATTCTGAGGTATAGTTACAGGAGAAGGTTATGCCAGGACAAGAGCAACATCCAAAGTTGCCAAATAGCTGCTATCTAAAGAAAAGAGATTTCAGCAAGTAAGTATTTGGGAACCTGACACGCTTACGAATATTGTGTCTGTGCCAAAGTCAAATATGAGGAGCCTGCATTACAGGAAGGCCTGCAGGAGGACCTGGAGCTGCTGGCTGTACCTTGAGGACATCCAAAAGCAGTTGGCATGGTTCTTGTGCTGGCAGAAAGCAGCATGCGCTCACCCCACTACTGATGACAAAAAAACAAAATGTGAAAGTGACACAGATGCCAGGTGCTGCTGAACAGATGCTGGAGATGAGGAACAGAGAACACGATGGGAAAGTCCCAAGAGGTGCTCAGGGCATGGTTGCTAACCCAAGCCCTGTGCAGCTCAATAGCCTCTTGGCATCAAGGAGTTTCTGGTCTTCTCCTCTTCCCCATCCCCACATGCACAAGATCTGCATTAATTTGAGTACGTGTTTGGGGGGCAGTAGGAAGTAGGTTGTTGCTATTTTGTTGTGTTTGCTTTCAATTCTTTTTTCCTCTTTTAGGGGTATGGTTAATAGCAGTCACTGAAATAAAGACACTGGCCTCTGCCCTATGGAAAGGACACAGTCCTCCTCTCCCTGGCCCAGTGCAGGAGCTCAGGGCACAAGCTTAGCAAAACTCCTTTCTATCAAAGCTGTAAAGAGTGGCATCCTCCAAAGCCTGGTGGAAAACTTCAGCTCAGGTGGCAGAAGTGGCAATGTGCAATGTTTCAAAGCCTGGAAAAGTTCTTGCATAATTTCCAGATAAAAGGGACAGCAGTAGTCATCAGCAACCAGAGAATTTAGCTGCCAATTACTATTATTTTAAAGGACTTCCTTATAATATGGCATATGATGTAATGAAAAGCAAAATATATGGGGTTTTTTAGAAAAAGGACTCTAAAAAAGAAACATAATGGCGTGCAATTGGATCTGGCTCACTGCTGGACAAGCACATCCCAGGCAGTGACAGAAGACAGTGTCTTCATATCGGCCATGTCATGGACATGAGACACACAGATTGAAGTGAGTCTGCACAGCCACACCCACAGAAACACCAGCTGCGTTGTAAATTGCTTTGACTTATCTGCCTGGAGATTTCTGAAGAATTGAGGTGTTCCGGGAAGGATGAGCAGACAGGGACACAATTAGCCCAGAGTCCCGCAGGAAGATCAGCCACAGAGCATTGCAGAGGGGGAAGCTTTTAGAGGGATGCAGATGGGGTAGCACACCAAAAACCTGACACATAAACTGCATGGGGGCTGCCCATGCTGTGATCAGAATGCAACGTGCAAAGAGAAGTGAGAACCCCAGTAGGTGCAGGGCATGGCACTGGGAGGTTGGTGCCCTCACTGCTGCCATGCCTTAGCACTTAGGGACACCCCAGCTCACTAGATTAAAAACGAACACACAGTACTTGCATTGAGGTCAGACTCCTCATTGCAATGCAGATAGACTCAGACTGGGGAAATAATTGACATGGGAACAATAATGAGAAAATCAATTGCTAAGTCAGATATCATTGACTGCAATGAAAATTTTGTGCATGGAGGATTTGCAGGATAAAGACCCAGCTTTTCTTTTAGGCTAGATGAGTTGGTAGAGATGCGAGAAAAGGTAATGTGGTTAATAGTGCTGTCCTTGTTACCCTACAGTTTCAGATGGAATTCAAAAGGAGTCTTATGGCAGGGTGATTCTTCAGCCAAAGTTTCAGGCTGTGCTTCTGTAAACGTTCAAATATGTGCATGATTAAGGCCTTGAGAGGCTAGAGAATTTCACTAATGGTGTGGGACACTGCACAGTTTCATTAAATTTAACATTACAGCTAAAAATATAGCCCAGTGTCACCCCGCATATCTCTGCATGTGTGTGGGACACTCCACTGGGTAAGGCCCACAACGCTTGTACTATTATTTGCAGCAGTTTGCAGCTGTACTCAAAGCTTTTAATCAGTGCTGCAGTAATGCAGGCAGCGTCCAAAGTGTAAAAAAATCCACAATACTATCTGAGAATACTTAATACTATCATGAGCCATTCGCTGTTTGGCATGATGTTATCTCCACCTTCTGTCAACGGTATCTGCTGGAAGATCGATAGCAATCGTAATGTTTATTATCACCTTGCCCCTCACACCTGCCCCACCGAATCGTCTCTCTTGGTCTCAGAGGCTGTAAAAGAGCGGCAAACTAAAGCAGAGACATGCCTTCACCTTACAGTGATGTCTATTTTTGTTGCAGGATTACAGTTCTAATTAAAGACCACGTGTACATCACTACCTTTGCTTCTTGAGTTGGAAGAGTGGAGCACTTTTCCTCCAGGAGCCCTCTCCAGAAGTACATTAATAGGTACGTCCACACCATGCATGCTTTTAGCCTGGATGTATGAAATACTGGGATTAAAATCTCCCCTGTGAAACAAAACGGCCAAGAAATTTCAGGTGTGAAGGTGGCAAACGGGGCCGTGTGTGGGTACTCTGGACCGCGTTAGCAACCGGCCCGTGTGGATGGATGCTCCCTTCCTTCCCCCATTTCTCCCTTCAGAGAGGGGTCTGGACCCGTTTGGCAGGTCGCTCCCTGCGAGGGGGGCTCCCGTGCCAGCGGGTGGACCGTGCCGAGGGCGGTGGTCCCCGGGCATCTCCCGGCCCGGCGGCGAGCAGTCGGGAGCGTGTCGCGACAGGGACCGCTCCCCCCGAAGGCAGGCGGCCGCACTGGCGGCCCCCGCCGGCGACACCAGAGAACAAAGCGGGGCCAGGAGGGGAGGGCGACGGGCACGGGCACCGGCCTCGGGCGGCACCGGGTAATCGCCCCTCGGGGAGCAAACCCCTGCCCGGGCTCAGGAGAGTGACGGGCTCCTCCCTTGGCGGCAGGGGTCGATGGGGGGGNTTTAACCTGCTTTCGCGATTTCGTGATTGTCACGACGTGTGACGGGACGGCAACCTGCTCATCGACCTACAGGCAGGGAGGAATTTGTTCTCGCAGGGCCGAAGGGGAGCAGCGGGCAGGGCGCCCCAAATCAGACGCAGCGCTGTCCCTCCTGTCAGCAGCACGGGGCGAGCCGCGCCCCCGACATCGGCGGCAAATTCTGCCGCTGACGTCATCTGATCACCGATATATTTTTTTAATTAGGTGGCAGCTAAATGAAGAGTGATGTAGAACATTGTGAATATAATCATCCATTGTGCTTCAGAGAGACGCCTATACATCTTTTTTCTTACCCCCCTCCCCTCTGAAAAACTATCAAAAACCTGGGGAATTCAAATAATCTTCCGATCCCTGTGCATGGATGGAGCCTGTCAGACCCTGTGCAAGGGCTACTGACAAACACAAAGGAGCAACAATAACTGCACACCACTTACAGCACTGCTAGACTTATTCATTCATTGTAACATAATAATTTTAGATGGTCATTGAAGAGAAGCATATGTTTCGGGCAGACATCAAAAGAACAACCAGACATTTAGATAAGACAACTAAAACTCAGTTTTAAAGTTTCAGATCTAATCCTGGGTAAAGACCGAACAAAGAGTCAGAGAGCAGAAATTACGTTATTTAAACTGACACCACCTAAATCGGATCCTTTCTTCTGCGATCTCACATAAACACAGCGTGTTCATCACATCCAGCCGGCTTCATTACTATTTATATTACCGTACGCTGGCTGTGTGCAGTCAATTCATAATTGTCCAGTTTTTCTAATTAATCACAAAAGATTTTTGTTTTGCCTACAGCTAGTTCTGGGGTGACTCACAATGGCAAGCCAAAGCTCATACATCAAACACAGCCCTCCTTTACTCCAGCCTTCTGCCGGAGGAGGCTGCCGGGCTCCCCTCGCCTCGGCGCTGCTCAGGGGGCATGCGCGGCCCCGGGCGAGAGCGGAGCCCGGCGCTCTGTCCTCTGCCGTGTGACTTGTTATTTTTATCTGATGCTCGCATTCTCAGCCCAAACTCGACCCAGAGATTTTTTGGCAAGATTTCTCAATTCAGAGCGTTTGATTTCCCTCTCTCGTTCTCTCGTGTGTGCATGCGCGTGCTCCTCTCTCCTGCTCCAGCAATCTGGTCGAGATCCGTGCGGCTTCAAAGGAAGCAAGCTGCATCAAACACTGCTCAAACTTCTGCCTGATCAATATTTTCTTAATGAGCTCAACGTAACCCAGCAGAGGCTGAGGCAGCTGCTGGATCCCTCCGACTCCAAAGCAACGAGGCTTGTAGGTGACATTTGCAGTAGGCCATGTTGCTCAATCCTCCTCTGCCCACACCATGAAGAGGAGCTACTCACAGAAGTAAAATTTTTTGGCGGCAAGAGAGCTGCTTGTGAAAGTCACAGCTTGCCAACCTGAGTCAGAGGACAATGATTTGACCTCTATTTCTTGTGCTGCCAGGGGTGTAAGCACATAGAAGCTATTCCGTGAACAAAGAAATGGGGCAATTTGGCTGACAGCAGCATGACAGTATGTTTTTTCTCCACACATGTCATAAAAGAACAAAACAAAAAAGCCCGACCAAGCACACCCCCACGCACACAATCCTTACTAAAAAAAAAAAAAAAAAAGACACCACTCTTTTCCACTCTTTTTTCTTAGGTTTCGATTGGTGACATTGTACTACTGAAAGTCAGCCCAGTTAGGCTCAGTTGAATTCACGTGAAGAGCAGAAAGCAATAGACACACGCTCCCTCTAAACTGCACTCTAACTTAAGGCTGCAAATGTTGTTAATTATGTGGAAGCTTTCTGGTAAGATGCATCTATCAGTGCATCTTCCTTGATCACATTCTGCCCACTGCTGGGTTTGCAAGGAGTCAGCACAGTGGTGGGAGAGGGGCGTTTTATTAATAAACCCTGCACAGAACCCTGCACTCACCTTGGGCATTTTGGAGTGAAAATGGTAGTGAAGCCAAAGCTGGTTTCTGTATGACGAAGCACAGGCAAGCAGATAGCAACAGAGAGCAAAATAGATAGGTTTTTAACAGCATGGAAGGGAAAAACATGCTTTCGTATCTGATGGCATAGAGGAAAGGCTATCTCTGATTTATTGCAAGAGATTTCAGGCAGAGTTGTTTGGGGGAAAAAATATTATGTTTAGAAAGGCTGAAAAAATATGAATTAGCAAAAAATAATGTTTTCATAAACTTCTGTCATGTAGATTATTTAGCTGGCAGCAGACCTCTTTCTCTGCAAACCAAGGAGTCCAGAAAAAAGGGGAGTGGGGTGAAGGCTGCTTTTCTCAGGTCATCTAGGGTACAAATTGCAATGTACCATTTCTGAATGTACAGCCGTACCTCCCAGTGTGTTCCAGTTGAAGACGTGCTGGTGTCCTTGCTTGGGAACATAGAGCATTCCCAGTACTCTAAGGGGATGTCACTTTTTAAGTCATCCATGAGAAAAACACTCCACAGAAATTTCTGCAAGACCGGAGTAAAGTTTACATCCCTGCAGATAAGATAACCTGTCAAAGACCAGATTCAAATGATAGTCCATGAGAAATATTTTGAAGGATCAAGCCATACTTTCATTCCAGTGCCCAGCCCTAGTTTTCCACCTCAATGTTTGCTGCTTTACGTGAACATCCACAGACCCTGCATGTGACAGGAGCACACACATCAGGCCATCACAGTAACTCCCAGATCCGCTGCTCTGGTGCCAGGGATGCCCTTTCAGGAGCCACCACCAGCCCTGACAGCACGCTTTGCTTTCCCTTTTCCTGCCCTCCATTGCATAAATTAACAATAGCAAAGTCCCCTGTTCTTGCTGTTGGCCCCTCGCTGGGACTCACCTTTGCGGAGGCATGCTGGCCACAATCACGGGTGACACCAGCAACCCTGTCTGAGGCTGCTGAAGCCTTGGTCATGGCTAGGCTATAGATCCTGTGCTCCCTCCTAGCTCTTTTCACTTGCAGGGAGCCAGATTCAAAGCTCATTGAGCCCAGGGGAGTATTTTTCAACTGGCTTTGTCAAGCAGGTGAGGCTCCCCTGGTCTATTGCCACCTTGCCGTAAAGACCATAATTTTGCTGGGACAAACTGCTTATTACCCAGTTGCAAGCTTAATAATAACCAAGGGCTGTGATTCCTCCTAAGGAACTGAGGACCTGAATTAAGTGTTATTAATACCAACAATATTGTGCCAACACCGGGAAAATAGCAGAATTAATAATAATGTTATCTTAATGACAGTGTAAATATAAGGTAAGTAGTGTACCTGGCTTCTGAGGAGTGTGAAGCCAAATGATGATTTCCTCTCAGGGCAGTGATAAACAACTCAGTCATACTGAGTTTACAGTTTTAGTAATAATTGGCTTGGAGGGGAAAAAAATTATATAAAGCACAGTCACAGGTTAACTACATTATAATTACATGGTATAATTTCAGCCCCTGCTCCCAGAGTGGAAGGCACAGTTGTTATCTGATCAGCCTCTGTGTGTAATTCCCTACTAGGTTTGGGGCTAAGCATTGCTGTGCTGGTTTTTAAAATGACTAAGCGGATATGCAGAGACTGCAACGCGCCCCGGGTCACAGCAAGCTTGGCAACAGGCTCAGGAGTGCAACCTCCAGCCATGGGCATGCGGGGCTGGAGCAAGACGTGGTGGCAGCAGCTGCATGGCCATCAGTGTGTGCAGTTCCCCATGCCACTGAGGCAGGGTTGTGGAGCTAAGCCTGGTGGTGCTGCCCAGGTTCACTCTGAGAATGCCCAGGCTCTGTGGGTGTGGTGGCATCGAGTAGCAGCAATGACAGCTCCTGTCACCGTGCCGGAGCTGGGACACCGTGTCTCCCAACAGCTTATCAAATCGTGATGTCTGGTCACCTTCCCAAAACACTCTGCCAGATTTCTCCCAAAACCAACAAGTAACCGGTCATACCACGTGATTGGAAAAGGGACCTCCAAAAGGACTTTCTTTCTTATGAGTAGCTGCCACAGGCAAAATTGCTAAGAGCAGCATCAGGTACAAATAGTGACTTGAATGATATCTTCTGGAGAAAGGGTAGAAACCCATCATCTCTTGTTGTTGCTTCTCGAGTTTTCACACCTTTTTCTATTTTCACTGGAAGGCTGATTGTGAAGCCCAGCTCCAGAGACGAGGGGAAGAATGGATGCTATTTGTGTTTTTCATCTCTCCAGCCTCACCCCGACAGAAATCTGTTCAGCTTCCACAAGGGTAGGCCCAAAGCAGGGGGAGAGGTTAGTTCTTGCCTTTTCTTTTGTCAACTGTGTCAATCCACACACTTTACTTAGGACAAGTAGGACAAGTCAGGTCTCTTTTAATGTGTGATCAGGTGCAGGGTCAACCAGAAGTATCAGGTGGCTTTTCTTACAGTCTTCTATACAAAGCTCCAGCTAATTTACCGAGGCTCTGCTGGCTTGCTGTAGGTGACAGTAGATGCTGAGCCCGAGACACTGGAATATCTGATTATGCTCTGCTTTCATGAGATTGTCCATGAGCTAACTCAAGGCACTAAGCAAGAAAGCTGAACATTTTCTCCATGCACAATTAATGCTTCTTCTGGGGGAAAACAGATGTTGCAAATCGGTGAGGTACTGCTCCTCTCTGGAGCATCCAACCTGAGACCTCTGAGCAAGCAAAGTCCCCTTATCCCTCACCACTGGTGCCTCACACAGACTGCGAGGCAGGTCGGAATAACTCTCTGCTTTGCTTTCAAAGAGGCTGAAAGGCACAACCCACTCCCTGATGAGTGAAAATGTGGGTCCCATGTTGCTCACTATGCAATACAAGAAACATAAGAAAGGTTGAGGGGGAAAGGGGAGCCCAAAAAGGCAGAGCTGTCTGTTGGCCCTGTGGTGCAGGGTTATCATTATTAAAGTGAAAGCAACGTCTCTATCCTTAAATGCACTTCACTGCAGATGGAAAGCTTACTTGGGAGCCAGTGTAATTGCTTCCCAGTGGCATCATAACAGCTGCAACGTTAACCTGTTCTCTCCCAGCCTCCGTGACTTGGCTCAGCACCCTTCTCTGGGATGCCCTGGCTCCCTTCTTGCTTGGCCAAGGCATGTCCAGACATGGAGGAGCTATTCTGGCAGTGTCAAAAGGTCCTGTTTGCTGGATGCTTTGAGATTGCTGTATTGGGTTTGCATGGCAAGGTTTCGGGGAGGGACCCCATTCTGGAGCAGGGGAAGAGTCTGAGAAGTTCTGCCCCTGAGGAGGAAGGAGTGGCAGAGACCACAGTGTGGTGAACTGACCACAACCCCCATTTCCCATCCTCCTGTGCTGCTGTGGGGAGGAGGTAGAGAAAATCAGCAGTGAAGTTAAGCCTGGAAAGAAGGGAGGGGTGGGGTGTAGGTGTTTTAAGATTTGTTTATATCTTCTCATTATGCTACTCTGATTTGATTGGTAAAAAATTAAATTAAATTAATTTTCCCCAAGTCGAGTCTGTTTTGCCTGTGACAGTAACTGGTAAGTGAGCTCTCCCTGCCCTTGTTTCAACCTAGAAGGCTTTCACTGTATCTTCTTTCCCCTGCACAGGTGAGGAGAGGAGTGATAGAGCAGCTTGATGGGCACCTGCAACCAGCCAGGGTCAACCCACCACATTTCCTTATTAATGAAGGAAAAAGTTCCTCCAGGAAAGTCATAAAACAGCTCTTGACATCCAGGCTAGCTCCAGTGAGGACCAACCCACTGGGATTGGGAGCAGGGACTGAAGTGGAACACAACAAGCAACAGGAGAGACCCCCACAGCTGAGCAGAGCTGTCCTCCAGCCAGGGGAGGAAGAAAGCCCAGGGCTTGCAGAAGGACCTTTGTGTCATTTGGGAATTTCTACCGCAGAGTCATGTGAAGTCCACTTCCGTATTTTCTTGACTAAAGCATTCACCACTTGTGCTGTTTAACAGGGAGCAACTCAAAATATTGTGCAAGCTGATAATAAGTGCACTTGGTCTCTAACATCTGTGCCTGTAAATTATTTTACTCCTTCTTGTTCATGGGTATGTCTCCACGCATTTGCTCACCTCCTCTTTTCTTTAAATCACCTCCTCTTTTCTTTAAATCATTTCTCTCTCAATCTTCATTTCTGCAACAGACAATCTCCATGAAAGGGATATCTTTGCCCTCTTTATCATTACCCTTGTTAGCCTGTTTAGTAAAAGGGCTTCAAAAAATGGCATAAGGATAGCACTATTTTGAACAAGCCAAGGCTGGCTGAGAACAAGGAAGCCAACCCAAAATTTTGGTATCTACCCTCTTGCAAAAACCACTCAGGCAGCAGTGGAGCTCCACTCTGCCATAACGCTGCCAGAACCGAGGGTTTCCTCATATTTCTGTGAAAATCTTTCAGAGGAACCCAGGTAGCACAAGCAGCAGGGAGGTCACTGGAAGTGACTTTCTGTCACTGGTGTATTAATGGAGTAGTAAGACAAATGTAACATCTTGACATGCTGAATGTTTTTGCCTGCTGGTGCTAAGCTGGCTGTTCCTCAGTGGGGCTCAACTTGTGCAGGGATTCCTGCTGTGCTGTGTTTCTGCCCCCATGCCCTCAACCCCTCCCTAGATAGTCCTCCAGCCCCTCTAACAGATTCTTTAAAATCCAGCGTTTTAGTAAGACCCTTGGTCACAACGGGAGCATATTTGTATTGCCAAACACAAATAATTTCAAATAGGTGGGGTGACTCAGAAAAAATCCAGGAAGGACTTCAGATGGATTCCAGAATAACAGTTTGGAGCTGTGGGGCAGGAAAGCCTCTTTCCTCAGGATGCTCAAGAACAGACCAAGACTGATGCACTGCCCACAGAGAGGTGATTTCTGCCCTAGATGCACTCCATCAGTGCTGGGGCATAATTCTGGTTGACACCGCTTGCAGTGCACACTGGAGGCTCCTTGCTGCATTCAGTGTCCTTCCTTGGAGAGTAGGCCCTCTGCTGTGGATTTCTGTTGATTTTTTTTTTTATCAGGCTAAAGAGGATATATTTTATCATAATGGTTTCAAATCCAATGTGTACAGGCCAACGCAAATAGGGTATTACAAGTTGAAGAACTGTACCTCAGGCACCATTTTATTAGAACTAGTGTTTACATCAAACAATACATCCTAAGTACTTCATATTAAGCTTGGACAAATCATTTGCCTGAGGATTAGGGTGTTGTGCCACTGAAATGTAATCCTTCTGTTGATTTTTTTTTTCAAGCTGCCAAACCAAACATGGTAAAATCAGTAACTGTTAAAAAATCAGAAGGGTGAAAACCTTAGCCTCAATTTGACATGTTAAATGAAACAAAGGAAAAATTATCAAGGTGGGTTTGTAGACAAATATCTGAACAGCAGGTCAGATTTGCACCTGCGCAGATCAGCAAAACTGCAGGGTTACGATAAAATGTAATGGTGGGTTTCAGTGTTCCCCCATGGGGGCTGTGGAGGGAAGAGAGGGCAGGTCTGGCTGCCTCCTATAAGGTGTAGATGACCCTGGCATGTGGAACTGAGTGGAAAATTTGGGGAGCTGAGCCAGGAGCAGTGGCCAGAGCAGGCTGTTTCCCACAAGGTAATGCCATGTGCCTCTGGGTAGCCCAGGCAGCGTGCCCTGCCCCAGGAAAAGGGCAGGATGGCATGAGAGAGAGCCTCACTCTTCTGGCCTCTGCTCCCAAAAACAGAAGAGCGAGTGTTGAGACACAACATGCAGATGTGTAACACCAGCTGTGGGGAGTGGTGGGTGGCGGGGCCCCAGCCAAAATTGGTAGTGTTGTGTGAATTGGAACCAGGCCAGTCCCCCCTGGCTTCACAAAAGCAACCTGTGCTCCACAAGAACACCTCACGCCTTTCCAGTGCCCAGGAAAGCACATTTCTCCCCGTGCCTTGCACAACCGTGGCATTTTCTTTCCCATGCATGTGCTGCTTGGGCCCCTTTTAACAAAAACACACCCAAAGGATGAGTACTCAGGCACACAGGACACCCCTGATGGGAGCTGCCATCGTGTACTGAAAAGACAAGGTTGGCATCAAGGTGAACACAAAACACCTCCTGTCTCCTCACAGGGATTTAAGTTCAAGCCAGAGACAACAGGAATATTACAGAGATGCCATCGCTGAACCAAATGCCACGGTAATGCCCTGGAGACTGTTTTCAGTAGAAGCCCCATAGCAATGGCTGAGGAGGATACATTTCCATGCTAGGTAAGAAAATACCTAGATATAAGTGTTTGGTTCTATTGAGAGCTAGGAGTGGGACTCTGGCTCCAAACAAGGAAAAGAGAGAACGTCCCTGGACTTCTGCAAGACTGGCATTTCACCTGTGTGCAATTTTGCTTCACTACTAAAGGCACCCGCACTGCAGGGCAGTCAAAAACTGTGAAGTGGATAGCAATCCACAGAATATGCCTTGGGAGACACTGATACTTGGCATTTAAGCATATCAAGGTTTCTGTAAGACTTTACAGCCAGAATTCTCCAACAAAGTATATTTGTATGTTTTGGTTTTATATGTGTGTATCTGTGCCTATTAATTTATACACATCTGTATAATACTGCATCTCTGGGAATGACACATATTAGATCTACATCTTGAGAGAGATGTAGATACAAACATAGACATAAGAGACCTCTATGAAGAGGTTATCCAGCACAATGACAAGTGATGGTATGCAAGCACATGCAGAATCCATGGGTCTGACTCCACAGAGGTCAAACAGATAACTCCCAAGTTTAAAGCTAAGGACAATAATAAGTGTTTCTGAATAAAGTATTGGGCCGTCACTGAAACAACACCTCCATCCTTTTGGAAAGAAGAGTCACTGAAGACGACATTAAAAAAAAAAACTTGTACTCTTGCATCCTTGGGAAGAAAAAGGGGGATTATATCTTAGAAACTAACTAGTAATTTGCTAATATGTTCCCATACTTGTGTGCATGCACACTAAACTTACTGCTTGCTTTACCACAGCTTAAAATAAACCCCTAAAACTAATTGATATTCTTTTACCAGCCATGAGTTACTTGCTAAGTAAACTCAGCAGCAGCTCTTTGCCTTTTGTGGCTGCTGAGACATGTCACAGACTTTTGAGGGAGCTCAGCAGCTCAAGCCAGGTGTGAGAGCCACAGACTTGTGTTCCACCCTGCAGTCCATCAACCCTCTCACCAGCTTCATGGGCAGCTCGTGCCTTGCCATAGGTGGGCAGAACATGCAAAATCACGTCTGTTGCAGAGTGCCCATGATCACCTACTATTCCTATGCTTCTGTCTATGACTTCTGGAATCACGAGATTTTGTGCAGGAGCACAAAGCTGCGAGTTTCATTGAAAGTCCAAAAGGTTCTGCTCAGGAAGCTGTCCCCTAGGGCATCTAGATGCCCAAGTATTTGAAAGTCTTGTGAAGATCGTGGTTGTGGGGTCTCCATCAATGTGTCTGGTTTGAGGGGTATCCACAAGATGTGGCATGGATAATGCCCAGTCTCTGCCCATAAACAAAAATTCACTGATGAGTATCAGGGCATAAAAGAACTGCAGCAGCGGCAAGTACCATGGTTTTATTGCAAACATCACAGTTAATACTTTTGAAAACAAATCTTGGGCTCAAAATCACAGTCTCAGACTCCAAGCATTCTTCTGTCAAGTCAGAGCTGCTGTGCATTTTGTTAAACCAAGCCATGTACTGAGAGGTGTCTTGATATTTCCTTTCCTTATGGGCCCATTCTAGAAAGCCACGGCTCCCAAATCAACAGAGGAGAAGGGGAGTGCTGACTCGCTGAAGCAGTCGTGCTAATTGAATCTCCCCATAGGTCCCATCCTGTCTGCAGTCTCAGTGTAGCACCTCTGAACAAGGCACTGCTTTAAGAGCTCTGCCTTGCCAAGGCTTCAGGTAGCACTGTTGAATGCTGCTGCCTTGGCTTCAAGCAGAAATTTCACAGAGATCATACATGTGTGAGCAGGTTTAAAAAAAAAAAAAAAAGAAAAAGAAATCAACCCACAAGAGGTAGAACCTGAAAAAATAGGAAATTATAAGCAAAATAGAACACCAGCAGGAGTATTGCACACAAAGGGCAATAAACATATGGAATAAATTAGGGGAGTAGGCAATGGAAGCAAAGCATGTAAATGAGTTCCACAGACACCTAGGTTTGTAGCTACAAAAGAAGGGGATGGAGGAGAAGGATGGAAAAGCAGAAAAGTGGAATTAAAAGGGCCTTCTCCTGATCTCATGGCCTTTTCTTATGGTTCCTAAACTCTCTGTTTATCTAGGTATTGCTGAGACCCCAGATTAATAAGCACGTGGTATTTGTAGGTACCACATGTACAAGCACACCTGGATATAGTTTCTCTTGGTTTACATCAAACACCCAGCCTGCCTTCAAAGTATAGTGTAGGGGTCTCTACTGCAAATTGAAATACAAGTGTCTTGATTTCCCTGAAACTCTGAACTCTCATTTTTACTGTCCTTCTGAAAGTGAGATATTTAAAAAAAAAGGGAAGTAGAAGAGAAAGAAATTTCACCGGAGCAGGTTCTGACTTGAAAGAGCAAAATACAGTATGCCTATACATGGGAGAGAAACAACGGATTTTATAATATTAAAAGTAGCTTGGTCACAAGCTGGAGCTGCCAGAGTTAATCTTATTGCACTGGTTTTACTGGCATTTTAATGTGTTACCCAGGACTTAACACTATATTATTCACTAAGAGGTTTGTTCCCACCACAGGACATAGAAACATCGCTGCTATTAGCACGAAAAGGGAGCCACATAAACACAGCGAAGAGAATAGCTCCTTGTGCACGTATACTTTTTATGATAATGCTGTGGAGTTAACTCTCGGGGGTTTTTTTCCCCTTGATTCCCCCTGTGCTCACTTGTGGTGGCAGGATTGTAGCTGCAGCCAGGTTTGGCACCCAGCCCTCGGCTCTTGTGCTGGGACCAAGGGGATATCGCCCCATCAGCAGGGCAGAGCAGAGGCAAGACAGAGCTGCCTGCTGCGACAGAGGAGATGCTAAATACAGGCTTTCTCCTGGGTTGTGCAGGCTTTTTAATTTATCCTGGTGCTAATAAAGCATCTACTGTAGCTCAGGAAGCAAACGGGCCTGGGGAATGGTGGTGGTGGCTGCTGCAGGCAGGAAGAGTCGCCTAGGCTGCATAAATTGAAGGTTTCACATGCTCTGCAAAGAGCCTCTTTGAGAGATGTAAAGAGGTAGGAGACCATCACAGACAATCTGATCCACAGCTTGCACAGGGGAGCTGAGGCTGTCGAATGCCATGCCAGCCTTTCCCAAAGGGAGCAACACTTCAGTCAGTGCGCGGGAGGCTCCTTGCCTGCAGCCCTTGCAAGGGCAGCTCTGACACTGACCACAAGGTTAGACCCCTGCCTTCAGCAGTACCAACCACCAGTGCTTCAATGCTTCAGTTAACACAAGCCTCGCAAGTGGTACCCCTTTCCATGCATATGCTTAGTTTCTTTTGCTACTCGATGAGTTTTGGGATGAAACACAGGCGATTTTACAATCTCATTTAAAATGGACCTTTAAAAGGCAAACAGGACAAAAGAAAAACCCACCACCACCATTTAGGCACTTCAAATTCACACATCAAGCAGGAATTAAAAGTTGAATGGAAAACATCTATTCTCACCTTCTGCATTTGCAATATCCTTATATTTAGTTCTGCATGTCTTGAGCAGTGAGTTTATGACTGTAGTCTACCTCCTGATATCAGCAATACAAGCACACAAGACTGGCATGTTAGTGGGACTTAGTTAAAGCAAATTTTATTAATGTTTCCATCCATGGATGCAGGACAAATCCTTCTTTGCACCCAATAGTCCAAAAAAACATTTACAAGGCACTTGTAGTTTGTTTCTTGAAAAGTCACATCCTAGTGCAAACTGCTTCATATCTGCCTTTTATTCTGTATGTCTATACCATGCTTATTTCCTCCAGTACACTGGAAACCCTACACTGCTCTACAGGGGGGAGTAGAGAAAAATTATTTACACAAGAGTTTGAAAGGCAAGAGGCTTGCATTTCTTTCCAGTACTGTGTGAGGTGGGATGTTTGGCCTTGAACAATGTTCTTTAACAACTTAGTGCTTCGATTCCCCTCTCACTAAAGGACTAACATCACAATGTCCTTCAAGTCCACAATGGAGGTGTTGTGCACTGTAAATGCACAGCAGTCACACAGCTTTTGCTCCTGCTGAAACTGCTCTACTGACAAGTGAAACAGCAAAAGTTCCTACTTCCTCGATTCAAGGCTGCTCTTTGCCCCACAACCCAGACAGCCCGATCCCAAGGCCTTTTCCTGCTAACAAGAACTGCCCAAATAGAGGCTCGTTTAGGGTTCGTCATCTGAGCGGGGGCTGTGGGCCATGCATTTCCCAGGAAAACTGCTTCTGTCTTTGTAAGCCCCAGCACAGGTGAAGTTTATCAGTTCTCCCGTCTAAGATGCATTATTCCAATGGCAGAAGGATCAGTGGCATGCTGAGCCATGGCTGGAATTAATCAAGTATCATGATGGACACTTAACCACTTAAAACCTTTTTCCAATCACTATGCAAAATGCCTAGCTCGAGGATCTTTTTTTTTTTATTTTGTTATAGGAGAAAATAGGATATGTGCGTCTTCTGCTGCATCAAATGCAAATAATCATGGAAAACAAAAACATTATCCTTTTTTCCCTGACTTGTTTTCATAAAATATCCTGACCTGTGATTAACAGACAATAAAATAAAACCCAGTCTTAACAGGATTCCTGTTGAAATATTAATTGATTGATTGAAACACCAAAAAACAATGGAAGAAAAATTCCTTTTTTTAGAATGGCCACTTCATAGCAGCTGGCAGAGGAGTTACTTCTGGATTTTGTCATCCTGTTACTAGCACATTGCTATATCTCCAGATATCAGCACTGTTTTAGAAGGTACAGCTAGATACAATCACAGTTCTACTTTTACAGTCAAGGGACCCATAAAATTCACTAAATTCAGAACCTACCTATCTCCTAGCTCCAAGATGTCAAAAGTCCTAGGGCCAGGAACACTGGACTGTAACACTAAACCAACACAGAGAGATCTAGATAGCCACATCTAAATGAGAACAGATATTTGTATCACTCATTCTTCAATTAGTTTTAGGTAAACCCAAAAAGTAGCAAAGTCTTCTGGTAGCAAGACCCCCCTGACATCACTGGGGCCATCTAGCTGATTTCCTGGGGGACACACTGGAAAGAAAACAGGAATGATTATGGAGTTTGACCACCTTATGCTCCACAAGCTATGCTCTCAGATGCTGGGGTGGTGGTGATGCCTCCCTGCTCCTCGGCAGCACAGAGGCTCCTTGGGTGCATGGCTCCAGAACCCATTTTCCCTCTCCAAGCACAGCTGTGAGGGCCACGTGAACACTGCAAGCCATTGCTGTCCCCTGACTTTCAGAGCCTCTCCTTGCCTATCTGACTCACTCAGAACAAAATTTGGAGAAGAAGGACTGATCATGCCCTCACTTGCCTGGGAGGCATTGCTGAACCATCATCAGAAATGGCCTGATTGCTATGAACAAGGGGAAGCACATTTTGAAGAGGCCTAGGCAGGGATGCCAAGACACATCACGCTGCTCAGCTATGTTCAGAGTCCTTTTGTGGAAGTTCACAGGAGGCGCTTAGGGACAGGACGAAGGGCAGCGGTTGGGGAGCCACAGGTCTGTCTGTCATTCAGAGGACCCTACGGAAAAGGCCGCCAGGATGCGTTCTGCCAGCAAGGTTCATGTCAAATACCAGAGACTGCATCTGGGGGAGGCCATCGAGTTTAGGGACAAACAACCCCTTTGAGGAGCGGCCAGAGAAATGTGACACAGCCACAGAAGAAACGCAGCAGTGGATGCATGCAACTGTTCCCACCCTGGACAGTGCTAGGGAACAGTGAGGAGGCAATCCGAAGTGACAGTACTACTTTCTCGTTCAACAGGGTGAATCCAGGACACAGGCACAGCTTAAAATGTGACTTTCCCATCACTTTGGGTTCAAACCCGGGTGTTATTTATAAGCAGGGTTGTGGAGTTTGCTTCCTTTCCTTGAGAATTTTTCCTTCTCATTAATTTTATCCATAAAAACAAAAGAGAAGGATCTATCAGTAAGGGTATGAGGGATGACATGGTGCCATGGCATCTCAACCAATTTGTCCAGATCTTCAAATACCAAGGCCTGGGAGCAGCTTTCCTAAAGTGACAAGACTCCCTGAACTCAATGTGTGCAGACTGTCCCATGTAGATGTCCCATCTCCAGGATCCAGTTTTCCGTATGGCTGTATTGGATGCTCCCCTGACAAATGTAAACTTGAAAGGCATGGACCTAGAGTACCCTTTTTATCTTCATTTTCTAACTTATTCTTAGAAACAGGCCAGCAAGTATTTTTAATAAAATTTTCACCTGCTTCCAAGTCAGTTAGGCTGATCTTAAGACAAGGACGTAGACACAAAGCACACAGGGATCAGATTTTTAAAGCACTGAAGTACCTGAAAGTGCAGAGAGACACCTAGCTGTTTCCCATTGCTCTCAGTGCAGAAGAGCTGGGCACAGCCTATGACTGTAATCCCAGTACCTCTATACTGTAAAAAATGTGAAGAACAAACAGTAGATTATAGAAGGGACACAGTGCCTTTCATTACTCCCAAGTGTCAGCATCTTGCAAGTCATATTTTGCAGCTTAATCCACAGCAGACAGCCACATATGTAGGGGATAAACCTAGTACGGGAGCCTGTGCTAATCAGTTATATTCAATTATATTGCTCAAACAGACAACAAAAGCACAGTACTTGTGGACTGTGTTACAATCCCACCTCCTCCTACCTATTCCCTGTGACAGAAGTAATAGAAAAGAGTGTGATTCCCCCAGGTCCCAGTCTGGTTCCCAGTCTCCCCATCACCATTGCCTACATCCCCATCCCAGCATACCATCAAGAGATGAATGAGCAGCCCCACTAAAAATGTGCCCATGCAGAACATGATGTGAGTGTTCACACTAATAAAAGTGAAATGTTCACAAGTTTGGAGGTGTTTATTCTCATGGCTTAGCTAATTACTGTGTATAATGTTGGTTAAAAAACTTACACTTCCCAGTGAGTAATGTACAAACCAAAACTCACATGAGGGCAAATTTTTGCAAAAAATAGTAAAATGCTTCAAAATTATACTGGCAATGCAACTGTAACCAGCCCGACAATTAGACACAATGTTAATCAGATATGAGCAATATGAAAAGATTGTTTTAGTAGCCTGGGAAAGATGGTTAAGCTTCTTCCAGCTTTCATTTACCATTTCCTTTAAGGTGATGATGATGATGATGACAATGATGATAATTTTATTGTTAGAATAAAATGTCTCCTGTTGTTTTCATCTTGAGAATCCAACCGACTTTACAAGAGGGTAGTTACTTAAGTCCATCTCTCAAGGAATTGTTGCTCTCTCTTCTGCTGCTGTTGCACTGAATTGCTTTTACTTTCAAATCCGTCTGTCTGTTGCTATTTTTAATGTACCCATCCTGATGAGAACTGCACTCACACCACCACACCGAGCCTGCCACAAAGGGGACTAAGGAAACACACCTCAGCTCCTCCAAAATCAGTGGTTTAGGCTGTGAGCTTTACTTAAGTCCAGTCTTCAGAAGACAGGCAGAGCACTGTGGGCGTGCTCATGTCAAAGCTTCCTACTCAGCTCCTAAATCTCTTGGGCACCACACCACAAAGAAAACTACCACAGTATCAGGGCTGCCTCCAGCACATGGATGCTGGAAGCCTTGTCTGAAGCAGAACTTCTTCCCTTGTCAGACCTGATAGCATGTCTTCAATCAGCTCTGTGCCGGAGTCTTCACATCCCAGAGGGGTGCAGAGCAGTGCCCATTCCAGGGAGTGTGAGGGGAGCACCCCTGCAATGCCAAATGTGATTTAGCTCCCATGGGTGCACTAGCCAAAGACCACTATGGGATTAAGTAGCATAAACTTACACCTGCAGGTGTGAAAATGAGCTATGGTATGCCTCCCTGTCCTGTCCTGTCAGTGTTCCCTGTAAGGGCAGTGGGATTGTTCTCCAGGTGTTCACTGCAAACAGCACATAAATGTTTCAAACACTACTTCATAGGTGTCACTCCAAAGCCATAAAGAAAACAGAAGGCAGAAAGCCTCAGCACAAACCCTCAAATAACAAATATTCTTCTCCCCTCAATAGGATTTTACAGGCTGAGGAACAATGTTAGCTGAAACCTTCATTTTACAGCTTCTTCTCAAAAACTCAGCATACCACCAGCCTGAGAAGTGTTAGTGATGTTGCCTGGAGAAGACCTCTTGGATGTACGGGCAATAGTTAATCTTTAGCTCCAGCAAGGCAGCTGTGCTGCAGGGTTAGTAGGAGTCACCATGTTGGTAAATGATGATTGCACTGCACACACAGCCCTGAGTGAGTACCCTGCAATTATGGGGAAAGGTTTCCTGGGCTGCTTGCAAAGGCCCTCAGGTTAGGAAGGTCTTGCCAGGCAAACCGGAAAGACTCTTCTTCTCTGTGCAAGACAGGCTTTAAGGCAGGGTGGCCTGGGCAGATTAAGCCTCTGAGGACAAGGCATAGACAGGACCTAAGAAAGAAGGATCCATCAGGTCACCCATGTCTTGCTGGCAGCAAGAGTCAGGGCTGCTCTCTGCTATGTCTTCATACATTGAATTCAATACCTTGAGTCACTCTGAATTGGTCCGTTTGACCAGCTGAGGAGGGATAAATGGAACATTTGAGCTCAAACGTATTTTACTCCCTGAGGCTGCCATGGGATGAGAGCAGCACCGCTCCCCTCTCTGTTTTGATTTCCACCGCAATTTTGTTCCTTCTCTGGAGTGAGAGTACCATCCATAGATCTCAACTGTTTCAGCTGAAGGAACCCCTGCCCATCTCTTGCCCTGCTGGTGGACGGGAATACCTTGGGTGCAGCCCAAGATGCCTGCAGGCACCAAGGAAGTCTCGGACAAAGGGAGAGTGGCAACACTGTTGGCTCTTCAATGAAGACCCATCTTCCTGACACCTAGCCAAACTTGGCTTCTCTGGAAACAAAACGAGCAAGCATTGAAAGAGGTTAGCTTTCGTACAAGCCAGTGAAAAGACAGTTTTCCTACTGTTACGTGTAACACCAGCCAAACACCAATACCCAAAAATAGCACGGTGGATATTTGGGCCAGATCACAAAGTCTTGAAGTCATTTATTAGTCATAACTTCGAGGGCTTCATTAGACCTCTCTAATGCAGTAGCCTATGCCCTGTATTGAGCCCAATCACTTGGATTAGACTCAGTCACATCACCTATACGGACATCCATACCTCTGCCAAAATACAGGGGGGAATAGGACCAGTGCTGCCCTCAGTAGCTTATTCAAGTGGTGAGTCGCCTGCCTGTGCCTTATCTTGCATTTGAATTTGGCTCCAGTTTCTGGCCTTCTGTTTTGGAGAAGATCCCTTCTCTGCAAGGTATTTTCTCTCCAGGAAGGTATTGTCACGCAGGGCACTTGTTGCTCACCACAGGATTCCCCTCCCAGTTGGCGGCACTAGCCCCAAAGGCAGAAGCCAGAGTCATACAATCTGACACTAAGCAAACACCCCGGCTCCATTTGAATGGAAGGGCTGAAAAAAAATCCACAAACACCCCTTGCAGGGCTCTGCTGTATTTGTTTTAGTCCCCCTTTGCTGTCTGGGGGAAGGGGAAAGGAGAGGATAAGTGTGCCCCAGCCCCCTTCTCCAAGCCCTTTCAGTCGGGTGCATATGTCCCCCTCACCCCTGCTCTGGCTTTCGGCTCCCCTGGAGCTGAAGAGTGAATAAAACCTCTAGGACATTGTCTCTAAGCTGATAATTGCAGCACAATTATCACTGGCACAAGGCATCTCTCATGCCATTTTGACCCAAACTATGTCTTTTTTCTGTATATTTTTAATTAGACTCAAGAATGCAGAAAACCCAGCGTGAGATCCTTTCATTCCCCTTTGTTTAATATCTGTTATTATGACATTAAGTGTAGGGTTTTGTTGTGGTGGAGAGTTCGAAATCCCCCTCGGTTCTGCTGTTGTAGCCATGGGCTCGTGTACATTAAAGTGGTCATTTTCGGATTAGCTCTTGCCTTCCCTTTGATGCATGTGAAACGCTGAGCCAGTTAGTTGGAGAAGGCATTTTACCTCTTTTGCTGCCCTTCCTCACAACCAACGGCAGGGAGAGGATGAAAGCCCCTGGCTCTCTTAAACCAGAAAGGAATTTCCAAAGGGCTTAAAGCTTTAGTTGCCACTTCTGTCTGGGGTTGCCTGACGAAAAATAGAGCGGGTTTGCTTCCAAATAGAGCAGGCGGCAAGGAGCCTCGTATTTGCTGCTGTTGTTGTCATCATCGCCTGTTCACTGGGAATTTGGGAGTCCTGAGGGCAGTACCAAGACTCAACAATGGCACAACTCAAAACTTTTCTCTGAGATAAACGTTTTAGTGGCGAGAATCAGAATTTTGCGGCAATCAAAGTGGGGTTTTTTTCCTCTTCTCTCTTCCTTTTTTTCCTTTTTCCTTTTTTTCCCCCCTCCTTTGTTTTGATTTGGCAGTTAATGGAAAGCAGAACAAAGGTTTGATTGAACAAATGCTGGATTTCATGTACACTTCACTTTACACAGGCAGCCGTATGATTTCTATCCATTTACATAAGACCTACACTCTGCTCGGCTATTTCTGTGGGATGTCTGATATTTTCTTCCAAGGAGAGAGCATTCTTGAGCCTTCAGCTCTTCCCACTTTAACCATTCATATCATTATAACTAATCCTAAGGGTTCTTGATTGAAATAAAACTGAGTCAATTGAAAAAATGGTTAATTACAAAAAAAATTACGCACACAACTTTTCTGCTGCCTTAGACATCATCCCAAATATTCGTGTGAAAGTCGGGCAAACAGGGGGAGGAGGGAGTAGAAGGTCGGGGTGGGGGGGAGGAAGTGTTTATGTCAACACGGCTCAGTGATGGAATAATGCGCTCCAACGTGAAGTCAGAGCCGCAGGGCACGTGAAGTCACAACTTCTCCAGGTGACAGGTGCTGCAGCAGTTCAGATGCGAGGCAGCCGCGCCTGCTCCACTCCCGCCCCCGCCCCGGGCATCGGGAACCGGGGAGCAGGCGCTGCCCCTCCAAACGCAGCTCCTCCGCTTGACATACGGATGGGAAAAAGGGGCTCATGAAATATTCCTGATCCACCAGAATAATTTTTGCCTTGAGAAACCTGCTTCCTTGTTTTGGGTTTGTTTTTTTTTTTTTAGACCCTGATACGTGCCTAATCAGCGAGATATGTTTTAATTTAAAAGCCAGTAGACTGCAGCTGAACTGCGCTACCGAAATCCGATGTAAGGATAATTTGGAGTATTCAAAACCGCTGAGTCAGCGGCGGAGCCCATCTCCATGGCTAGAATATTGTTTTTAACTCCCGCTGCTGTGTTTCACTTACTGTTATACCGATTGTATTGTGTAATTATTGTTTGTTTTCCAAAAATGTAATTACTTTTTTTTCTTTGTTTCCTTTGCAACGTTAAATCTGCCAAATGCCTGACTGAGACAGCTCCAGAAAATAATAAAAAAAAAAAATTTAAAGCTACTGAAAGAGGAGGGGGATCTTTTTCTCTGTCTCTGTAGCCGAACATTTTACCTCTCCGGGACCTTCTTCCATCGACTATTTAATAAAGATATCGGCACGTGTACAACCCCAGCCCGGTTTGAGGAAAACATCGGCTCCGGGGCAGTCCCACGCGTTTCTCGGGTGGTTTTCCCTCCTGGCCGCGGGCGCGGGATGCGGCCGCTCTGCACAGAGCGATCTGCCGCGGGGCTAATAGCAGTAATACCAATAATAACGATAATAACATAAAGCTGTGGAGGTGATTCCAGCCTGGTGCTGAGGCCAAGCTGCACGACGGGACCAGGAGGCCCGGAGCGAGGGGGTGGTCTGGGGGAGCCGGTGGAGTCCCCTGCGTGCCCGCCTACCCTCGCCGCGGGCAGACGGTGGGGCTCGGAGGTCTGCCTGCGGTGGTCTCCGTCCCCAGGCGGGAGGTGGCGGGGACGCTGCCCCGCAGCCGACAAAGCGGGTCCCTGCCCCGGGGGCCGTTCAGTGGCAAGTTTGGCCCTGGGGCCGAAAAAAAGAGAGGATGGAGGATGCTGACCTCCCGCTGAAACGTCGCGTTGCTCTTCTTGGGGCAACTTTAAAGGCTCGGCCCGGAGCGGGGGGGCAGCCCGGGCGGAGCGGGCTGGCGTGCCAAAATGCGAGGCGTGCTTCAGCTCTCACAGTGCCGAATGTGTTCAGGCCAGAGCGGGAGGAGTCAAATGCCCAGAGTAGTGTTCAGCATCGCGCCAGGAGAGGTTACTCGACTTTCCCTCCTCTTTAATGTAGGATTCGGGAAGAGTGACACCGTGTAAGATCGGTTCCCTCGATAAATTATACCTGCTTTAGTCAAAACGGTGCAGAAGGGTCAGATCCCCCACACGCCAGCAAACCTCCCCCTGGCTTCCCTGGCACGTCCACCCGAGCAAGAGCTTGCGGGCAGTACCGGGGAGGGACCGGGCAGCTGAAGACACTTCTCACCGCACCAGAGTCAGACATTGCTGCCGGGCTGATTCTGGAAAGAGGATGGATGGGAAGGATGGGAAACCTCGCCCTCGCCTTGCCTGTGTAGGAGGATCAGCAGCTTAACTCCTGTCCTCAGGAGAGAGGGTCTGGGGTTTCTCAACACGGAGGAACAGATAGTCCCTGAAACCGCAGATTTTATTTCTGGCAAACAATGCTCCCCCAGCCAGCGTTTGTGTGCGAGACAAGTAATTGTGCTCCCTTGCTTAAATAAATCATTGATGGGTGAAATTACACATGCTCACTTAAAATGTAATGTGATTAAGAGATTATGGGATCGCAGTTAATATGTTGCCTCACAGCTTCTGGACCCAATTCCTGACACCAGAAATCCATCAGCCACAACTGTCCTTCCTTGCGGGGAGGCAGCTCATCCTGCCCCCGGCAGCCGTGAGGGCTGGCCGGGAGGGGGGGGACCGGGGGTCTCCCGCCTCTGCTCCCCGCAGGGGGTCGGAGACGGTGAGAGGGAGCGTCAGGTTTGCGTTCAAATGAATAATAACTTCTTGCTGTTGTTGTCTGGGGGGAGGAGGGAAAAAAAAGTTAAATGGAAAGGCAGGAGACGGGGTGGGGGGGGAAGCGAAGGGCTGGGGCTGCGCCTGCAAGCTGATTACCTCTCATCTGAAAGCTGCTCCATTTCCTCACACATCGGGTAAGTCCTTTATCATGAGGTGGCACAAGCCCTGCCGGGGGCTATTGGTCGCCCCGAGGAAGGAGCCGGGATGGCAAGCGGGATCCTATCATCAGACTGCATAACCCCGGGCTCGCCACAGCTGCGCTGTGACCCTTTGTGATGGAGCTGATAGCGCTCCCGTGAAATAATGTCCTCCTTTTGAGTGTGAAATCACCATGTTTATTAATTGAGCTAGACATGAGGGTTACCTTTTTCTTTCCAAGCCATGAAAATTTGTGATTCAGGGCAAATGGTTCCCCATTCCCCCCCAAGTTGTGTTGACAAGGGGTTGAGAGAGAAGGACCAGGTGGGGAGAAGAGCTGTTTTGGAGGGTCGAGAGGGACTGAGCTCTACGGCAAGTTCAGAGTAGGTTCATGCACAGACACCCCACACCTCACTCAACCGCAAAAGCAGCCCCCCACTCCAGGCAAGCACTGCGGGGAAATACCAAACTCATTCCCAAAGGATGGAAGCCGGCGTGGGGAGGGATGCACATCTCGCAGCCTGCCCTGGCCGTCCCGCGTGGGGATGCGCGGCGCCCCACGCCGCGGTTACCACGCAGCCCCACGCACGCACTTTAGGAGGTGGGTCGTGCCGAAAGAGTACGGCGTCTCTCTCCACACGCACTTTTCCTTTTTTTTTTTTTTTTTTGCTTTGCAATTAGGCTTGTAACGAGCTTATTGCAGTATGTGCTTCTGGGCCAATAATACTTGTATTTAACCTAATTAAAGCCGACCTTTTAAAATATCTGAAATATAAACACGCCTTTTTCTTCTTTTTTTTTTTTTCCCCCCCTCTCCCCCCTCCTTTCCTGCTCTGGTTTAACAATTTAACGTTTGACTCTCTGGGCTGGAACATGCAACCTTTCACCAGAGCACGGAGAGAGAGAAGGAGGGGGAAAGTAGCAAAAACCTGCGAATGAGGCGGAGGGACTGGCTTTGCCCGAGCATCCGCGACACGCTTCCAGGTAGGCAGCTACCCCCACCCTCCCCCGCCTCCCGGGGCCAGATTTCTTCTCCCCTCACTCCCCCATTTCCTCATCCTCCTCCGGTGGGCAGGGGGCGGCAGGCAGGGAGGGAGCTGGGTGCCGCCCAGGAGCCGGGGTGACGACCTCCGCGTCGGGACCCACGCGGGGACAACCAGATCCCGGGGAGGGGTGCGGAGGAAAGGGAAGCGCTTCTCCCTGCGCGCCGAGCAGCCGCGCGATTTTCAGCCGAGCGCTGCCTGCCGGGGGGCGGGCGCAGCTGCGTGGGGCCGGACACGAGCCTCCCACTGGAGGCAGCGGCACTCCTGCCTGCCGCTTCCCGGCCGAGGTGGGGCTGCGAGGCTGAGGCAAAACCCCCAAAATAACTCGGTAACGAGGGTGTGCATTAATGCCCTCTACGCCCATCACACAGGAACTGAACGAGTCTGTTTCCCGTGAAAGCCCACCCTCGCACAATCTCAGCGAGTTTTTTCTGATCAATGGGAAATGTAAACCTTTTTTTTTTTCAGGGCAAACCCGAATATGCTAATTTTAATATTTTTTATTTTCCTTTTTTTTTAACTGTGTAATCAGAATTATCCTGGGATTATTTTTTTCCGCTGAATGACATTACAAAGAATTTTGTTAAAGAAAGCCAGACTAATTGCTGCCAGAAGAGTCTTTTCATAGAAAAGTCTGGTTTTCATAAGGCAGTTTCTGTGGATGTTGCGGTTAAATCCAAACGTAGTGGAACAGTGGAAAGGGGATTTTTATTTTTTTTTTTAAGATAGATAGATAGACAGATAGATAGATAAAGGCGATTTTTCTCAGCAGCAGGAAAGACCCACGCTTTAGTAAAAAAACTATTCAGATTCACGGGACACACACTGAGAGGAGCAAACGCCGGCACACTCCCGAGCGGCCGCATGTTTGCCGGGCGGCTCTGCCCCCGCGGCAGCTCCCCGGTGCTCTCGCCCCGTGGCCCGAGCCGGCCCGCGTGTCCCGGCAAAGCCCCTCGCAGCTCCCGGGGCAGTTTCTCCCGGGTCGGGGCTCTGCGAGCTCCCTCGGAGCGCAGGGTGGGGAGGATGGAGGGACGGCAGGGTGTGAAATGCGGCCATCCCATCGGTGGCCCGACACCCCGTTCTCTTGTGAAAGTCTCGGTCCTCACCTGCGGCGAACCCAACAGCGCTGATAGGGGAGGCAGGACCCCCACCCGAAGCCCCCTGTCCCCGCCTCCCGGCAGCAGCAAGGCGGACAGGACAACAGGCAGCCTTAGGGAGAGCAGCGGCCTTTCCGGGAAAGGTGGGCCCGGGGTCGACCGCGGTGCTTAGCCCGGGGAGATGAAGGGGGCTGCCACTCATCAGCCATCCCAGGCAGCTACGCAAAAACGAGAAGTAAGAAAGATCTGAACAGTCCCGCGAGGATGTAACAATCGCTCACATTTTTCTCTTCTTTTTTTTTGTCCCCTTTTCTTTCCTCTTTAATTTTAAATCTCCCCCGGTTAACCATCTTGCCTTCCTCTCCTTTTCCTCCCTCAGCTAGGGAGTTCTAGGTAGAATTTTTAACCCACTTCGCAACATCAGAAACAGATCAGGACCCCCTCGTCTGAAGGAGAAGAGAGTCAAAACAAATAAGTAAAAGACGGAGCCTTTCCCTGCCGCGGGGCAGAGCCTGACCCACCGTGCCCCTCCAGGGTCCCGAGTCGGCCAGGGAGGGCAGGAGCATCCCTGCTCCTCTTCCGTGCCCAGCCGCTCTGTCCCGCCGGGTTGGGGCTAGCTCCGCCGGGTGAAAGGGGAAAATCGGGATGGAGGCAGATTTCTGCAAAAATCTCCCATTCCGCTGGCCACAGAGAGTCGCGGGAGTTTTCCAGCCGCTAATTTCCAGCCCTTCCCCTATCACCAGCAGCACAACCACCGAGACGTGGGGGTTCCATACGCCTCTTCATAACCTGATGCCCGCTTGGACTACCGGAGCTCTTCGCCGTGACAGGGAACAGAGCTCAACCACCCCGCCGGATGGCTTTCTTTTTTTAAATTTTTTTTCTTTTTTTTTTTCACCACCACCACCACCATCATACTCTAACGCCTTTGCAGACAGAGCAACCTCAGCCCCGTACTGCTCGGCGGCCCTTTTGTTCCCGGTGGGGAGACCCGGTCTGGCTCGGCTCGGCCCGCCGGGGCTGCGGGGAGCCCGGTCCTCCCCTCCCTCCTCTCGCCGGAGCGGGGACGTGATAAAAGGAGACAGGGCTCTGAAAGGATTTGATTGAAATGGCGTGTGCCAAGCTGATGGGAGCCAGCGAGGGACAAAGCGCCGAGGAGCCATGGACACTCGAGCAATTATTCCTCCACGCTGAAGGTGGATTAGTGCAATGGAAAGAAGCATATGTTCGGCCTGGGGCGACACTCCCCCTGGCTGGGTTTAGAGAATGAGAGCGGAGAAAGAGGCTGAACCTGGAATATCAACTATCCGGGAGACAGCCCACCCCACCCCCTCTTATCCCAGCCTCTCCAAAAGTCTCAGGGATGGAGACATAAATATACACGCCCATAAAGATAAATAGATAGATATGAACAAACACACAAACACCCAAAAATATAGATGCACACACACCTCTAGGTAAAGCTGCACATGGCACTGCACACCGGCTCTGCACAGATAGGCAGGAGCAAGAGGCGTCCCAGGTGGAAACTCTCCCTGGGTATGACAATGCGAACAAATAAACAGTTGGCCTCCAAGAAGGTCATAGCAGCAGCCAGTTCTGCTGGAGGCTCCAGTTTCCCCAGACCTTTCCCAGGAAACTTTCCAAAAGCAGCTGCAGCAAGGGATGGGGTGATCTCCATACTCCCTACCACAGCCATGTCCAGGCCCCCCTGGAAACACAAAGCAAAACCTCAATTGCCCCTTTTCCATCTGATTTTCTTCTAAGCCACCTCCTGTTCTCTTTCCCAAGCTCCCTGCAAAACCCATCCTTTCCAGCAGGATAGCTGCAAGCTCTTCCAAGGGCATGAGGATGGGAAGAAGCCCCAGCAGCCAGCCTGCCAGCGCCCATCCCAAACACCAGCATGCCAGAACAGCCCGCATCAAGGCTCTGTGGCAATGGGACACCCATCAACTGCTGTCCTGGATCATCTACACCCATACACAGGCTCCAAAACTCAGGCAGGCATGGCAGGAGCACATTTTTAGCACTAGTACAGTGTAGTTTGTTAGGCCTAATGAGGAAAAAGAGCACTGAGGCCAGGCACAGCCCCTGCTTTCCTCCCAGCACTGCCCCACTGGCCTCCCCCTGCCTAGGCGCACCAGCACGTGCCGCAGTGTGGGGTGTCTCCCCAGCGGTTGTCCAAGCCGTCCCGCTTGCAGGGCAGAGAGATAAACTCCACCACAGGAGAGGAGGAGACAGGACAAGAAGAGGGAACAGCATTCAGCAGCAAGGTAGAGGGCAAGGAGGACAAGCTGGAGGGAAGGGTGCCTGCCAGCGAACTTTAAAGGGAGGCAAGGAGGGAGAAAGAGGGAAGCAAAAGGAATGCAGCTCTTCTGTTCTCCTGGGAGCCCCGAAAAATGCTCTGCTCTACAACCAGAAACATGCCCCAAATATTTCACATCTCCGCTTCTTTATCCTTATCACTGAGGATCAGGATGGATTGTACACAGAAAGGACTGGGCCAGCTCTGCCCAAAGCAGTGCTGAGGCAGGAAGTTTTGTGGGATGAACGAGTGGGTAGGAACATAACCAAAAACACTGTATAGAAGCAATATACATCCCTCAACCTGCAAGTATAACTGCAGAGCTTACACTCCCACTAGAAAACAACTCTCTATTCAGAGCCTCTGCATCTGCTTTCAATCAAGTATTATGAAGGGAATTAACTATACCACAAGCAACAACAGCAGTGGTGCTTGAGAGCATCTCCGGACAGAAAAGGTCTTCATGTAGATGCTGCAGACCTCCTATAGAAAATAGGATGTGTGTGTGTGCGCACAACATGCTCACGGAACACCGTGGTGAATGGCTTGCACTTCACACCTGACAGTCCTCCACCTTCCTGCTGAACACGACAATTTCTTCCTCACCTAGGCTATGCTTTCCCAGTTTCCCCTCCTTGCCCTGGTTTGAAGATCATCTGTGCAAATGAGCTCTGTGACTACAAACAGGACTATAACCATGGAGCTTGGAGTAACCTCAGGGCCCCGGTTTTGAGAGGGAGGGACTCACAGGGAAACCACAGGCTTTGGGTGCAAGCATGTGCCTTGCAAAATCAGAGCCTGAAAGAAAAGTGCCACAGGGAACCAGCGGGTCCCTCCTACCCTACCAGAAATCTCTTGATAGTCTTACCCTGATTTCCACATTACATTCACTCAGTGAAGATGTTCTAACTGCTCTGTTGGTATGATAAAAATTTTGGGCCACCAAAGTTGAACTCAGCATCAGAGACATGACTACAGTGGTTGTAAGAGGGAATAAAAGACCACAGATTTGTTACCTTCATATCTACAGCACAAGAAAGGAGTAACAGTTCAAGGATACAAATATTTACTGCCATCATAAGCTATTTATCTGTTTACCCTGCCTGAAATATCAGCTGTTTCATCCACCCAAGAAAGCCTTGGAACTTTAACTAGAAGAAGAAGGAAAACAAGGCTATTTTGCTATTCTGAAGCCGGTAAGGGTCTGCTAGTAATGGGTCATAAAAGGCTTTCACTTTTCCTCTGTTTCCAAACACTTGCTTTAAACTGCTTATTTTCAGGAGTTTGGGGTTACTAAACTAAATACTGCAAATGGAGAGGCTGCAGCCTATGCAAAATAAATGATTTAAGAAGTGGGCTTGGCTGATTTATTTTTTCCTCCGTATTGAAGATAAAAAGAAGGAACACATTCTAGTAATCCCTACTCATTTTCGCAGCCATTCTTGCACCTGTAACTCAAATAATGAAGCCATTTGTTATTTATATTGCACTTTCCCCTCCATTCTAGATTTCTAACGATCTGACCCTGCTTTATGGCCCTGACAAAGCCTGAAACCAGTGTGGACTTCCAATAATTGAACGATATAAGGAAAAATCTTTAACTGGAATGAAGCAGATGTTAGCTTCATGCAGTCCCCTAACTTGATTATTCTTTGGACATGTTAGACAAGCATTAGTGATTGATAATGATGCTAATTAACCCCTTTCCTTTCCAAAACAGTAAACCAACGCCAGCAGGATTCTGCAAACAACACACACAAAGTGTATTCCAGTATCTGTTCAAAGTGGATGAGGGACACAAACTTCATTGCCCGGTGCTCGACATAAACCTTATCCTGCTGACACCAAGCTGGCTCCAAATCCTCTCTAGGAGTTAACAGCTCCAGCTGCTTGCAGGGCAGGGAGCAGAGACATAGCTCTTTCATGCAGAAAAGGTGCACGGGACAAAATCGAAGGCACCATTTATTTTTTTATACTCCCAACCTTTCACGTTCGATTATGGAGTCAGTCCCGTCTGCCCTCACTAGCTGGGATGGACTTCACGCTGCTCCCCATCAGAAGGGCGCTAGTTATTTTAGCTACACTTTCCTAACATGAGGGCTGAGGTGCCGGGAATCTGGTCTGAGCTGAGACATGCACGTACCAAGGAGAAAGGGAAGTGCACATTCTGGAATTTAAATGGGAGGTAGAAGACGAGTAAACAAACAAGGAGCTGATCTGATTATGCAGTCGAATTTATCATGGACAATAAAGAAATTGCCTTTAAATGTAAGGGTTTGGATAAATGAATACTCCTAGCAAGTGAATAAAATGTATTCAATTAACTAAAAACCTTGTGCACTTCTGAACTGAAGTGGAATCGACTGTAATTGATTTATTTGAAACCAGAGGTTAAGGACTGAATTAGCTAAGTACAACTGGGTATTTCAAGCCACTGACTTCTCAAATGTCAAATCTCTTCTATTTTAAATATTATTTCAGCTGCGGGGCATTGCTGTCCTGACGGCTGTTCCACCAGTTAAATCTCAAATTATATTAATATTTGATTTTTGGAGGGTGGGGTAAAATACAGTGCAAAGAGGAGGGCTGTCCTTGTTCACGGTGAAAGAGCACCAAGCTGTATTTTGGTTCACATGTAGGAATTAGCTTAGCGTGGCAGCAACGGTCTAACATTCAGCCACCACTCGCCCTCGTTTCAACTGATCTGGGGGAAAAAAATAACAACAGATTTTTGTTTAGTGTATAAAAACATGACCTAGAATTTCACTGCTGCACCTCGACCACAACGTTAAAAATGCATCCAAAGAACACTGAAGTAATTAGCACATTTTAGTAACTGCACATTGGTCACAGCAGAAGAGGCTGAACCGAGCTAGTCTGATTTCCATTATCGCCTGTAAAATCCTTCCTTAGAAATAGTAGTAATAAAGAAATCTATGCAAGGTCATTTCATTTCTGATTTTTGGTGGCTTGCTAATGCAGCAGCAGGATACTTAAAATGCGCTCTCCTAGCATGAAGTAGCTAATTATATCTTTAAAACATTATTTATTATGACCTTATAATGTTCTAGCATAAGACTGCTTTATACATTGACCAGTATAAAACGATTATATTGGGTACAGGTTTCAAAAAGTAACAAGCATCTGTAAATCCAGATATGAATGAATGGTATTTAATAAGATTGTTTTCGTTTAAAAATGAGTATTTATGTGTTGCTGTAGAAAGAGCAGCAATGTATTGCTGTTTATGAATGCTATTGTGCCTGAGGTTAGGATCCCACACACAATCTGAGATGCAGCCAAGAAAAACAGCCCTGATAGACAATGCTTCACTTCACCTGCTACAATACTGTGCATTTCATTTATGTCAAGAATATGTACAGTTAGGGTTCATTCACCTCATTATTTTGTTACATCTACTTTACAGTTAACCAGTCTCTCTTGGAAATAATAAATAACTGTTTTTAAAACAATTGCAGCTTTGCATTCAAAAGATCCCCTTTCAATTTATAGAAAAAAATATTCACCATTTTTATAAACTAGCTGGCTCTCGAAAATAGAATTTAGACTCCACCAACTCTCTTTCTGCTTGGCAAGATTGATTTTACACTGCCTTCCATAAGTAGATTACCAAAGCAAAATGAAACATCTTGGGCTTTATCTAATGCTTTGCTTCACCAGCTCTACCAAACGTCAAAATATATGAGTAAATGTTAATTCTCTGTGCAGCTTTATTGTAAACACCTCCCTCTTAACCTCCTCAATTTCTGCCTGAGCAGAAAGGGGAAAAAAGGGAGAGAGAGAGAGCGAGTCAGGGAGGGAAGCAAAGAGAGAGAAAATCAGCCTCCACTACCAAAATACCATCAGCACTTAAAGGAGACCCTCTCTTTAAAATGCCTTTACATTCTAAACTGCATTAAGTCTCCCTTCCTATGATATAACATAATCCAGCCTGATCCTGACTTCACCTACCCCCCGGGCCGAAGAAAATAGATTCAAAATCTGAATTCTCACATGTTTTTATAGCCCATCTTCAAGACGTACACTCCATTTTTTTAAAGCGAACTTCCCTGTTTCACAGCTGGTTTCCACAAGAAGAAACTCAAGATAAAAATTTCAGTCCCTTATAAACTGACACAGCCATCTCAAAATGTCAGTCTGTGCATTCCACTAAAACACGAACCATCAATCAGAAATAATCTGTCTCCTGCAAGATTTCACTAAAGTTCACAACCGTGAGATGATTTTGTTGGCATCGACTATGGAGCTTTTCCTTTTTCTTGAGGGGGAGGGAGCACCCAGCTCTGATTTATCAGTATATAATTTTTTTCATAGCAGTAATTTTCAGCATTTTCTCAGTAATGATTCTTTTTAAAATGTCCTTCTTGAGATGTATTTTTTAATCTCTGCTCTCCATTAGGACAATTACATGTACAAAATTTTATAGCCTTATAATTCTGTATGCTGTATATAAATATAAATAAAAACCTAGAGGTCAACATAAATAAAATAAAACTTTTATTTTTTAAATAAAATTATGTTTTGGTTAAAGAAAAGATAGTGTGTCATTTTTGTTAGTAGTACAGACAATTTTTTATCCAAAAGAATACATTGTGCTTTATTGTGTCATTTGTCTGAATACAGACTCAGTGGAATATCTAAATGATACCCTGCTCTGAACTCCAAGTTGAAAGTAAGTTTTTATTATACTTGAGGGAAACAATGGGTTCAGCTGCTTATTGCAAGGAGCAATTGTCAAGGGAGAGTTAAACTCAATTACTGTAACCATACTGAATAAAAAATACTGCCAAGAACAAAAATACGCCTGGGTAAAGACAGCTACTGAATAAAAAAATCGACATAAAGCGTATCAAATATTTATTTATCTGGGCAACAAAGGACTATGATACATTGATAGGCATGGAAACTACTGCCAGCACAACTCAATACAATACAACTATAACTGCTTCCAATATGGCCAGTGGAAATACAGGATACCAGGTGGTCCCGAATGTTTGAAGTTCTTTGGGAAAAAAAAAAAAAAGAGTAAAATAAAAACAAAAGAAAAGGAGAAAGAAAAAAAAAAGAGGGGAAAAAAAGGAAAGTAAAGCTAAATCTTGTTTTAAAAGACAATATTAATTTATTGCTCTGTTGGTGCTTTCAGGAGAAGGACAGTGGATGAAAATAACTTTTTTCATTTTCCACAACACATAAGGGTTGTAAAACCACTAACATGTTTAAAAACCTTGCCAGGGTCCAACATCACTTTACTTTATCTTCAATGAGAAACTAAATGTCATACTAATTATATATAAAAATTAATGTTTTTTTATTTGTTCAGCTGCTTCATTGTCGCTTTTAACATGCTACAACAGGGCTAAAAATGATGAATCCCAGAGAAAAACCCCCAAAAAACCTCTGATATCTAAATAAGTACCATGAACCACATGATGAACTAAGAGGGGAAGATTTAAAACCCACTAAACAAGAGGTAAACGAGATCACCAGATAAATAAAAAAAGGCTTAAAACAGACTCACCATATTTACAATTCCCATTAAATTACACATAAATAAATATATACATACATGAACACTGATTCCCTTATATAATAACCGTGAATCGTGTTGCAATAGAAAGTTCAAGTTGGTCACTTTACCTTGGACAGGAAAAAGTTCTACAACTGAAGATATGACATGGAACCGCTTGTGTTTTGTGTTCAAGTTTATTCACAATACTGATAAAATGTCATCAGTCCTTTTTGCCTTTTGTATGTCTGCTGTTGCTGTTGTACTTTTTCACTTATTTTTTTTCATTTTTAGTATGGCTACAATCTTAACTGAAGTTTATGTAAGGGAAGGTGGTGATTCAGTCCGGTGAAGCTCATAGAATTTTTAAGTATTATTTATTTATTTTTGTTTGTTTTTTTTTAAATTTTTTAATATATTTTTAGAAAAAAAAGTCCTTTTCTTTTTTGTTTTTTTTTGTTGGTTTTTTTTTTCTCCTTTTGTTTTATTTAAAAAAAAGTTCACAAACTCAAGACAGAACTTTTTTCTTTGCTGGCTCCGTCCCCCGTTCTGTTCTCTTAGGCTCCAAACTGGGGTAAAACGATGGTGGCAGTGGGAAGAGGGGGAAAATTTAAGCAGGAGCAAATGGAAATGTGGATGCTGGGAAAGGGTGTGGAGAGAGGGCAGAGCAGTCCTGCAGAGTCAGAGAACAGAACTGGCAGAAGGACGCTCATTCTGTTGCTGTAGCCTGGGGTGCTGGGTGCCGGGGAGAGGGAGGAGGGAGATGAATGGATCGATGGGCTATGAGGGGGAAGGGAGAGGAGTGTGTCGGGGGGGGGATCCTCACTTTCGGTGCTTCTCCTCTTTGTCGCCGCTTTTGGTGCTGTTGTCTGTGTGGCTGTTGGGGTTGTTGCTGAGGTACATTTTGTCCATGGCCTTGAGCGCCTCGGTGAGATAGTTCTGCAGGGCAGTGACGGCAGCACACACCGCCGGGCTCCCAAAGCCGTGCGAGATGAGGTTGAAGTGGGTCAGGCAGCTCTGGATGCCCGGCTCCAAAATGGGGTTGGGCCGCGAGTTCCCCAGGGGAGATCGGTCCTGAGCCAGCAGGTCGGTGAACTCTTTACAGATCTGTCTGTAGCACAAATGGAGCAGAGAGACAGAGGGAGGGAGGGAGGGAAAGGAAGAGAGAAATGAACCATCACTGGCGGCAGCAAAGCCCGTGCATTCTCCCTGCTAGGCTGCACGAGCCCCTGGATCAAGGGGGCTCCTGCTCCTGCACGCACACACTCTCTCGCTTCTTCTGCTCCTCTCTATGCATCCTTCTCCCTAATTCTCACACTTCCCCAGCACACACAAACCTCTTCCCTTCACCTTGCATGCACACACGACAACACACCATACATCACACCCCAGCCCCATCTAACACGCAGGCAGACAACAGGAACACGGAGACACATGCCTCTTGCCCCACCGCTCTCCATATCTCAGCCCTCAACACTCTCCACAAACACACATCCCTGCCCAGCTGGGATTTGGAGCACAAACACAGTTTAAAGTTCCTGAGCAGGCTTAATAGATGGGCTGTGATATCCAAAGGTAGGTTAAGGGATTTATTCACATCTTGGAAGATCCCTTTTTGCGGGTGGAACCAGAGAGAGATTATGGGCCTCTTCCTTCACAAGGCTAAAACACACACCTGTGTGTCAGGAAGAGTGAGTGAGGGCAGAGCAAGAAATTAAGGATTTAAATTAGGGTATTCTGAAACATTTATATATGTAAATCTCCATCTCCAAATCCAAAGGGACCTTTCCACAGAGGGGAAGGCTGACGCTAACCACCGCCTGGAAATTTCCTTCCAGGGAGGTGAGAAGGGAGGATACGAGGGCATGGTGCAGAAGATAGGTTATATCACCCACTCACTGCACAAATGATTGGAGAAATAACACACCTTACAGCAAGAGAGCTCAGAGGTGTGTTGAAACAGTTTGTATTCTAAAACCCATGTTAATGTCTTCCAGCCATAAAGCGGCTTCCATCTCCTGCTTGTGTCCTCTGGCACTGTGCCCTTTGGTGACACCTCCACTGGTAATTAAGGGCTACTAAACAACCCTTTTAATTTCCAGCAAACATACCAAAACAATCATTTTCTTTTCATGCACCACCTGGAAGTCTAGGCAGCCCCACCAACGATAAACTCCACTAGCTTTTTAACTGCGTACAGATTGTCATTTAAAATATATTTTTAATATCCCTGTATTTGCTAAGTAACAGAGCTGCTTAGGCAGGAAGAACCATTGCTGATTTTAATGAACTGAAATCAGTTTAATGTGCCAGTTTTATTTTACTGTCAATGGGAAGCCTTCCCCTTCTACTTAAATTGATAAGCTAAGTGAATAAGCCCAGAAATTGTTTTGCTTTGAAGAATTACTGCTTTTTCTGTAACTAAACATCCACCCTCAATTTTCACAACTCGCATTCAAGGTAATCTGTGCAAACTGACTTGATAGAAACCAAGCTGGGTTGTAGAGTCCTCCTATACAGGAGGGCCAACACACACCCTCACAACTTGCAAAGCCATCAGCCACTGGTTATGCAACAAACAAATACATTCACTAATAAAAGCCCCAAACCTGAGTTTGTCCCCCTCCCTCACTTCTAAGCAACATGCCAGAAAGTTAAATGTCTTACTTCGTAGCTAGAAGCATGTTTTTTCTTGTGACTTGCTCGTTTGGATCGGAATGTTGTCGGTTGAGAAATTCAGCTACTGCTTTGGCAGGAAATTCTGTCTCACAAACGTACCCAAAATCTCTAGCTAGATGTACTGCTTCTCCTGAATAGGGAGGCACGGGTGGGGATGGAAAGAAACACACAGCTCATCAGTACACATTGCACAGAGGCAAAAATCCATTCGAAAAAAACTCAAAAAAACGCCACTACATTCTACTTGGGCTTTTCTTCTCAAAGGCTTGGACTTTTCCTCTTTGAAAAAGTTAGTGCAGGAAATGCTAATTACATCTTATCTTGCAGTTTTCTTTGCTTCAGTTGAAGGCAATGCAAATGTGTATTTTCATAACAATTGTTACAAGTGAAATCTTGCATAAGAATTTTTAAAAGTTCACATTAACTAACAGATACTTTTAGACAGACAGGCTCCATCCACCTAGAATGTGTGCTTCGATTTACATCTCCATACCTATAGAGAGGAACATTTATGTACATTTTATTCACAGCTATTTACTCTGAAAATGTGTTTGCCTCAGCCACATCTCTATATTCTTTTGCAATGCATCAATGATTAATATTGATCATAATTACTCCTAGAGCTCTTCTAAATAAAATGCATTAAACAGCTAAGTGTTTAAAATTTAACTTGATCGCATATAATTATATGTTCACCCCCAAACGATTAACCATGAGAATTTTAGGGTCATTCCACTGAGTCTGTCTGTTTTGTTGATTTTCAAATCTTTGGTTTTAATTTCCTGAACCAGTTGGTTTTTACTGCAGGGCTTCCTGCCATTAGCTCTAGCTCCGGAAGAACGCATGCGCCAATTAGAGCTTCAAAGCCTCAGTCCAGTGAGCTTGTTTCCATAAAATGGAGCGGATCATAAACAATAACAGTACTCTAGGAACTGCCTCATCGCTACAGGACTCAAAGCCCTAGCAATGTTTATACTATCATCTCCCCAAAATTAGCCACCATCACTAAGTTATCTGAAGATCGGGCCTCTGGTTTTGTTTTTTTTTAAAATCATTCTTTTCAAAGCCATTGTATGTGAAAGCCAAACAGAACAATAGATTACCATAAAACCTTCTCCATATTCATTAACATCACAAATAATGTTAAGCATCTACCAAATCTAGACTTTTTACAAGTTTTCCCCTCGTGATTTTTTTACCACAGCGTGTCAATGCAATTGCAAAGCCTTTTCAGAAACACGAAGACGCGGTAATTTTCACGCAGTATAAATACAGTTTGTTCACTAATCCTGATGTTTAAAAAAATGACGCCTGGCATCATCGCACAGCGCTTCTTTCCCCATCTCTTTAAACAGGAAACATTTCTCGCAGAATGCGAAGCGACAACAAAACAAATTCCGCCCTACACAACCAAACTTAAGCTAAACCTGGACAGCTTGGGCTGAGCTTAAAAGCACTTTACAAACTGAACTGGTCTAAAATGCAGTCGAACCCATATGTAAGGGGAAAGGAGAGGGATCTGTTTGCAGGCCTCAGACGTACTTTGTGTCAGCCAGCATGACACAGCCACTGCTTCAAAACTAAATGACTGCAAACTCCTGAGCTTCCCACCTCCCAGTACAGACAGCATAGGACATCCCAAGGCATTAAAAAAAAGTTGCACCTTTTCTGGCCAAAGCAAAGTAGAGGAGAATGATATAGCCAAGTGAACACATGTTCTGAAAATGAGAACCAAAAGGGAGTGGGGGCTGGTGGTAGTGCAACTTTGAGGCTTTCAGGACACCATTAATTCATGGCTGAGGTCAAGGATTCCCAAATTAATTCAGGAAGTAATGGTCATGCATTTCTCAAATGCAGATGTCAGGAAAGTTAAATGATTTACTGTTATGTGGCTGCAGATTGGGAGGGAGAACAAACTTAAAGTAGCTGCAGTTTCTGACATTTAGAATTGCTTGGTTGTCCACCTGTGGCAGAAGAACAACAGCGAAGTGTTAGAGGCTCTGCCGCCCGTAACTTCCAACTCGATACCCAGGGGTCTCTTAGGAGGCTAAGCCCATAATCCCCCTTCACAGGGATCCTTCCCATGCTGCTCCCAATGAGGTCTGCTTACTCCATAGAGGGATTACTCATTTGAATGAGTGAGCAAGATGGGGCCCTGAAAACATATAGCTCGGAAACTTAAAAGCAAAGAAATGGTAGAACGCTTTGCTGAGTCTGCAGGACTCGCACAAACCCGTTTCAGGTTGTAACAAAAAGCAAAGGCACACAATTAACCTGATCTTTTTTTAAGACATAGAAAATAATGCCCTTCCAAATGCCAACGAGCACTGGCTCTGGGAAAGGATAAAAAAAACCCAAACGACTCAACACCAAGTCTTCTCCCATTTGGCAAAAGCAACAGGCACATTTTCCAAACGAGCCCTCCCAGCTCTTTGAGTCACTTACCCTCCACGAGTGATGTGAGCAAGGTAACGTTAGCAGCTTTACGCCTCCCGGCTGGCAGGTTTAGTCCTATTTTGTCCAGTTTCTCCCTCAGAGATCTCCCTCCATTTTTAGACTTTGCCCTGCTCCACACAGAAAGGCATTGAGAAATGGGGCTTGGGGGAACACATGCTCCTACTTTGACTCCTGCCCACACATGCCCCCAACACATCGCCTTCCCACGGAGGGGAATAAAGGGCTTAGGCACACGGGACGGGATACATGGCTGTGGGTGGCTGAAGACCAACTGTTGCTGAAAGCTGAATCCCAGATATAGGGATGGTGCTTTGGATGTTTCCACGTCTAGAGAACAGGGGCCCTCACTAAGGTCTGCATCAGCCCCAGGGGAGCTGTGAGGTGGCTGCCTGAGTTCCCAAGGTGCCATGGACACAGGGGCAGCTTCTCCCCAGGTGTGACGGGAGGAGGCCGATTTGTACGGCCGGCAGCCCCAAAGCATCACCCCCCCCACACCAAATTCTACATGGCTCATCTGTGGCTTCTCAGCAGAGCTGGACTAAGCGGGGCTGCAGAGTTGGGAGCTGCCTTAATTAATCCTGGATGTTATTCCCTGCCCAGGCACTGCCTAATTGCCTGGGTGAGGCCACAGGGTGGGAGCCCATGGCAGGGTGCCCGCNCGCTGCCCCGCCAGCCGCGCGCGCCCCGCCCCCTAGCGGCGAGCCGCACTCCCCCCGCGCCACCGCCCCGCGTGGGCGCTCGTCCTCCTCCTTCCCTGCCTCCCTCCCTNGGGATGGGTGTGTGTGCCCGTGGGGGGTGTTCATGGCCACGGCGGGGGCCGGGACACGCAGAGGCCCCCACGGCGGGGCTCGAGCCCGCACAAGGCCGCGCGTTGCCATGGCGACAGCGCCCGGGCCCCCTCCCGCCGCCCGGNCGGCACGGCCCGGCATCCCGCCTCCCGCGTCCCCCCGCCCCTCACCTCCGGAGCACTCCGCCCAGCAGGGAGGCGTTGAGGCACTCGGGCGGCGACAGGCGTCTCTGCACTTCCGCCACCGTGACCTTGTACTTGGAGGTGGAGCTGAGCAGCGAGAGGCGGCCCGGCACCGAGCAGAAGACCTCGTTGGGGTTCACCACCCCGCCGAAGAGCGCGTCCTTGTTGATGGGGATGGAGGAGACGGCGTTGTTGTTAGACTTGGAGAGGGACACGGGGCCTGCAGGGAGGGAGGAGCAGGGAGGTGAGGGTGAGGAGCGGGCGGGGAGCCGGGGAGGGAGGGAGAAGCACCCGAGCCGCTCACTGCGGCCAGCCCCGGCTCCGCACCGCCTGCGGGGGCAGCGGGGACGGAGCGGGGGCACCCTTCCCCTCTCTCGTCGAGAGGTACAAGGAGAGAGCCGGAAAACCCTCGATCCGCAGCGGGGAAATTGAAAAGAGCCCGCAGCGGCCCCCCGCAGCCCCTGTCGGGCGCCGAGGCCGCCGGGTGCCGCACGTCGGTACCGCCCGTATCGGACAGGCAGTGCCCGGGCAGCGGCGCAGCCGGCAGGATGTGTGGCAACCCCGGGGCCCCGCCAGCGCACAAATTTAGACGTGGAAAACCCGTAACGCGGCGGAGAACCGGCACTCCAAAATATAGCTTGGTCCCTGCCCGGCGGCAGCTGGCGGGGAGGTGCCGGGCCGTGCCGCCTTTCGGTGCCTCGGGTCCCGGCCGCCTTCCCTTTCTGTTCTGCCTTAGCCTGCTCTGCTTGGCGGGCGCAGTCCAACCAAGCGGGGGGCTCTCTCCGTTTTGGATAGATCACTTGTGACATTAATAGCTCTGGGAAGGCTAATAGATACAACAGGAGTTAAACGAACTCTTGAGATTACTAATAAAAGAGCCAATTATCATGTCGACTTGGAAAGAGCATCTCTTAAGATTTATCCCTTGCACATCTAATTTGACGTGACAAAGGCTTTGCAAGCGGGGGGCGGGGGGGTATGAAACTTCAGGTTCGCTGGCTGTACAGCGATTAGGGTTAGAGAGGAGAGTGCCTCTACTCAGCACCTCTCTCCAGTGGTGGCCTGGGGACCCAAATTCCAGGCGGCCACGCAGCCATGGCACCCCTCAGAGCAGGTCAGAGCTAGCTATGCCTTCCACCCTGCCAGTTTTACTCCAACAGCATCTCACTACACAGCATCCAAACACAAAACCCATCACTTTCCCCCGTTCAAGAACCTGCTTTGCAAAATGCCTTGTGCCACCTTTCCCAATCCTTCGGTTGTTGAAGAACGATGGGAAATGAAAATCGAGTGAAAATTTGCAATAAATATTTTGCACGATTTGGATACCAGCTTCCAAGCAATTCAATTCCAAGTGAAGCAAGCGCACAAAGCCAACGAAAACCAAACCACCCTAACCACCGACAGACACCAGTTTCCAGAAATTCGCCCCTTGTTCTCCACCAGTCCACCTCATCACCGGCGTGATTTAAATAAGAAAACCCGAAGGACGGGGAACAACGATTTCACTTTCACAGCCCCGTTTACCAACAACGATTCAAATCCTCCTCTCAGCCAGATGCATTGGGCAAACCATGAAACCCTATTGTTCGCTAATGCACTGAAAGACCGGCCCCGATTTTCTAGATCATCTGCTAACATTTTTCCTCGTTAACGACAATAATAAATAAAATACCCGGCAAACGTGGCCATTTAAGAGGGCAGATTTCAACGCACATCGCCCGTTTTTCTTTGCTTCCAACCTTTCGGCCAACAGTACATGCCAGAGGAAGGAGCCCGGGGCCGGGGGGCTGGAGGGGAGAGGGGGAGGCCGGGTATAAGTCCTCCCCGCGAGCAGTACCCAGCCTGTGACGACATGTTTGGTATGCGCAAGGAAACGGCTTACCTTTCTTAATTACAGTTTGATCTGGGATGTTAATACCGGGGTCTTCTACGTGCTGCAACAAAAGGAACAGGCAGGGATGTCAATGTACAACCACAACAAAAGGCAGGGAGGGCCGAGGTGGGATGGGGTGCGGGAGAAGTTGTGTGTGTCGTCCTCCCCCCCCCATTCCCGGGCACGGTGTGGGGAGGGAAACAACAGATACTGCATGGAGGGAGGGGGGGAAGAGAGGAAAGCCATTTGGGGGGGATTTCCTTTATCGAGAGGAATCCTGCATCCCTCCCAGCTCTTCCCCCCATCCCCTAGAAAAATATAATAAATCACTCACACACCCTCCGGGCCCGAGTGGCCTTAAGCTTCTGAGGGGTCCCTCCTCCCGTCCCTTCCCTCCTCCCCGGGAAGCAGCCCCGGCCCGGCCCAGCCCTTCCCGGCCGCTGTGCCCGCTCCCGCGCCCGCGGGAGGGAAAGCACAAAGGAGCGCGGACCGGCGCGGGGCCGGGGGGGCCCACGCACCCCGCGCGGCCCCGGGCTCCCCCACTATTGTCCCCTCGCAGGTTCCGCGGTCGCGGCTACAGCTGGGGTTCGCGCGGCGGAGTCACGACGTGATTAGAAAGTCAAATGAAATCATGTTTTCTAATTCCAAAAACTGACAGGCAATATAATGTCTGGCTGTGTTTACAAATTAACACCAGTGCTGCTGAGATAGAAGATTTCGCAATCGTTACAAAACCCAGGCATTACCATTTAAAAAACTATTACTTCCTTCTCTAGTCTTTGTCCAACAATAATACTGATTCTAACATTTTCCATTCTGTCTTGGATTTATGCTCCTGTTAATTGTGCCTGATCTCAATGATTCCGGGTGGATGGTACTAAGTTGCTTTATTACAGGTTTTATTATACTCAATGCTCTCATTTGTAACTTGCCTAAAGTGCTTCTGGATTTAAGTATAATTAAATTGAGAAATGTTCAGAAATGACTACTGCTGCAGTTCTTGTGTTTTAACTATATGGGGAAATATGATCCCTTTATGCATGCACCCTAAACCCATAAAGTAAATGTAGTGTGGCATAATACTTTTATTTGTGTTATTTCTACACATATTCCGTACAGGGAGGACTGTTAAGTTTAAAATCCCACAGAGATATTTATGATTAAATAATTTTCACCGTCTACTTGACTTTCTTAAATATTTAGCAGTCGTTTTTATTAAAGGTTAACTGTTGCAGCAACGGAAAAATGCAAAAATTACCCTCCCGAGTCAGATTTCTGCAAAGGATTTTTTTTTTTTTTTAACTAGATAAAATACTCCTAAAAGATGCACCCTCTTATTTTGTACTCTCTTTCGTGAAGCCTGCTGATTCAGTCTTACAGAGAAAAAAAATCGCTAGGCTGGCTCAAGGATTTAAACCAGATGGCATTTGGTTTTCACGAAGTATAGCAATGCTATTAATTCATAGATCTGCAGAGGAGGCTTCCCGAATCAGCCCACTGCCATATAGCACAACTGAGGAGAGGGAGAATTCAAGAGAACATTTTAGGTCATGTTCTTCCTACAGCAATCAGGGGCTTGCAGTCAACAAATTAGTTTATTCTTACGATTGCCTCCATGTTATTTTATATCAAGTTTAAAGAATCGACCTGCTTTTAACGGATCCAAATTACTTACTAAATCCTCCACTTTGGATAACGTATGCGTTTATTGCAAAACTGCTAAACACAACCAGCAATTTTCTGTGGCTAATTTAGCCAGATGAGGGCTGTAATAAATTCACTTTTTTCCCTGAGTATAATTTACAAAAGATTTCAAAATGACCCCCAAAAATAGGTAAGTTCATCTGAACATTATCCTTGCAACACGAAACTGTACTCATTAAACTGTCAGCAAATATATTGTTGTAATATTTGATCCTGTAATTTGGGATGGCATTTCAGCAAAAATCACATCCAGATACCACAGTTCCCTCCTCCTCTTTCCCCCTGCAAGTCAAGCAGCTTCAGTCCCTCAGCATGAGCTCTGTGGGCTTTAATAAATTTATTGCCATGTTCTAATTCCATTTTCGGGGAGAAACCCAGAAAGATGAACTTTGATCATGTCCTATCATGTTGCATAAGGCCACTTTCCTAACTGAACAATAGCCCTGGCTTGCTTTGTAAGTAGCCTGTGCACTAATGTCATGCTTAATTAGGAATAATTTTTAAAGTCTGTACTCATCGATAACAGAATTAGGTCCCCCAAATAATACATCCTCCAATAGGCTCCCAACATTTAATTTAATATAGGGTGTAGCAGGTCTGACTTGAATTCGATAACCTATAGGTAATGATTTATGAGGTCATCCCTTTGCACCGCTACTAAAAGAAGGCGGCAGCATTTTAGTATACCTCTTCCCTGATTTGTCAATTAATTCCTTTAGAGAAGAGGATCTGCCCATACCCTCTTATAACTTTGGATGTGGTTATCCCATATGCCAATCCTGTAATCATGGGAAAACAATTTTTCCTTCTTAGGCCACTTTCACCCACTTTCCCCCCATCCCCCCTTTACATTTGTGAGATCTCGTTTAATGTCCTCACAGGCATTTCAGACTCATGTCTTTCCCAAGGCAGTAAGAAATCCCCAAATCCACGGCCCTGTGGTGATATTATATATTCTTCCAATCGTAACAGCTTATTGTCATTGAGAAGGAAAGATATTGTTAACGATGACAGTAATTTGATTTATTTATATTTTAGTGGGCAAGTTAGCGGGTAGGCGTCGCGCAGGGACGAGCTGCGAGAACCTTTTGTTCTAGGTGGGGGCTTCACTTTTCCCTGGGGGGCGGGAGGGAGAAGTCCTCTTCTTCCCTCCCCTCATTTATTTTTCGGGGCGGGGGTCCCCTCCCTCCCTCTCCCCGCGTTTATGAGCTCCCGCGGTAAGAGGGACGAGTGGGCCCCGGGGCAGCCCCTTGGCTTACCGGCACGTCCTCGATGGCGTGGGGGATGGAGTGGAGGGGCAGGTCGGCCAACCCCGAGCCCAGCCCGTGCGGGGCGTGCAGCAGGTCGTCGTGCCGCCGGTAGTCCCTGCGTGGGTCGAGCCCCGAGAGCTGGTGGGGCAAACCCCGGTGCGTGTGGAGCAGCCCCGTCTCCTGGCTCTGCCTCTGTCCCGGCCATCCTGGGTGCTGGGGCTGTGGCTGGGCATGGAGGGGGTTGAGGCTGTACGGGTCGTTCACGTGGGAGTAGGGGTCCTGAGACTGGGGGTAGATGGGCTGGTAAGGGGGGGGAA
>VXAZ01002374.1:722548-750397 GCA_013399875.1 Gymnorhina tibicen
AGGGACGCCGGGCGGGCACACGCCGCCCTCGGCCGGCCCACGCTGTCGGGGTCGTGTCACCCGCGGCGGCGGCGGAGCAGTCCTCGCCCCTCTCGACCCCAGTCCACCGCTCTCTACCTGTTGCAGTCGGGCCTCACGAGTGGCCGCGAGCAGCCCCCAGCACCGAGAGCCGCAAAACACTCAACCCCAGCGTCAGGCTCGCCCCGACTCCCTCCGGGCCCGTCACCTTTCTCGCTCCAGCCCTGCCTCCCGTCCCAAAATAACAATAAACCCCCCCAGGGCAGAGGGTCGCCTTACCTGCCAGTCCCCCATCTTGGCAAGGATAGACATCCTGGCTGCGGCCTCCGAGTCCCCAGGTCCCTGCTGGTCATGGACTGCGAGGGCAAGCCACTCGCCTGGGACGCCTGTGGGTAAATCCCTTACCTGCGCCGGGACTCTCTCACCTGGCCATAAAGAGCTGGGTGCTCCCTGCCCGCGCCTGCGCGCTGCTTCCGCGCTGCCTGAGCGCTGCCCCCCGCCACCGCGCTCCCACCGCGCCCGCCTGGCCCTGTCGCTCCCGGGGGGACGGTGGCGGTGCCCCCCGGGAGGCTCCCGAGCGTGCCCCGGGCTTCCTGCAGCCGCCGGACCCCTGCCCGCTTCGCCATGGTACCGCGTCCCGGCGCTCCCCCAACCGAGTGAGAGTGCCGGTGCTCCCCCAACCCCGAGCAGAGGGCAGCTCTGTCCGCCCGGGTGCCCGCCCGCGGCCGGAGGGGGGGCGGGAGAGGCCCCCAAGCTTCACCTTCCCCCAGGGGCCCAGTAGGTTACCTCGGGGACAAGTTGTCAAGGAGTACATGGACGTAGTAGTAAAAATAATAATAATGACAACAACATCAGTAGCCCAGAAAGGCAAAGCACCGGGAGGGCTGAACTAGCCCAAATGGGTGACGGAAGAACTGCAAATAGCCAGAGGAGTCCGGGGAGAAACAAAGACACCCCCTCCAGTGCAGACGGTCTTTACAGCCCCTGGTACGGGGGCGGCAGTGGCCGGGGTGATGTGGCACCAGGCTGGCCAGGGTTTGTCCCTCTGGGCTGCGCGGGAGCGGCGTGGGGTGAGGGATGCTGCGTTCCCCCGGGGGAAGCTGGCCTGCGACAGCCCGTGGCCCTTGGGCCTCTCCATGTCCGTACCCCTTGCCCCGCCCACGTTTTGTTGTTTTTTTTTTCCCTCGGGGATTCGAGTGTCGAAGTACCCTGGAAGCTCGCCAGTGTGTCGCGCAGCCTGATTTCACACCCCAAAAAAGTGAGGAAGCCTGGACCCTGCCTCATTTCCAGGGGCTGGGCACTGGGGGCGTGGGGAGGAGCAGTACTACAGCTACACGATTTTGGGGAGGGATGCAAACAATTTCCACTTCGCATTTGCACAGCAAGCCCTTTCACATTTCAGAGACAGGTGAACGGGGGCATCATGTCCCAGGTATGGGACAGTCTGAGGCTTCCTGGATGTCGGGGTGCGTTGTCACCCACCAGTGAGGCTGTGTTAGGTTGGGTCCTGGGCTGAGCCCAGACTCCAGTAGAAGGAAGGGGATCACACCCCCACGCCCCACCATAAGGGCTTGAATACAAGGACCTTACAGATAAGAGTTTCAGCCCTGTCTCCAGGCAGGTGGGAAAAGGGAAGCGAGAGCTGGCACCCGCAGCCATTGGATCCCGGGGAAAAGCCGGGGCCGCGGGCAGTTGAATCGTCGACTCCTGCGGGGCTTCGCCTCTCATCCATCGCCCCAGCGAGCCGGTGTCGGCGGAGACCGGGCCCCCTCGGTGGACTCCGGCGGCTCCTGCGCGTCGGCGGGGCGGGGCGCGGTCAATGGGCCGTGCGAGGCGCGCTTCGCACCGCCGCTCCCAGCGCCGGCCCGCGGTGTACAGTTAGCGTCAAATTACAGCAATTAACCGGGCACCGGAATTTAATTACACAGCCCTGCCCCTTTCCCACCCCCCTCGGTCCTGGGGAGCCTCCTGCTCGGGGACGACGCGGAGCAAAGACGGCCCCGTGCAAAACGGGAAAGGGATGGGGAAGATGTACGGAGATTTTGTGACTCCGGAACTCTGACGCCTCTCCTTTCCCCGCTTGCTGCTCGACCTGCCCCCTCGAGCCCTCTCCAGGGGGCGGCAATTTTGGCCCCGTAACGATTATTTAAAATGCTAGCTTTTATTACTATTTTCCGGAGAGGGGTGGGGAATTAATTAGATTTTAAGGTGGCCTTCTACGAAACGTTCACAGTAAACTTGGGTGCCACATTCCTCCCGGTAGGATCTTTTCCTTCTCCCTAACTTCAGCGCTCCCCACACAGGGTTAAATCTCCGGGCTCAGGACCCGGCTCCCACAGCCCGGCTCTGCCCCACGGCACTTGGCAGAAAGGCGACCAGAACACAGCCCGCCAGCGAGGCGGGAGCTGGGCTTTCGGGGCTATGGGCAGCCCTGGCTCTCATCGGGTGCATCCGAGCTCTTTTTTTTAGCCTAGGGGAGGAAGGCATGTGCTGGGCGCGCTGCAGAGCCCGGGGTTGTGGGGTTGTTCCCCTCCCTGGGGCATTTGGTGATCGCACTTCGGGGGTGAATTCGACTTCCCTGGGCCGGGCGTTTATAGGACGCCTTTCCCTCGCAGCCTTGAGGGCACACCCGGCCCGTGTAGGGGACTGAAATCGCCGCACCCTGAGCTACCGTCATCCTGAAGTGCCAGCTGTGTCTCGCCCTGCCGCCTGCCTCCTCCCTGTGTAAAGGGAAGCTGAAGCTCAGGCACCTTCTCTCCTCAGACAAAACTGTCTTCTAGCGGGAAGACGTGTGGCTTTTTTTTCCCCCCCCCTTGTGCTCGCCCCTCTATGTCTGGTTCACAGCTTGTAGTGCTTTTGGCAGGTGACTCCGAGGGAGTCATCGCGGAGCTCTGTGCCCTCTGAGTTATTTCCGATGGACGCGCCGGTCCCTCCCCGTGTCTCTCAGCGCGGGTAGAACGCCGGACAAAGCCCTACCCGCTTCCCTTTCCCCCCACCGGCTAAACCCCGCCACGGATCTCTTCCCAACGAGAAAGTAGGAAAGAGATGTTCTTGGGAGGCATTCACCTTCCCGGCATCGAGGTTCTCCAGCCGGTCTGAGTTACCGATCTCACCCCTGAGTGTCCCCACCAGCCCGGCTCCCAGATGCCGGACAGGTCTTTCCTACTCCCTCCTGCCTGTTCTGCTGGCCCCGGGGGCCAGCCGCAAGAACTTTTAGATAAACTCGGCTCCTGATTCTCTGCAGGGAGTTTAGGATTGGGTATTCTTCTCTCTGTTGCTTTCCAGCTCTCCCTGTCCCAGTGCCGCCCGGCTGGGGAGAGGCTCAACGCGGCTGATTTCCGCCGGCTCACTGACGCATAAATAGCTTTTTTTTTTGGCCTTTCTCTAAAGTAATTTTTGGCAGTGGCCGCTCTGCGCCCGTGGGGCCACTTGCAGCTGAGGCGGCCCCAGGGCCGGCAGAGGCGCCGCTCCGCGCCGTCCGGGACAGATGCTCCACGGTGGACGCGGGGCTGCGGCCGGCAGCGGGGTGGGCTCGCTCCCTGGCGGGGTCGGGAGGAAAACCCCCCCGGCCCGTCCTCTGCCCAGACTGAACTCCCGGCGTCGGTATTTTCGGAGGGAGAAAGGAGAGGTTCAGGTTGGTGTGGGTCTGTCTACCTCGGCTTTACGAGGCTGGGAGGAAGCGGGACGGCCGCTGTCCCTGGAATGAGGGTTGCCTTCACTCTGGGCACGGGGCGTCTTCCCGGATTCGCCTTAGAGCGGAGAGGGGAGAAGAAAGAAAGAGGCAAAAACCGGCAGGACATAAAAACACCCCAAACACATCAAACCTACAAAACAAAGACCAAAAAGAAAAGGAAAAAAAAAATACAGACACTCCCCGCCCTTTTTCGCTCGCGCTTTGCGGTCCAGCACGATTCAATTACTTTCGGGAGGCCGGTGCCGGAGAAGGGGAGGTGCTGTCTCGGCTGTTAGCGGAGAGGTTTTTCCTCGGTCGATTTGGGGGTTTCTGTCTTGTTTTTACGCCCTGCTGTGGGGAAGACGGGTCCCCGAGCAGAGCAGTCTCAACCCTGCGGCCAGTGGATCCGGGAAGCCCTTCCGATGAGCGACTTGGGATGTTGCAAAGGAGAGAAAAGAAAGGATAAGAGAAGAAATCCGTACGCGTCCACCTGTGACCTCCTTGTCCACTGTGCTGTCTCCCGGCTATTCAGTTTAGCAGAGTTTGGTTTTTTTCAAGCCCATTTCCCACAGGAGAGAAGCTCACCGAGCGCAACAGGTAGCTTCAGCTGCTCCCGGCACCTCACGAAACCAAATGCCCCTTCCCTGTCCTTCCTCCTCCGGCTCCCACCGTCGCGACTTTGCTCCGGGATACGCTTTGAAGGGGGATGCGGGACGTCCCGCTTGGACAAGACGCGGAGCCGTCGCCCCTGCGCAGCCTCTACGGAGGAGAAGGATGAGGATGCTGTGTCTCTGAGTTACGACACTGTGGTACCTTCCTGCTCGTCTCTGCCATTCCCCCTAGCACCCCACACCCCCTTCCGAGACCCCTTTGTCCCCGGCCCTGTGTTTGAATCCCCAGAGTGTTTTCAGGAGGCTGATCAGTTTGGAAATCAGCATATAAGTAGTTATAAATGCATATAAATAGCAAATCTTTTCAGTGCCAAATGACAGTGTGGGAGAGGTGTCCGAGTGCAATTTTTTGGAAGAGAGATGAAAACTTTTTTTTTGGAAGGCGGAGAAAAAGCGAAGTTTTATCCAAGGCGCACGTGGGTCTCACCTGCTCCTTTAATATTAATTTGCTAAACTACACTAAACCAACTAAACAAGCAAAACCGGCAAGTAATCGGGAGTTAAAACTAAGCACACACTGCGGTGCCAATGCAATCCAGCTACCGACGACTGGCCGGTGTTTGCATGAGCAACCACATGGTGCAAATTCCCATGCTGTAGACCTCGCAGGGAAAGGTAACAGGTACATTCTGCTTCACCAGATACCTTTCTCAACCTAGGCCCTTACGGGCTAGCTACTGTCATTGCCGGTACTCCAGAAAAAGAGCTCCTAAAAAGATTATCCCTATGAGTAAAGCATCAGTGGGGTAAAACTTTGTGCTTCATCTTTTTTTGGATTCCTCAGGGAGTAGTTTCATGATATCAAGTACAAATGTGGTGAGGATTTTTTTTTCCCCTTGCAAAGCACAATAAATTCATGCTAGAGATATCAAACACTTTTGTCTTTAGAAAAATAAATCATTCACTATATGCATGTCAAGATCTGATTATTTGTTCACTCCAACGTGGATGCTTTTTTCTGTTGTACATTTCATTTTCTAAACAGACAAAACCCTCACAGTTTTAAGAAAAAAAGTTGCATTTGCAGCTTGGATATAAAATTGGAGTATTTTCTGGGCAATTCTGACTGCTCACGTGTCCTTCAAAAGGCTTTTGCATTTGAAACACAGGCAACTATTTTGCCAACAACCTCATAGCTGCAGTAGACTGCAGTTTTACTGATCATGCTACCCCAAAATAATTACAAATAAGTTCTAGTTTACATTTATTTTCAATTTTTCATCAACTACATTGTCAGATGAAATCCAGAAAAGAGTATACTGCCTAAGGTCCTTCAACAGGTCCTGTTTGATCAAAGGGTTATTGCTACTTATAAATGTTCTAGGAAGGGCTGCTTTTCTCTAGACAAAGCTTCACTGTCTTTGCTACCCCCTTGCCCTAAAATCCACTGATGCAACTGCACATATCCTGAGTACAAAACACAGTTACGCTCCAGCATTAAGTCTCCATATGGGGAGTTTTGCTTGGATTAAGATTTCGAAACTGAGCCCATAATAAGATATGCCATAAAACCTCAAACAACCCTCCTCCCCCAGGGATATTTATCTTACACATTTAATTGCCCAGTAAAATAAATTCTGTATGTGTACACTTATATGGGAAGGATTTTGATCTGGTAATTTCAATGTATCTTCTGATCTGTAGCAGCTTAGAATGACATCCTTGAAAACTGTGGAGAAGCAGAAACTGTGCCCTGCTAAATAATGCCTATTCAGCTGCTAAATATTTACACATAGGCAGGAATGAGCTTTCCTTGTAATGCTATCTCTTAACTCTATATTAACATTCAAGAAGAAAAACAAATGCAAGTCATTTAAGCATAGGCCAAATCCCAGCTTCTGCTAAAGCAAATAACAGAGCTCCACTGGCTTGCATGGAGCAGAATGGGGCTCCTTCATGTTTCCTCCATGTCACATTAACACTGTCGTTTTTGTAATGACTTCCCTCTTAAAGCACTCACTGCTGTATAATAAGCCCCAACAAACCCTCAAGAAGTGCAGTGTTATTAGTTTATCTGCTTTACAGATAAGTAAACTGATGCAAGGGGAAGATAAGGAATTTCCCCAAGGTCTTGCAGCTGGTTTGCTTGAGATCAAGGGAAGGAAAGGAAACCAAGAACAGGGACGGAACTAACCACCAGAACACGTCCCATAGCTGGGAAAGCATTATTAAGAGGAGGAGCAGGCAATCAGAACCTCCATAAAACAGGCCATTTCCAGTCAGATACCTCACTGTATCTGTACCTCTTTGGTGGCTAAACTTGGGCACTCACATTTGAAACTCTCAGCTTCTCCAATGATACTTCGGTGTTGCATCCATCCTGGCATGACATGATATAATGGAAGTGGAATTTCATTTTCAGTGCATTGAATAAAACACACTAATAAGACATGTTTAGAAAACAAAGCCTGGTATTACCCACAGCAGAGTTTCAATGAAATCTACTTTGATATTTCTATGCTAACATTGGAACTGCTGTCTGCAAGGCATATATTTTAAAGTGTCAAATAATTACAGTAAGACGTATTACTGGAAAATGACTGTTGGAGGCTCTGACGTCCAAACCAAAATTAATCTGCACAAAAAAAATCTCTTAAGTGATTTTTTTTTAAACAAGAAACTTCCAAAGCTCTAGTCTTTAATCTAGCCCAGCTTGTAAGCAGCTGCAATACATTTAGCCTTTAACATTAGCTCTAGCCATTGTCCTAGGACATGTCTACACCCCACGACACTTTATGGTATTAAAAGAATTGGTGTATGGCTACAGCAACTTGTCACTAAGATATATCACTCAGTGGAGAGCAAGACAAGACAAAACAGTGAACAACATGGCTTTTTTTTTTTTCCATGGCAGCTTATGCTATGGGTATAGTTTGCTTGGGTCAGTTGTGTTTATGTGGTGTTCCATAGCAAAATGTCCTGCCTGACTCCCTGACAACTATGGAGTAAAACTTCTGGAGGTGAGTGAAAGAGCAGGCTGTGCGCTGGACAATCTGGTGCAATCGTTCCACACAGCCATTGAAGGAATACCAACCCGCTACATGTATAATCTAATTGCAGTCAGGGGCTGATGAAATCACTCTTGCACCAGCCTCCTCTCTCTGTCAAAGGGAAACGAGGGTGTGGTTGGAGGTTATGGAAGATGAGCACCCACACTACAGCTGTCCTGGGGATTTTCACCTTGGTGTCCGTTCCGGCAGCTGCAGGCACCACCACGCCAGGTTCAGCTAATGGGGACAAACTGACCAGATGGATGTTTAGACTGTCATCTTCACACCCAGGAATGCAAACAGTTGGACACGGGACAAACAAACTTTTTATTTTCCACTGATACAGTGGCTGCTTTCCAAATTCATTCGGGAAGTTTGTCCAGAACAAATTTGAGGCCGTGCTTGCAAGTGCCATGCAAGAAGGACAAAGCGATGCACCAGCCTGCCACAGGAATCAGACCCACCCGCACACCTGGGTGCATCCCGTCTCTCTTCAGGACTCCCCTTGGGAGAGGCACAGAGTTATTAGCAGCCAGCAGCCACCCAGCCTGTTTACACCAGGCAAGTGTAAGCGATTGCGAAGCCCCAGTGCGTTTGCAAGTGAAATCAGCCTTGAGCTGATGAGCTGCTCCCTTAACGCTGCTCTCTCCGGAGCGGGAGTGAAGCCCTCCGACTGCACCGGCTGAGGAGCCTGCCAGAGAGAAGCGGTAAAGAAAAAGGCTTAGGCTTGGGTTTCTTTTCCTAAGACTTTGGCGCCCCTGTGTGTCTCCTTTTTGAGAAATTCAGTTGAAGAACAACCCCAGGCTTTTCTCCCTTTGACTCAGCACCAGAAACACTGCACTCGAAACTAGGAGAGCTCTGCCAGGACAGCATGGATAATGCTACCCAGCGGCCTGACTCTAATTTGAACTGTGCCATTTCCACTCCTTACCTCTCCTTCTTTAGATGCTGGAATTGTCTTCTTTGGCAACTTTATCCAAAGTGATTAATATCCTTGGAACATCACTTCCTGGAGTCAGGACATTTTATCATTAGCTCTTCTACATCACTGTATCTCCTAGTACATCTGAGGTCCAGACTGGAAAGAACCCTAAAGACAATAGGTTAAAAAAAATGTATCTTAAGCTATCAAAGTGTCAGATTTACAAACTAGACAGACAATACATGTGAAGTAATTATCTATATCTCTGCATCAGGGTTGCACTACAATAAATATTTCTTCAAAGGCAAAGGCAGAAGCAGAGGAAATTCGACAAAAAAATACAGCAAAATCCTAAGATGAACTGTAAATATTTTTTCTGTGAGGTAGTTGAAATTATTTATTCCATATCTTCAAAATAACTGTGACACAGAGGAATGAAGTGACTTGCCTAAGGGTACAGGGATGTGGCAAGACAGCTGGACATAGAGGAAGGAAATCCAGCACACCCGAGTTCTGGCAAGATTTACTCTGTTGGAGGTCCCAGTACAAATGGGCTCTGCAGAAATGAGTCTCATAAGTCTTTGTCCCTTTTCCTGCCTTCCAGCTGTCGGTCCCTATTTCAAAACATGTAAGAGATGGGCATGTCTGAGGGGGTGTGGTGTTTATTTAGGGCTATTTAGAAAACACACAAACATGCACACTGCAAAGTGCCACTGGAAAAAATATGACATGCAAATACAGGCAGGTTATCACTTGCCCCAAAGTCAGCATCACCTGCTTCACACTCAACCTCGCTAACCTGGAAAAGGCCCGCCTTTCCTGACACCCTTGCCTGCCTTTAGACAGATGGCCCCAGCTGTAGGCAATGTAGATGTAGGCCGGCCCTGCCTATATTTATGGGCAGGTGGTTACCCTGCCTTTGTTTCCCACCTGGAGTGCTTATTACTCCTTTTACCACCTCTTCCACGGTAGCCTTCCTTGTTAGAGGTAAATCTGGCCCCTAAGGCAACCACACCAGGGGAAGCTATCCCAAAAGACTTCTCCCACCATCATTTCTTTTTTTTGTTTCTACCCTTCCTTCGTGCAGTATCAAGTTGCCCCACTAAAGCTTTTGGTAAGGCACACTGCTGAATTCAGGTAGCCAGCCTAAAAATAACCCCAAAGAAAAAGTTAAGGAGGTGCTTAATTCAGGCGACTTGTCCTGTGTTAGGACTTAGGACATTTACCTTGATGCCTGTTCCCCTGCTGGATAGTTCATGTCTTAACCCCTGTCTGATCTTGCATGCTGTGGCTGCATTTCCAAACCTAAGAACATGCTGATACTTAATCTTCTTTTAGACCCATTAAGGAACCCGAGCTTTGCTAAGTGTCTAATTCTTATGTAGAACCTTTCCAAGAGTAAAAGTCTTTCTCTGCGTTCCTGGGAATCCTGCTCCTGGCAACGCAACCAGTGGGGTGATACTCTTTTGCTTGCCTTAATTTTCTGCTCTCCCCTCACAGAGAAAAGTAGTGCTTCTTTATTTTGGAAAGCTGGCATTGTTTGCAAAAGCTGTTGGGTGAGTGTGAGGTCAAACTCACCCTGGGACTGTGTGAAATTGATTTCCAGTGCAGGAAAAGAGTTTCTACGTTTTCCCCCTACGACAGGGCCCGTTACCTAAATAGGGGATATATGCCACTTGTGAAGGAGCTCAGCACAAACACTGCTCCTAAGGGCTGCAAGCCCCAACTGCCTGCACTAATGGGTCATGTGTTGGTTTGACCAGGTTTACAGGCTGTTGATTGCGCATAAGAATTTAGAGCATGAACAAAAAATTGTCCCATAAATAGGCTGGCTGCATTTTAAACTAAATTAGCCCCACAGTGAATGGCCTCCTCTACTGTATTACAGTATGACTGAGCCTGCATTGTGGATTGAAAGGGATTCATGTGGCTGGTTAAGAGCAACGTTATTAAGATTATTACTGGGGGCTGGATCAGTCCCAATAGGAATGCAATTATTCAGGACCTTTGAGCTACAATTATGTGTGACAGAAGAAACCTAAAGTCATGGCAGAGAGTATTTGGGCCTTTATGGCCAAGTAACTCACAAGCAGACAGGGCTTGGGGCTCTGACAGACGGGTTGTGGTGAAGCTCGCTGTACTGGTTGAAGATGTTTCCATCTCCAGCCACTCACTCCAATAAAAGAGCTGGCAGAAGTGAATTGGTTCCTCAGCCTCAGTTGCTCTTGGTAGAAGCTGAGCACCTCAGGCTGTGGTTTCACACCACGGAGAGTTCAGTGACAATAGCAGCCTAAAGGGATTCACACCCTCTTCCTCAGACTCCTGTCAACGTCTTGCAGACATGCTGGACTGATTCAGTTTGTTACAGGGAAAAAAAAGAAGAAAAAGAAAAAAAAAGAGGAGGGAAGGATTACTGTTCCCTCCGAATTTAAGCAGATCAGCGCCTGAAACTGCTTATAGTCTGGTCCAATCTCTCCAGTCAGCTGGAGGCACGGGATGGGAACAGTCACCAGTTTGGAAAAACAGGGCCTTACCTTAAACTGCTGCCGAGGACGGTTTTTTCCCTGCCTCCCTTTCATTCCTGTGCCCAGAAAGTGGTTTTCCCGCTGCTGCTTGCAGTCTCTTGGAGGACGGGAGCGCTAGTCCTTGCAGGCAGTCTCTTCTGGCTGGACTGTGCCCTGCAAACAAGGAGACAGAAAGCCTGTATGATATTGGAATGGAAGCAGCGTGGACAAGAGTGTTTGGAACAGCATGAAAATTTGCTAGTGTTTTTGTCTCCGATTCGTCCCAGCTGGTTTACAAGCGGCAGAAAAAACTACCTCGCTATAATGGGTGACTACCTACAATTTATTGGAACAGAGCTGTTGCTAAACACATGGAGTAGCGATGTATTAACACATTGTAAAAGGCTGTTTGATCACCATGGGATTCCAGATGAGCTAACAACAGAAAATAAGCCGTGATTCACAAATGACTCATTTCAGCATTTCTCTTTGATGCAGCAGTTCAAGCAAGCCCTGTCTATGCACATTCAAATGAGTTCACTGAATAGTCATTGAGCCCAGCCATGCTGTGCTTACAAAGTCTTTTTTTTTTTTACAAAGTGTAAGTACAGTTTTTAAGTATAAAAATTGGGCAGTTTGTAGCAAGCCGCGCCAACGCATGACTCCAGTCACTCCTGCCGACAACCCCTTCCTACGCTTAAAACATCGACACCGAATATTAGTTTTCCGTGATTCGAGCCCTCCAAGTGCGGGGGTCCTGAGAAATCACGCCCCGTGGTTCGGGCATCTCCTTCCAGGTTGAAAATTACAGCAAAGGGTGCAATGTCCCAGCGGGACGCTTTTCCCGTGGGCTCCTGCCTTGCGTTGTCCATACCCTGTCCGTCTGCCGGCGCTGCGAGCCGTCCTCTTCCTCCTCCTCTCCCCGCCACGGGCTGCGATACTTTAGCCAGCATTGCCATCCAGTGGCACAGGCGACAAATGACAGCGCAGCTTGCGAATGGGAGCGGGGACCTTGTGCAGTTTAACCACTCTGCCCGCCGGGGATGCGGCTTGACAAGGTTGGCCCGCACTCGGGCAGCAACCCGATGGCTGGATGGAACAAGCCATTTACTGACAGCCTGCAACACCGCTGTTTCGTACCAGCCCGCTGTAACCGGGATGTTGCGGAAAAAGCGGCGAACATTTAACGTCGGCAGGGAATGGAGTGCTAACTGAAAGGTACCCGGCCCCTTTCAGAGAGTGCCTGCTGGTGGATCCCGCCTTTATTTGAAGTTTTATGTCGTGTTCTGTTTGGTTTTTGGTTTTTTTCCCCCTGGTGTAAATTCACAGTGCTTTGGCAGCCAGAAGTCTGCTTTAGTATTCCTCTATGGATTGCAGAAATGAGGAGATTATAAATGGTCACTTAATGCACTCATCTAGCCATATTTTTTTTTTCCTCTGAGATGTTGCTAGCCAGGTTATTTGCCAAAACCTCTCCAGCATTAAGTAACAAGTGCAGAAGACGATTGGTAAAAATTACCTGCAAAAGTATGGGATCCTTCTTTTCCCAAGCAGACTTGCAATATTTATATTGATCTAGTCTTTGGCACATATCTATCACCCACCCACTCTTCAGGGCATAACCATCTGCCATTACTTGTAGCCCAGAGAGAAATCCCCTGAATCATGAGGGTTGCAAAGGACCAAAGCTCGACCCAAAGGAGCCATTGACAGCCATTTTTCACTACTATTTGGATGAAAAAAACTGGAAACCAACTGCTTGTGTTAATTATAAATTAAGTTATAGCATTTACCATCAGTCCTGCTGAAGTGGGGAGGTCCAAGATGACTGAAGTTTAGTCAATGCAAAGCCCGTGCCCAAAAAGGGTTGGAAGGACGATCTGAGGAAATACAGGCCTGTCAGCCTGACCTTGGTGCTGGGAAAGGTTACGGAATAGATAATTTTGGGTGCAATCACATGGCACATACAGGACAATCAGGTAATCAGGCCTAGCCAGCATGGGTTTATGAAAGACAGGTCATGCTTGACCAACCTGATCTCCTTTTATGACCAGGTGACCTGCCTGGTGGATGAGGGAAAGGCTGTGGCTGTTATCTACCTGGACTTCTTCTATGGCACAACCCTGGACAAGCTGGCAGCCCACGGCTTGCTTAGGGGCACTTTTTGCAGGGTTAAAATCTGTCTGGATTCTCACCCACTGTGATGGTGAATGGTGCCACATCCCATTGATAGCCAGTCACTAGTGGGGTTTCCCACAGCTCAGTATTGGGGGCAGTCCTTTTTAATATCTTTATCCATGACCTGGATGAGGGACTTGAGTGTACCCTCAGTAAATTAATGGATGACACTAAGTTCAGCAGCAGTGTTGATCGGCTGAGAGGCTGGAAGGCTTTGCAGAAGATCTGGACATGCTGGATTGAAGGGTCAAGGCCAACAGAAGGAAGTTCAACATGACCAGGTACCAGGTCTTGCACTTTGGCCACAACAACCCCATGCAGCTCTACAGGATGGGGAACAGAGTGGTTGGAAAGATGCCCACCAGAAAAGGACCTGGAGGTGCAGGTTGACAGCAGCTGAACATGAACCAGTGTGTGCCCAGGTGGCCAAGAAGGCCAATGGCATCCTGGCCTGTATCAGCAATATTGTTGCCAGCAGGGTCAGGACAGGGATTGTCCTGCAGTACTCGGCACTGGTGAGGCTGCACCGCGAATCCTGTGTTCAGTTCTGGGCCCCCTCACTACAAGGAAGACATTGAGGTGCTGGAGCAAGTCCAGAGAAGGGCAACAGAAACTAGGGAGTGAGTCACATGAGGAGCAGCTGAAGGACCTGGGGATGTTTAGCCTGGACAAAAGGAGGCTCAGGGGTGACCCTATCACTCTTTACAACTACGTGAAAGGGGGTTGTTGCCAGATGGGGGTTGATCTCTTCTCCCAGTTAACAAGTGACAGAACAAGAGGAAATGACCTTAACTGAGATAGGGTAGGTTCAGGTTGAACATCAGGAAGAATTTTTTTCCCTGAAGAGGTGGTAAAGCATTGGAATAGTCTGCCCAGGGAAGTAGTGGAGTCACCATCCCTAAAGCGCTCAAGAAATTACTGGATGTGGCACGTAGTGCTATGGTTTAGTTGGCGTGGTGATGTTTGGTCAAAGGTTGGAGTCAGTGATCTTGAAGGTCTTTTCCAACCTATTCTTTGAATATATAATTCTATGGTAAGTAGTTGCATAAGAAGAGTCAAAAGGACTGCTTACTTTTTGCAAAAGCCGGGTAAAAGGGACAGCACAGAGGTTACTCTGCAAGTCCCAATGCAACTGCTGGCCCCACATCATGAGGCAGGTCCTGCTGCCACAGCAGAGTTTATTACTGCAGATCAGAAGGTGCTGGTTGGTGAACACCAGGGACAGACTGCTTGGGGACAGTATCTGCAAACAAATCTGCAACAGATTTGCCACAAATCGCTGATAAACAGCCCCGCATGTCTGTGCAACTGAAACCAGGGTGGAATGTGTGATACTTAAGACCAGGCAGCCAACAGGAAGAGCACCACACTCCTGGTGTTCCTGTGAAAGCAGTCAGGTCCCAGATGAAATTGAGAACATGCAGAAACTTCAGCTAGCTCCCCAGATGGCTGTGGTTTTCCGTGTTGGTGTGGCAACACGGACTGGCTGGAGGAAAAGAAAGTAAGAACCCACCTTTGCAAGGGAAAGGTAAAGCAGGGGGGCATCAACAGACATGATGTGCTTTCAGACTCAATCAAATAGGATGTAAAACACCACAAATTTCATTCTGTACACACAGCAGCGTCACTAGAGCTTAGTCCCTGAGCAGGCTGGATATTAAATTGATCAAACTGGTAATGAAAGTGGGAATTGTTCCATCTCAGCTGACACAAGGCAGGTGACCTTATTAAAAAATATGCCAGTGTATTTAATGGGGTAGGGCAGTTTCTTGGGGAATTCATGATTAATGTGGCTATAACTCTGGAGATCCCATAGCTAATGCCCCTGGAAAAAGTCTTACTTCCACTATGAGATGGCCCAGCTGAAATTTTTAATATGGTACTGTATGAATACAGGCATATAAATCCACTGCTCTTTTCTGACAGAGAAGCCAAGTTGCTCCAGAACTCCTGTATTGATTAGAGGACATGGTGGCCCCATGCTGGACGCAGCAAGCTGGGTGTGTAAGAAACCTCAGAGCCTGCTGAGGGGTGCAGTGTATCTCTCTGTGGTCTGTTCAGGCTGACCACCAGGAGCGACTCAGACTCCCGTACTGCTCAGTCACAACAGAAGCTGCTGTTCAAGACACTGAGCTCATTTAATGCCCTGAGCAAGACCTGACTTGGAAAAATCTCGGGATCTACTGAAAACCAGTGGCCTGGAGCAGGGCAGTGTTTGCAGCTGAGCTATGTGTGTGTGTGTGAAAAGGGTCTGAGAGTGAGAAAAGCAATCGTCTATGCATCCCTGAGAGGGAGCAGGAACTCAGGAAGGTCATAACATCCCAGACCAGTATTGTGTCCCCAGCAAGTGTTGAGGCTTTTGGAAGAGCAAAGGAGATGCGCAAGCAAATGTGGCACTTTTCCTGGCACTCTTCCAGCCTACAACCATGGGCAGACCAGGATCTTGTGAGAGGGACATAATTGCTGTGTATCCAACAGTGGTTCTCAGTCATGAATTTGCCCAGTCATGTAACAGAGCCCAAACAGAGGTGAAATAAGCAGGGGCTTAGGGATAAAGCTGCCTGTTTTCTTCTGGTTGCTGTAGGTACAGGGGAAAATGTACATTCTTGGCAAATAAAAAGTAGTATAGCAAAAATTAAACCTAAATATAGGCTTGGGGTTCATGTTAAGCAGAATTATCAGTGTGAGCAACAGCCAAAAAGCTGGAAGAAGTTTCCAAACAGAAAGTGAGCTAAACCAGAAAAAAAGAAACAAACACTTGCAAAAATTTGACTGCAGAGTACAACTGTAGTTTAAAGAAGGATCCAGACATGCTGCAAAAGAAAGGTTCCAGAAAGCACGGTGAAATAACCTGTCACAGGACAGAAAACAGATACTAGGATACCAGCTGCCTGTTGTGCATAGTAACTGGGCAATCCAGCAAGAAAACCTTGGCCTGGGAAAAGCTTAGCAGGAAAGGACCAGACAAGACAAGGCTGTCTGCAGGAGCTGAGGAATGCGATGTTGTGCAAGACAAGAAATTTCCAGTAGTTCTCTAGCCTCTTTGCCCCTTTATAACCCTCTTGGCAACTTTCCAGTGACCCAGTATGGGAAAACTAGATTGTCCCAGCTTCAGTAATGCCATCAGGGTCTGTCTTCAACCCCATGGGGACTGGTGATTGCAGCCACTCCCCTTCCCGTAAGACAGCCATAAAAGGTTTTTGTGTAAGCAGTCGAACAAGGGACCAAAACATAAACATGAGCCTCCACCCTAAGCAAAAGCAAACAGGAAGGTGCTTGACAGTTTGAAACACTCAGGAGTGGAGTTTGAGGTTTTCGCTGAGCAGCTTTGGGTGTGCGTGCATCAGCAGCTCCAGAAGATAACCAGGAAAAAGATGTGGAAATGATGTGAAAACTTGATAGAGCCTGAAGCAGGGCTTCTTCTAAAAAGGGTGATACAGGTTTCCATATGTCTGCGGATGGCAAAGAGAGGGAGAAAAAAAATCCCCTGTTTTCACATTAGAACTGTGGTAACTTTTAGTGCAAGTTTGGGGCTCATGCAGTGTGAGGTGGGGGGCTCATCAGCACAGGGTGCTGTGCCCAGACTGTTGGTTATACAGTGAGGAGATCCTGGCATCCAGTAAAGCTTCCAAAGGGAAAACAAGGCAACAGAAGCTAAAAATCTTAGGCTAAATCTTAAGAAAAACTTTGGGCTACAAATGGCAACATTTCTGCTGGTGGGAAGAAAACTGCAGCTGTGCAGCACTGGCTGACTTCCTTCCCTGACAGCCAGTGTTTGTCACAAATTACTTCTGCCAGTGGTTTCTCATTACTCACAAAGAACCTGGCAGGCTCTAACAGTCAAGGATGTCTAACACTGTCTCCCGAGCAGACCTGGGGTGCAGTGTGACGGGGATGCTTTCAATCCTAAAGCCCTCTGGGAGAGTCCAGAGCCCCAAAACCAAGGTGGCACCCCACAGATGATGGTGGTGAGGACAAAAAGACTTTTCCAGGGCAAGTCCTGGCTTGGTTCTACCTAAACCCAATGCAAAATCTCTCCTAGGTAGGAAGATATTAAGGACGGCAGATACCTACTACAGCCCTCTGAAAGAGAATCCTGATAATTCGTTGAAGGAAAAAGAGAAGGAACAGGCATCAAACTAACTTGTATTATGATGAGAAAAGACATGAGAGGTGAAATATCTGTCAATAGGTAAACTGCTACAGATTTAGCATTTATTAAATTATTTTTCTTTATGCTTAGGATGAATCACAAAAGTATCACAAAAGTTTTTTCTTCCTGAATGGTCCAGGACTATCCTGATTTTAACCAAACTGTAATGTTAGTAGCAATTAACAGAGATCATGAGCATATTTCTAAATGATGACAAACTCCTCTTGTTACCATTGCCGAGTGTAACAGGATCCCCAGCCCAGCTACAACCAAGTTATGGTACTGTAATATAGACTGTCATAGGAAAAAAAGCTGGAAAAGACCTAGAAAATTACCAGGTCTGAACCAGTATGACCTGTAAAACTGCTGAAAAAGCTATGCCTAACCTGCCAATGAAAACCATCATCAGGAAAATTCCAGCCTCTCCAGACAATCTAATCCACATTTAACTGTTTATCACTACAAAGCTTCCCTAATGTCTGATCTTCACCTCTTCTGATGCTATCTAAGATGATTAGTTCTTGTCCCTTCCTATTTGAACCAGAATTTGCTTCTGGTTTACCTCTTTTACATATTTGAAGACTTCCTGCCCTCTTTTTTTTTTTTTAAGTGCCATCAGAAACATATATATTTTCCAGTAATTCCTGACAGTATGTATTTTCTAGATCCCTGTGAGTTCTCTGCTCGTGCTGTACCTGGCAACAAGTTATATTGTGAGAATAAAGAGCGTGATAATGCTACATGTTTAGTGGAGGCATTAGAAATCAGTGATCTGATCCACATACCTGTCCTCTCTGACACAGCCAGTCATCTGTACCAGCAGCCAGGGCTGTGGTCAGACTTACTTGGCAGAGCGGGTGACTCCCAACCTGCAAACTGAGTTGCTTTACTCCTCTGGTTGCTAACACACTGTAGATGCTGAGAGCTGGGTTGCAGAAAGATTTTCCAGCTTTCTGCCAGTGTCTGTGTGAAAGTTCTTGCTTTCACACGGATGCTGGCCAAAAACAGTTAGAAGTTTTTGTAAACTAGTTTCTTTATCTTGCAGGTGCAAGTTGTTATGCAGTCTTGTTTTGCTACTGACTAGAGAAATATTTTGAAATGGGTGTTGTGGTGTTTAACCAATCATGCTAAAAGGTGGATGGTCAAGGACCAATGACCTTATGCCATTCAAGCAAACTACCACGTAAAAACCATCTGTAATTAAATAAAGAAATCCATCAATTCCTTTTTCCTCCTGGATTGAGCGTGTCGTTTCATTTTGCCCCCGGTACAACCAGCGACAACACACCTGCAGCTGGGAGCAGACCCTTGGCCATGCAGAGACCGGGCTGCAGGGACACTGTCCTGACCTGGCACCTCTCTGAGGGTCTGCCAGCAGCTGCTTCACTTCACACAGCGAGGCGAACACCTTGGGTTCATGTTCATAAAGTTAGCAAGTGCCCAAATGTTTGCAAAATCCAGTGTAAGCTGCCTTCGGACACTCCTCCAGGGCAAACAGCAGCCGCACGTGTACATTTGTACTTTACTGCACACTAATGTGTGTATTAATCTGCAGTGAGAAAACAGATCCCTATCCATGCCTCGACTACACCAGTGTCAGCTATCAAATCTAGTCATATTTACAGAAGAAAAGCAGCTTCACCACCACAGCCTGCCTGTCCTCTATTAGGACGTGTTTAATTATGTCTTGCTTTCCCTGTGCAGGAGGATAAATGAGCAGGGAAGAGAATGCTGTGCTGTTGCTCCTGAGCAGCTGATGAGGAGTAGTTTGCACAGAGGTGAGTATGTGTCCCTGTTGGAAATTAATTGGAGAAGGAAGCCATAGAGTGCTCTGCTTTGGAGCAGTAGTAAGTCTGACTTGCAAAATGTGCTCTGCTAAGAGACTAGGCAGCTTACCTATTCCCGAAACCTTTGTACCTAAAAGTCTACTGCAAATGCAGACAAGCAGTGAAGTTCCTGCAGGGTAAGAGGCTCTGTGTCTGGAGCTGGAGAGCACAGCAAGACAAAGGCGGATGAGATGGTGCCTTGTCTGGCCCCTGCTGTTTGTGCAGACAGATGTGTTCACTGACTGTGTGCAATTAGATTACTTGATGGTTTTGCTGGACCATGTGAGCTGAGCTAGCATTTACCTCAATGTGTCATTTCATCTCTCCTCCCGTTTGCTGCCAGTGCTGCTGCGATGTGACTGTCTGGTGTCAGTGCATCTGCCTGGGAACTACTGCTTCAGGTAGGTTTGAATTTTCTTCTCTTTAAATAGTCAGATTATGGCTGGCTGGGAAGTGCAGGAATGGCAGGGACTGCTCTGAACAAGAAAAAAGGGAGGGCAGAGGAGAGATAGGAATAAATTTTGACTGCTTTTGTGCTCAGAGTCTGCTTTCACTTCCCCTGTGTTATACAATGCATATATTCACCTTCCAGCTCAGACAGGGCATGTGAGTAAAGCATGTGTTAGAGAAGACCACTGCCAGGCAGGGCTGCTCCAAGGAGAGAGTTTTAGGGACCGTGAGCACTGTATGGCATCCCAAACCAACACAAGACCAAAGAAATTTCATCTCAGTGCAAGAAGGTGTGAGGGATGGCATCCTTTACTTGGGCACAAACCAGCAATCTGTAGCTACCTGCACTTCCTAACCAGAAAAAACACACTGAGGAAAAACTGTTTGCTCCCTACAGACTCACTGTGAATTTAACACTGGTGCCAGTTCGAACTGACAGCTTTGCATGAGAGGCTCAGGAAAAGGAATATCATGATACAGATGGTTTTGTCTTAACAACAGAATAGAAAATGCCAAGTGACTCCAAATAAACATGAAATAACATCACTACTGACTGAGGCCGAACAGGAACTCAAAACCAATGTGCAAAACCTGTGCATTTTGCTTTTTAATTAGCTAACAAATTAGCTGAAACCAATTACCTTTATCTATATTTATTATGGCCAGGAGCAGTTTTACAGAGTACTAACTCTATTCCTAAGATAATATCCTCATTGTCTGGAAAGGTCTAGTCCCATTCATCCACCAGGAAGAGATTTCAATCCCCAGTCCTACTGGGGCATATGTTTCCACTACAGGAGCCACACCAAAAACTTCTCTCATGCTAAAATGAGAATTGCTTCAGTGCAGGTCCAGGGAAAAATAGAAAGTAGTGGCACTGCAAATCTCAGTCAGCAGCAGTTTGAGTTCTGCCAGCACAGAACCCTTTCACGTAGCCTGTTTGTTAAGTTGCGTGGTAAATTCGATCCTCTATTATTTTTTTGTCCAGTAACTCTGTTCTTGCACCCAGAATATGTAGAGGTCCAGTACAATATACAACAGAAGCAGCCAGGGGCATCATGATGTTTCCTCACACTTTGCCGGTGGTTGGTGCCATAATATGGTTCAGATGTACGTCTAGATTTGGCTGCTCCTTGCATTTGAACTTTGGATGAGTTTTTAAATCAACAACTCACCAAAAAAAGACTGACTGAAAAAGATAGACTGAAAAAGACTTCTCTCATTGGGGTGGCTCATGTGACTTATACACTATTTTTTTTGTTTGACTGGCTTTGGTTTGGTTTTTTGGTTTGGTTTTTTGGTTTGTGTGTTGGGTTTATTTTTTCTGGGGTGGGGAGGGTTGGTTTGGTTTGGTGATTTTTGCCTATAATTCAAGCATGGGTCTTATTTCCCACAGAGCAGCACAAGGTAGAACTAGTGCTAAAAAACAAACCCAAAAAAGTCTGTCAAAACCCCAAAGGTTTTGACAGCTTGATTTTCCACAGCAATCATTTACATGTATGTTTTCAGTTTTGTAAATATTAACTGTGCCAGAGAATCAAGGCACTGGGATTAAGAAGTAGCACCAAGCACGCAGCCTTCTTTCCCCCAAGGCTGTTGGTACCAAAGGATCATGGTGACTCTGGATTTCTGCAAAGGTGTTGCAGCAATGCCTGTGCAAGGAAAAAAAAACCCAAACCAACAACAAAACACACCAAGGAAAAGTTAAATCTTGCGTTGCACTCCTATGAAGAGCAGACTCTTCTCGTTTTCTGCATGTAGCTTTACTTGTTTCATATGGACAATGCTAGTAATGCAGGCTTGCAGGCTTCAACACCTACGAGTCTCTTTACATGCATACATACATACATACATACACATATATATATTTATAATGTATGTATTTTGAGATCCTAGAGGTTTTTCTAGCTGTGTAGCAGATTATACTGTGCCTAATGCAGTTTTAAAAGCATCTGACAGTTCAAAGACATCTAAATGCCTTGAAAGATCTCAGCTTTCAGTACGTGGGAAAAGCTACCTGTCCTCTCTGCTCCCAGCTGAGACCCCCCCAAAGAAACCCTGACTCCTGCAGGAACGCTAGCATCTGCCCCCTGCTTTTCTCCTTCCACACTCTCCTAACTCCAGCAGGATAGACGTCTCATGTTCAGACTATGGCAGAAGGGGAGAAATGGTCTTGCAGCCAGCTGACCCAGTGAAGAGGTGGTAAGGCTATGAACTCCACAGTCTATGGAATGCATAGAGGACAAGAGGCTACTGGCCTTATAGTCACCAGCTGTCATGGCAATTTGCCTTTCTGAGGTGTCAGGCGGGGAAGTGGTGTTTGTTCCTGAATATAATTCAGTGTAACAATCAAGTTAGGAATGAGTTTGAAGCACTCTGGGCAGGTCTGTGCTCCCTAGGACAGCATTCACCAGTAACTGAGCTGGGACATGTTTTCCCCTCACGGTGTTTGCTGTGTGTTTCTTTGCCAGGCTTGGATACAGGTCTCAGCTCAGGATCTGCTCATCTCTCTGAATCCTCTCTCCTTTTAACAAGCTGTACTGTTGGGCTGCAGCAGCATCAGCTGAGTCTCTGTTACTCCCTGGGACTTTGCACACCTCCATTCCAGCTCCTCAGTTCCATTGGAGCTGTTCTCCTCCTGAAAGCACTGGTGTCCACAAAGAACATTGCCCTGGATCTCCAGTATCAGACAGCTATCCCTGCCTGTCCCTGGTGACTGCCCAGTGAGGAGTGGCTCAGCAAATTGCTATCTCCAGGTAAGCTTGACTGCCAGATCTGTCCTGCACAGCTGCCCCTCTTGGGGGATATTCTGGCCATAAATCCTTACAGTTTCTCCAGAGCCTCTCTCCTCATTACAGCTTGTGACTGTAGTTGATGGGCTGAAGCCACTGCCAGCAGCCTGCAATCTGTTTGAACAGAGAATCCTAGAGACTGTTTGGGGCCAGGATGGGAGGGAAGTGCAGCTTCTGGGAGGGACCTGCCAGTGCCTGAGGTGACTTGTCCGCAAGAGCTGGAAGGTAGGTGATGGTATTTCTCCCTCTGTAGCACAATGCACTGCTCACTCAGAACATTTCCCGGCGTAATCTCAGATCAACTGACTTTCCCTCAGCATTGCTTCACACTGGAGCAAAAGGACATGATGTTGGGAAAAGTTTACATGCCCCAAACATGCTGTCTCATGGCAGGAGACCCACACGAGCAGACTCACAGCTGGAACAAAGAGACTTACCAAGGATTTCACTTTAGTCAGAGCTATGTCAAGCTCTCATTGCATGACCATGTTATACCAGATGCATACACAGCTCTTAGAAATACAAATGTCTCATCAGAAATCCTAGGGTTGGTTTAAGTAGTTTAAATAGCAGGTTTTTCTAACCCAGTTCCTTGTGATGGATGCAAGCCTGGAGCTCATCACAAGTCATCCATGACTCTTAGCAAAGCTGTTTGTCAGACTGCAAATTTGCAAAGGAAAATATTGCTGAAAAAACCTGATGGCTGTGATATAACTCTACACAGAGGCAAAAAATATTCTCTTGCTTCTTATATGTGAGTGTTGGTGGCCTTACATGAGAAATGAAGAATAGCGAGGACAGAAATATAGAGACGGAAGGTGGATGAGTGGTTCTTCTTCGTCCTGTATTCTTTGGCTGGAAAATGGTATGAATTGAACTGAGTTTCTAATAATTGCCATCTAGAAATTATATTTATCCAGGATATCAAAGAGCAGAAAGGCCACAATACCTTATATATGCTTGATCTACCAGTGTAATTGTCACTGAGACATATTGAAGTAGTATTTATTTCATGTTATGAGTCTTCCACAATTCAGAAGCAGTGATGACTGATACACTAGGGTGGTTAAAAAAAATCCTGCAAGTAAAAAAAATAGAATTATCTGTGATAAATATGAGGTTTTCCTGTCACAGGGTACATGCACATAAATTTTAACAGCTATATGATGCATGTAGGAAGAGTGGGGAGGGAGCAGTTAAGAACACACCCATAAATTGAATTTGGGGACACTGAAATATGTGCCAGCTGCTCATCGCCAAGACAGTGATTATGCAATATGTCTGTTTAATCTTCAGGGTGCTGTGGAGCAGCTTCCATCTGCAAGTTGTTCTTTACTTATGCTGCTTCCACATCAGTGATGACTGTGCAACTATTAATATTGAAAGTTAGGGCAGCAGCTGCACACTCTGCATCAGATGGATCCATGCGTCCTCCAGCAGGAAGCAAGCACAGCCATCAAAACAAGCTGTTGGTGGTGTCTGATATTGTATTTCAAGAGAGACTCTTCTTCCGAGGAGCAATGATTTGCTCCTCTGAGCAACACTCGGATATTGCCTTTTTGCTGTTCTGATTCTCAGTGTTTCACTTTGATTTGTTTTCTGCACTGTTAGTTTGCAAGCACAAAAACCTCTTAAGGGACTGAACTTCTCAGTGAGTTTGATTTTAGCAGAAGCCTGTAAAGCACTTATTGAAGATAAGGTGTCCTTTCTGAAGGAAAATATCACTCAGAGAACCTGACTGCACAGAGGACATCACACAGAACCACCACACCACCTGCACCCTCTCAGCCGAGGAGGCTGCCTGCACCCTCGCTTATGTCATGACATTGCACAAAGAGTTTGAGACCTTCTAGCTTTTCTTCAGGGAGCTGTTCATGCCCCAGAATGCCTCCCGTGTTCATGTGGATGTCATTCAAGGAGCCATTCCCTTCCCAGCAGGCAGCGCTGCTTTCTCAGCACCTCCGTCGTTTCCTGGGCAAATGGGGTGGTCAAGGGAGCATCTCCCACCTGTGGACTGACCTCCACTGCACGAGAGACCTGCTTGGCCTTGGCCGTGCCCTGGCACCACCTACTCAACACCTGTGGTCAGGACCTCTCCTTGAACAACAACAGGGAGATCATCCAGCTACTGAAGGGCCTTGGGGGCAAGAACATCACACCCAGGGTGCTGCCACCTCCCCACATCACCACCTGCACCAAGTATGTGCACAGGGAGCAACTTTACTCTTCCTTTTCTTTCACGCTGTGGACATTTGTGCACAAGATGCCCCCGGCCGCACAACCTGACCACCTATTTTGGCTCTGTGTACATGGCCATCACCAGGTTCTTTGTGGGGTTCGTGCTGCAGGACCAGAGTGTTCTTGATCTGCTGGTGTGGCCTGAGGACACCAACAGCCACGAGGGACACTTCTGGGTGATGCTCAGCAGGATCCTGGGTGAGCATGCTTTCACTTGTTTTTTCCATAGATACACACACTCATGCTTGTTTCACATGTGGAGAAAGCTGGAGAGGGACTTCTTACAAGGGCATGCAGTGACAGGACGGCGGGAATGGCTTTAAATTTAAAAAGGGTGGGTTTAGATTACATATAAGGAAGAAAGTCTTTACTGTGGTGGTGGTGTGGCAAAGGAACAGGCTGCCCAGAGAAGTGGTGAATGGCCCATCCCTGGAAGTGTTCAAGGCCAGGTTGGATGGGGCTTTGAGCAACCTGGTCTAGTGGAAAGTGTCCCTGCCCACAGCAAGGAAGTTTGGAACTGCAAGAACTTGAAGGTCTTTTCCTTAAACCCAAACCATTTTATGATTCTGTTTCATGGGTGCACATGCACATACACAGGCAGAAGCATTATCTGAAGTTGATTTTGGCAAAACCTAGATGAAAAATTTAATTGTTATAGAAGGCTGATCCATCAAATAATCTTACTGGCTGTTTTTGAGCATTGAGGGAGAGGTGTCTGTGCTGTCCAGAATGTGCGTTACTGTTCCATGTCTGAGCAGGAAGATGCCAGGGGATCAAGGTTCAAAAAGAAACCCTTGGACATTTCAGATGATTCACCTGTAAAATCTGAGACGATGAAAAGAGAAGTAATAATGATTAAAATACATAAGCAATGTAAGCATTGTAGTGAAGAAATTTTGTACAAGATGCTCATTTTGCTGTGGGAAATTTTATTTTTCGACAAATTCAAGTCAATTCCTCCCAGAAAATCTGAATTCAGGCTAGAGTTGACTTCTAGTCTTCACATGCTTTTCTATGGGACCACACAGAGCAGCTCTCCCATAACAATTGCAAAAAACCCACGTACTCATAACTGCTGTCTAAACTCCGTTGTACAAGGACAAGGATTTGTGCAGAGAAGCGGAATCAGAACCAGTATTTTCATCTTTACTGTGTGTATTTACTATTACTTTTACCTTGTTCGCATGACTGGGAAAGGGTTGGAAGATGAACAGGATTTCACCCTCATGAATGTTGCTTTTAGAAGCACCTGGTAGGGCTCTACTGCTCCTGACTCCCTAGAGCTTCACAGCAGCCCAAAGCAAGGATATGAGGAATGGAAGCACAGGTAAATTTCTTCTCCTGTCTTTTTCTTTCCTTCCACCTTCTCCCTGCTGTAACTTGTGGGAAACAAACACAGGAGCAGCAGCAGAGGCAGAGCATGTTTACTCTAACTTTCAAATTATCACGTAACTTTATGAGTATAGTGCTTGCCCTTCTGATAACTGTATTTTACAACTAGCCTGCACAAGAAGCAAAGTGATTACTGATCAAAATATTTATCATTAGCATATATTATTTTTAGCTAGATCACTTTTCCACGAAGCCGGTTGCTGTGATCTTATTACATTGCCTCAGAAGCCGTAAACCTGGGGCCAGATATATTCTCCACAGTCAGAAAGATTTAGGTGGTTGACATTTGTTGTACTGTACTGCGTAGCTCACATGTGCTGCATATTTCATTGTTATTTCCATGATAACCACTGTATGTTTTCCAGTATGGGCATAAATTGTTTTTGATTGTTCTTTTTGCATCTGAAAGATGCAACACTTCCATGGCAGATACGGTTTTTCTCCTCTTCCTTTTTTTCCTTGCCATCACATTAGATTGCTTGTCCAAAAGTGGCCATGTGGCTCTGACAGATGTGCTCAGAGGCTGTGGTTGCCCAGGGTTTTGAATCCAAGCTTACAAGGATGACACTCAGTCACTCACCTGCATGTATCCGACTCAGATCCAGAGCACTGAGCAATTCTGGGGTGAGGAGTTATCCCTCTCAGTGCATGGGATGTTAGCCCGGGACTCAGTTCCAGGCTCTAACAAAAAGCTCCTGTCCAAGTTTGACCAGGCCACTCCCTTTAAGTTTCCAGGCATATCAAAAGGAGGTAGTGATGTCAGGTAGTGGTCCAGCTGTTAGAAAAAAAAGTTGCAGGCTTCCAGGCAAGCAGAGGAGTCATTTAAGGACCAGTTTGGATGGATAGCATACCATGCAAGAACTAAACCAAACAGGTATTTGTAGTTTCAGTATCAGCCATGATAATCTCAGTTCAGATAAAAGATAAAAAAGACTTGTTATAGGTTGCGGTCCTAGTAAATTGATAAGGAGCCAGTCCAATTAGATCAAATTAATTTATTAAGCAAGCGACAGCAAGCAATACAGCGCTGGGCGACCGGCGAGACTCGCTCCACCAACGGCACGCGCTTCCCCTTCCCAAAGTCACTGCTTTTATACTCTTCAGTTTCCTCTTCACGAAGCGGTTCTGGTGTACTCTGCACTTGCGCGATCTGTTGCTAAGGGGTCTTCTTTCTTCCTTTTGGTGGGCGAGGGATGAAGGCTGGTCGTCTTCCTCTGTGTTCTTTGAATGACTTTCTCCGTATATGGTCAAACAATATTTCTCTGCGTCTGCTAAAATCTCACAATGCTCTGATAAGTAAGCTTAATCTACACTACATACATTCTGTTAGGCAATCCCCCCCCTTTTGTTCTTCTTCCTTAGTCTAAACTACAGGCATCCTGTTAAACAACTCCCCCTTTGCTCTTTGCCCTTTAATGTAAACTAGAAACGTCCTGTTAAGCAACCCCCCCTTCCTTTTATTCTTTACTTTTTTGCTGATTTTAATGAACAAAAAGTTTCTGTCATCTATTTCAATCCCCCCTTTTTCTTTCCCTCATTTTGTTCATTAAATTTTTGTAATTCTTGTTGGTTTAAGATCAGTGTTTCTTCTAATATTGGTTCACTTCTTAGTGGTTCGTACTTGGCTTTTATAAGCATCAAATGGGCTGCTTCTAGTCTATTTTTCACAATTGTAATTACTCTGTTGAATATGCAAGGGCCAAATGTTAAACCTAAAATTACTAATATTAATGGTCCTGTAATTGTTGATAATAAAGTAGTTAGCCATGGGGAATAGTTAAACCAAGATTCATATTAACTTTGTTGTGTTTCCCGATCTCGTTTTCTCTTTTCTAATCCCTCCTGTATTTTCCCCATTGTGTTTCTTACTATTTCAGTATGTTCAGTATATACACAGCATTCTTCTTGGATTGCAGCACATAGTTCCCCTTGTTGTAAAAATATTAGGTCTAATCCCCTTCGGTTTTGTAGGACCACCTCTGACAATGATCTTAAAGATTTCTCTAAAGTGCTTATGGATTGTTCAATTTTGGTTAAATCCT
>VXAZ01002374.1:777349-805310 GCA_013399875.1 Gymnorhina tibicen
TCCCTTCTTGCTTAGCTCAGAACTCCTGGTGTACTTGGTGGCAAGTCTTCTTTGCTCTATTTCCTATTTCTCCATTGATTTAATAGGATTTATTCCAAGTCTGAAGGCTTTTTTTTTCCTCTTAATATTGGCACCCACCTGATCTCAGGCACTAGCAGTAGTGCACTACCATATTCCTGCCCATCCTATTCAGATTTCCCCTTTTGACATTTCAGATAGTTGCTACTTCCTCAAGTTTCATGTGATTAAAGTAACTGCCCTGCTGCAGGGGCTGACATTTCATAATGTTCATGACCAATTCAACCATTTTCCCAAGCCTTTAAATAATCAGCCATCTGGGACCTCTTTTATCCAGACTCCTCCTACACTTTACCCTTGTTTCCTTAGCATTCCTAAGGTAGATCCTGCCCCTTCCATTCCTACTTTTGTAGTTTAGTCTTACTGATACTCTTTAAAACAAAATTTAACATTTAAATTGAATGGGGTTTTTTTGTGCCTAGGTATCATTCTGTTTCTTAGAGAAAACCACCTATTTTTGGTAGTGTTTTTCAACAGTGGATTGAACCTGTTAAGGAACAGGTGAGGATCAAGACATTTAAAAAGGGGGAACATGAATGAGCTGAAATTTGGGATCAAGTCTCCACCTCCTTGAAAACTGTTTCTCTTTATTGTAGGCTGGCATTCCCTATCTTTCAGCAGCAAGTATGATTCCAGCCTACACTATCTTGGCAATAAAGGTCACTTTTCCTGGCATTTTCCTCAGAAAAATGGATCTTTTATACTACACTCAATTATCTAAATTATGGCATAAAAAAACTTAACAGAAAAAATTAAGAGAGCAAGAACAGTTGAGAGCATAACCTACTACATTTTGGATAATATAAGGCAAAGGGTCACCAAAAATGTTAATGTTCAAATACTGACATCTAGGAGATAAAACCTGCCATGTGCTTTGTCCTTATCTCTCTTCCCATACAAGTCTGAAGACTTTAAGCTAAATATGAGTGGTTTAAGCAATAGGATTCTTGTTCTTCTCCAGGACATGGAAGAGTCTCTCAATCTGCCAGCCTTTCTGACATCTACTACACATACTCCATTCCTAATTACAGATTACAAGTAAATTTATTTCCCTTTGGAACACCACATATGATTCCTTTTTTTTTTGCACTATTCACAGCAGTCTAGAGAGAGTTGCAGATTTTGTCCTCCTGTCACCTTGATCCGTGCAGTGCGACAAATCAACTCTCGCAGTTGTGTTTCAGCAGTGAATCAGATGAAGAGTCCCAACTACATGACCATTTACTATAGAGTTGGGGAGTTACATGTTTTTACAATTCTGCTTAGCCCATCACCACTAATGAACAGTAGTTTAACAAATGGTCCAAATCTTCTTTGCAGCTTTTGTAATTATTTTCTCTTTTATCTAACAAATATTAGTAGCAGTAGTTTCTCTATCAGGACAGCCTCTAGACGCATACATGCAGTTTGCTTATATTAAGAAGAATTTATGCCCTACAATGTTATTTACAAAACTTGAAGAAAACCTTACAAAGGGCTAATACATCTCTTAGGAGAATGAACATTTCTCTTTATCTTGGATATGAGTAGTAAAAGAATATTTCTTACCTGATACAGGTGCACCAAGAGGTGCTAGCTGTATCCGTTGTCCAGCTGATCCAACTTCTTTTTTATGGAAGGAAGAGGTGTACAGTCCCAAGGGGTTGTAAGCACCACTACTTACAAAGCCAGGATTTCCTGCTGACATTACAGAATTTTAGAATTCTCAGCTGCATTCAGAAAACGTTGCCTACTTTCTATAGTAACTTCAAATTATATTTGCAGTACCACAAGAGTACCAAGTATGAGCGTTCTTTAAAAACTACCTAGTGCTTGTCTCTTGAAAAACATTCTTTCATTGAATTCATTATTTGCTTTGTATGTTAGTTGCACCCTTTTCAGCACTTAGCAGACAGAAATTCAGCAGGAATAAAGACAAAGAGCAGGGTGAACATTTTAGTAGTACTTCCATTAAACTTAGGACCACATAGAAAAATTTACACTGAGTCGCAGAGAAATGTAGGATCTTACCTTTTGTTTACATCTACTTGCTTTGCTGGAAGCTGGTTTAACTACTGCTCAGTGCTACTATTGTGCTCAACATGTTTGGCCTAAATCTATCTAAAAGAATGGAACCGAGTTTCTCTTGTGGAAAGTGGTATACCACTTGAAGTTGACTTTGACAGTTCCCACAGTTGAAGGCCTGTTATAAAAGTCAGACCTAATTATCCTCTCTATTTAACCCTGGTTATAATTCTGTTTGTGCCTTGTTTTGGTCCAGATCTTTCTTTAAAGGAGCACTACCCTGGGAAGGTTGACATAACCATCTGCATTTGGAAATTGAGAAGCATTGTGCATGTACACACAAAATTAGTACTGAAATTAGTGTCCAGTGGAAGAGTGATGTGTTACAATACTTACACTCCCTGACCCAAGAAAATTTTTTACCTTCTTCATGTCTGTCATCACTTGGGACAGTATTAAGACTGTGCTGGCACAATGTCCAGAGAGAAATGCTTTTCTCTAGTGGTATGGTTCTGTGTTCAGTAGCATTAAATTTGTGAAGTAGAAGGCTATACAGAGTAGTTTATTTTGACCTTTATCAAGTGTGACCATATTCATCACAGCTTCGGTGGTAGCTGCAGTAAAACACAGTATCTGCTTTGCCAGTTTTTCTGTCTCCTAAATCTTTGGCCTTTGTGCAATCCCATAATGTTCCTCTTCACACCAGCACTCCCAGACCTCTGTGATAATGCCAGAGCTCAGAGCAGTAGAACTATAAGGCACAAACTGGGCTGCCTGGAATCCTGAGTTTCCTCCCTTTCACTCTACGGTAACTCTACCAAAAGCTGTGCAACCACAGCACTGTGAGATCAGTGTAACGGGTAGAGAATCCAGGCGCAGGAAATGGTGCAAGTCCTGAGTGCTGTCACGAACAAGCCATCCCTGAGGGGAGATGCACTCCCCTCAGGATAGTGAGATGCACTCCCCTCAGGATAGTGAGATGGATAATGATCCAGTGACCTGCTGTGGATTATAATTAGGCTAATAAAATAGTCTCTGCCTTTTAAAGCATAGTAAGTACCAAGAATCCAGAAGAAGCCATAACGAAGAGAGCAAGGTTTGACAAAACAGATTGCAACTGAAAATGGAAGTATATGATCATCAGTTATGCATGCTAAGGGTTATAAGGAAATATATATATTTTAATTATATAAATTATAAGGGTTATTTTTTTACAATTATAAGGGTAATTTTTTTACAAGAAACTGTAAAACATAAATAGGAAATGTACAAAGAACCAGGCTACAATTGCTATAAATTACCTTTTGGATCCTCTAATTTTTCATTCAACCTTTCTTTGCACGATAGCTTTTCAATAGGTATAATTAAGTTCTCATCTGTAGACAAGGAAAATTAAAGGAAGAAAAAGATGGAAGGACAGAACTTTAGAAGAAGGGTATGAAGAACCAATCTAGATGATGTAAAAGAAATGAGGATGGAAAAAAAGCAAGCAAGAATGAATATCTGACACATTAGTAACTATAATGTCTTATTCTTGTTTTCTTAAGCAGGAAATGTTACTCCAAGAAGTTACTTTACAAAGTCCATTCTAATTATGGACTAACAATATGATTTACCAACAGTGCAATCACATTCCATTTACAATTTTAAGGACTTGGTCATATCTGCAAAGTTGACTGATCATAAACTTACAATCCTTCATAAATAAAGCATTTTAAACTATTTGCTCTTATCTTATTTTGCCTTAGAGCAATGTTGTGGCTGATGAAAAGAAGAAAAGCCCACTTAAATAAACTATACATAGCTATTTGAACACAGCGCTGTCAACTTTCAGATTGTCAGTGTGAAAAGAGAAAAGTTATTATTTACATGTATTTCATGATCCATCTACATGCATGTTATAAGCATTACAACAGCAGCTATCCTGGTTTCATGTGTGTCTGTCTTAAAATGTTGCTGTCTCCCCAGTATATGAAACATCACATGCAATTTAAGATACTGATGGAAATAATACCAAGTATTTTCAAATATAAAAATTAATCAGTTTTAGTGCTTTGTTTCTTTAAATTCTTGGTAGTAAGACAAATGCAGCATTTCTACCATTAGTATTCATCTTAATTTTATCTTCAGTGCAGTTCAGTAGGTAGTTGTCTAGACTACTGATGAAAACGTTTGGAAGCAGATGTTTGCTTTTCTGTGCCTGATTCCCTTGCAAGATTATTTATGAATAAATTACTTCTGAGGTGGATGGATACTCTATTTCAGAAAACAAAAAAGATACACATGATGACTGCTTTAAAAAACCTCTTCTATTCCACAAAAAATTCTGGTAGGTGCTGTTATTTTTCCACTTTCTAAAATCTTGCATGTTAATTCAGATGAACAACTTCAGCTCATCTGACTTTCAGAGGGGAAAATCAGGTTTGTTGACACTGCAGAATGGCTACTGAAGTTCCCTTAAAAAGGGGTGCAGCATCTGCCTGTAAACAAACCTTCTGAAGTTCTTGCTATACAAGCATGTAAAGCTGGGTGGTTTATTGGCAAGTTAAGTATTGGAGAGTGACTCATGCTAGCTGGACAATGGCTGCAGAGTTGTTAACAAGGTAACCTCCCATAACAGGGACAGTGTACCTGAAGTATAGGGCTTGGTGGTGAGAAGACAGATTTCAGTCCAGAGTCTGATGCTTTCCTCAGTGAAATCTTAGATAAAGTGTTTAACTAGTGTTGGCCTTCACTCTATAAAATGCTGATAATAGTGTTCTTCACAAAACATAGTCTCACTGAAAGTTCCTTCCTGGAAATAAGAGGACTTTTCTTGCAGCAAAGGATTTAGGACAAGACCAGTAAATTGATAAAAGACATGTCTAAAATATTAGGCAGCACTTTTATTACATGAGCACACCACCCACCATTTTGTTTTCATGGGTGAGACTGCTGTTTGATAGTGTTCCATGGCACAGGGAGCAGGCAGTAATGAGCTCAAACTACTTGCTTAAATACAGTAAAATAATGGTCTCACTGGATTATATACAAAATTTATCTTGACAGAACTTTATAAATAGGGGCTGGTCTATACCTTCTTAATGTTTTGAAAGCAAAATACATAATTTCACATATGAAAAAGTTGTTATTTTAAGAGTCTTTCACTAAAATGAGAAAAAAAAAAGAGCCTAGAATCTAAGCTTAACTGCGTAAATTAAACCAGATGGTCTTAACTAAATTAATTAAATAAAGTACAAGGAGATATAAAGTGACCATTTACAATTACACTTTTACCTGTAGTATTTCTGCTGTAAGTCAATCCTCCCCCAGCATTTGCCAGTGATTTAGAAAACAACTGGTTGTTCCAGGTTCCGTGTGATCCTTCTTTATTGACTGCTGCTAAAGAGACGGTCTTCGGGTTTACACCTTAGAAAACAAATAAAGGAAAATGTTATAAATACCAAATCTCAAACATAATTCAACCAATAAATGACATTTCTAGAAGAGAAAACCAACACTGAATTGTCTTATAATGTAAAACACCATACATGTAAATTAACAATGTCCATTGATTAGATTTTTAAGCTGAACCATGAAAACCAGCGACACTGATTTAAGAACAATTCTCTTCATGCTTTGAAGAGAACTCTTAAAAGACTTTCTAGTAGAGTTACTTGGTTTCTATAAAACCATAATTTCATAATTGATAGATTTGTTGTAAAAAAAGGAACATGTAAATTAAAAATACCTATCAAAAACCAGGCTTCCCAAGGCTAAAAATAAATTATTTCTTCAAGGTTTAAGTTAAAAAGTAGGACAAAGTGGTTCTTGTTCATGCATGTTATAAGCATTACAACAGTTAACGAGATTACAACACATGAAAGCAGCTCCCAGATCTAGTGGCCGCAGAACTAAAGTAATATGGGTAAATAGCAACTATGTTCCTTGCACCTATTATTCCATTAAATGTTGAAATTAATTATTTTTTACATCTATGTCTTTCTCATTGAAAGCCACAGAGACATTAGAATTGTGCTTTAAAAAAGGTAAGAAATACAGATGACCCTTCTATTTGTCTTACCTTTAGATAGGGAAGTTCCTCACCCTTTATAGTTTTCTTTTCTTTTGGACTTGAACTGTAGAGTCTCTGGGCATCCTATTTAACTTTCAAGAAGTGATTTCATATTCATCACTACCCTAATGAATTCCTGACAAATTAATCATATGTAGTAACAAAACAACTTGGCTGATAATGGGGAATTCCTCTGTGAGCCACCTAAATTCTGACATGTGGATTACAAAAGTTATGATATGATTACTGTAATTGTACAAACCACCATGGTAACAAATAGAAGATACTAAATGAGACACCAAGAAAATAATTTGATTATAGAATATATTCAGAATACTAACTAAAGGAAACATTATCTTTGCTTCCTCCTTCTTTCCATTCTCATTCCCAGTAATTACATAGTATCATGTTATTTTCCTGATAAAATAACCCAGATTTAGACTAAGATATCTATTTCTAAAGAAAGACGACTGCCTTCGGAAAGGAAGTGAGTGGCTGGATATTTCTAAACACTTTGTACAAGGAAGGGGACTGTGTTTATCAGAACTTATGTTCAGATAACCCCAAACATGATGACACTGCAAAACTGGTAAATATGCACGATATAAAATCATAGAATGGTTTGGGTTGAAAGAGACCTTAAAGATCATCTGGTTCCAATCCCCCTTGCAGGGACACCTTCCATTAGACCAGGTTACTCAAAGCCCCATCCAACCTGGCCTCAAATACTTCCAGGGATGGGGCATCCACAGCTCCTCTGGACAACCTGTCCACCTCACAGTAAAGTGCCTCACCACCCTCACAGTAAAGAATTTCTTCTGTATATATTTTCTAAATTTCCTCTCTTTCAATGTGAATCCATTACTTCTCATCCTATCACTACGGTTCCTGATGAAAAAAGTCTATGTCGTTTCCATAGTCCTCACATACACCTGCTTATGGGTTAATCAGGATATATTCCTAGTAATCCAAGAGACGTTGGATTTATATTACTGAGGATTTTTTATGTTACTGGTCATAAGAGGGCCTGTGAACTTTTATGGTGTACAAGCAGTGTTGAGGTTCTGCCACATTTACATAGCCAGGAACTGCTGCATCAGTTGTGATGAGGTTTGTTCTGGGAAAGGCATTTAGTCCAAAACTTGAAAATTTAGCCTGGTTATGAACAACAAAATTATCCAGTGTGAAATCTAAAGCTTAAATGTACTTTATGCGGATTGTGCACAGCACAATTGTATTTTCTACATGTATTGACTATTAACCTTACCAGGCAGATATCTTGATTGGTTTATATAGTAATCTTTTGCTGAGGTATTTGATCTTCCAGAATCATTTCTCATCAGAACCTTGTTTTCCCCTCCTGGCTGGATACCGCATGAAGCTTTTGATTCTGGCACACTGAAAAATGAAAATTTTCAAACCATGTGACCAACAAGTCCAGCCCAGAATATCAGAAGCTGACCTTAGCCTGAAGAATACAGTGCTCTTCACTTATCCTACTTTTATCAGTAGAGTCTGTTTCCACAAAGTAACAGTCAAACATAACACCTCACGAGAGCCTGACCTGGGATTTGAAGGAAGAAATGTATCCAACACTATGGAATAAAAGCAAATGTGGCTAAAAGGCAGAACATAGTACCACTTAACCCACAAGGGAAATAATGCTAGTATGTACAATTTTAGTAAAACAGTTTCTTAAATACACAACAAACACCTGAACCATTCAGTGCCTGAAAACAAACTTGATTCTGTTTGGATATTACTGCCACTATAACAACACCACACCCAAAGCTCATGTGCTTATACAACTCTTGGCATTCTTGCAGAATTTTGGTGACTTGAATTTTTATAGACTTGTCTTAATCAATCTATAAATCTACTTCTGGACACTGTTTACTAAAAGAAATTGTGATTTTATAATTGTAGGACCTACCTAAAAAGAAATTCCTTGTTTTTCTTTTCTTTTAACAGTGCAATGCTAGGCTTCTTTGAACAAGACATTCCAAATTCAGGGTCATCCAAGTCATCCCAGCTATCCATAGCTTTTACCAAAGTCTGACCCCACCGTCTTCTGCAGGTTTTAGGACCTACTACACCATTCAGAGGGCCACTTGCTGCTTGTTTCTATTTTAAATAAAATAATAATAATAAAGCATTTTAATTCAATTATAAAATATTATATTTTGTATCTAGTGATGCCTTGAGTGGCTACCTAGAAACAGACACTAGACAGGAGTAAGGGAATAAAGGCAGGTATTTATTTGAAGGGCCTTCAAAGGTACACCCTGGGGAGCCAAAGGCTACATCCAAAAATGGACCTCAAGATGGACAACGAGTCACGAGTTCTTCACACTTTTATAGGTTTGGGTCATTTGCATATCAGCATAAATGCACAATTAAAACTTTAGCTAATGATGTAATTTTTTCAACTTCACCTCTCTTGCGGTCCCAGTTTACACCTTTGGGCCTGGGACACTCTGAGTGTCCTTGAAGGGCAAGCTCAGAGAAGCTTTGTTGTGTCTATCTGGCCTAGGAGAGCAGGTAACAAGCCACAAGAAACTTCAGAGTTACACACTAGGCAATACGGGATCTGAAAAATATAAAAGTTAAAACCTAAGGTATCACTAGTACAACTCCTGACTACTGCTTACAGACTTCGAGGGTATTTTTCCCACTGTGTTGTATCTGTTTTGGTCATAGCCTCATTATGACTTTAAGCACAAAACATAACAATAATGCCAGCATGTATTTGGAGTGTATTTCTTTTGGACTGTCATCCTTAAATTGCTCAAGTCTACCCGAACTAGTGAGGTTAACATTCTGTTTCCAAACCCAGTTCAGTGCTCAACCACTATTACTGGCATCTTGCTGAACTCATGCGCTAAACAGTGGCAGAAGAACTGTCAAGAAATAGAGCACAGTGGTGCAGAACACTGCTGTGCCCCCAAAGTAAACATAGCAAATAAAAGAAACAGGTCAGGTCCTTTCTTTAACATTCTGTTCCAACGAAATTACTAAATTTTAAAACTGTCCTTCCATCTGACTATCATTTGCTTTCCAGTATTCTCTGAATACCTATTATTTTTAACATACTTTTTTTTTGCAGTTCAGTGAGTAAAGTCGAAAGCAGAATGGAAGTTACAAACCAAAGTTTACTATTCATCTTCCTAAAAATCTTAATTGCTCAATTCTGACAAAGTTAGGAACTGGATGAACCTTTTCGGGTATTTTCCTGCATGAGGCAAGTGAAGTTCTCCTTTTCCACTTCTGTATTATGTACTGACAGTATTGTTGTGAATTGTTTCTCAAAGGTCAGTAAGTGACAGCTGTTTCAACTCCATTAATGCATAAGCATGTCAGTGAGGGCTATTATAAATAAACATTGTTGTTACAAGCAATCTATTCTTCTGACTTGCTATAAAATTTTAACAAGCAGGCAGTTATAGCCTCAATTAGTCCCTAGTTATCCACCTGTATCTCCTCTAATAAAATATATGACAATTTTCAAGGGATCACCTGGCTGAATATACTAAGAATTTTTAATAAAACCATCTACGTAGTTATTGAAGACAACTTACAGGCGATGAGTTTTTATTGATAATTGGAAAAAGTGGTTGTGCCTGTGGCTGCTGCTTTGGTACTTGCTGGTTAGCTGTGTTCTGAGGCAACTGAATTTGCTGGAGAGGCTGGTGGTTAACCTTTGGCAGAGGCTGTGGCTGCGTTTTGTCAGGTAAATCAGGTGAAGACAGAGGCTCTGGCTTAGCTTCCAGTTTAGGTAAAGATGGCTTTGGCTCTGTTGGCTGAGCAGGTTTAACAGGAGTCTGCTTCTCCAGATACTGTGGAGGAGGTCCTAAAATTTGGCCAACTTGAAAGTAAGGGTACTTCAAAGCCTGCAGAAGAAGATATAATACACTAGTTTTACTTCAAAAAGTTGACTTTGGTAACCTCATCAAGGATCAAAGCAGGTTTCTGAAACATTTGAGCAAGCTTTACAGCACAGATGAAAGATGGATGCAGAATGAGATCATATGTAAAGTGTGCATTGAGAACTAGCAGTTCTGTATTTCAAACTCTTCCCATCATATAACTTAGTAAGATTGATCCACTTGTACATGTGACAGCAGTCATATCCTTTTGTTCCTTTCTTTATTGCTAGGGGGAATCTGTGTTTTGAGGTGCATTATACATTCAACACCATTCTATATTTATGCAGTAAAAAATTTCAGTTTTAAAAGAAGTAGTCCCCACTACCTTTATCACATGCCTTATTACATGTTTCCACTGCTGACTGTGTTTTGGCAACTCAGTGAGTAGCCTGAGGTTTTTAATTAAAAACAAAACAAAAGCAACAACAACAAAAAAACCCACCAGAAGTGAGGGTGTTAATGTAACAATTAGAGGATGTTAATGAGCAAGGTTTCTCCCCCATTTTTCTTATCATCGGCTTTTGCTTTTCTTTAAAATACATTCACTGTGCTTGCCGTGCCTTCATGGTGTTAATATTAAGAAAATACAGTGTCTGTCTTAAGGCAGATGTTTATTCGATCCTTTTCCTCTGACCTTTCCATATCCTCTGCTAGATGCAGAGCATGGACACACCTTAGTAACACGCCTCTCCTATATCAAAACAACACACTCTGCTAATCCTTCTGGGTAGGATCCTACTCTTTGTTAGTTCTCAAACACATATTTTGCCTCAGCTGCACTCAAGAATCACTGCCTTTGAACACATTGCCATGTACATGCATTAAACTCTTCCTTTTGACTGTGGATTACACAACTGCCGCAGCTGCTTCCTTGATTACTCACTTGGTTTAAAAGCTGGTTATTTGTTTTATAAAGCACCACACAGTATTTTGTGTAGAGGTACATAGTACTGGACTACAGATAGATCTCCATCACTGTACAATAGACATGCTTTATAAAGTGGAGAGAAATGGTTGCTCTGTTTGGTACCATCTGCTTAACTGCTTCTGAATCACTTACATTACATCCACCCAGGATAACCTGCAATATGTCTTTTCTTTCCCAATTGTATTCCTCTTTTATACCTTCTAAATAGGATTACATTAGGTATGAATAATTAAAAAAAAAAAAATCCACAGAATGTAACCATCTTCGGTCCTTGAAATATGTTTTTTGAAAATTAACTTGGAGAAAAATTGTGACCTATGTGACCTGTTGGTATGTTCTTCATAAGGTTCTTTCCTTATCACTTAGTACAATTTACATTCCAAGTAAAAATAATTCTTAGCTCTTCCATACTGCATTCCATCTGCGGCTTCACAAAAAGCAAAGCTTTCAAAGTTTTCAGTACCTCCCTTTGTACAGAGAGGGAGGAAAACAAAAGTGGCAGAAGTGACTGATAGACACAATAGAAACACTTGCACCTCAGCTATTTCTCTGTCCTGTACAGAGAGAGTTTTAAGATACGCCAATATAGAAGACAACATTGCAGAAATAACTGAAGAGTTTCTGATGTCTGCTGAGTCAGGTTTAGGACTTTCTTTTCTCACCACTTAGTATCATTCCCACCAAGTGTTCAAAATGAGGAGACGTTTGTGGCCATTGCTATTATGGTAATCAATTGGTTTCTGTATCTACAATTTTTTAACAATGCAAGAAAATTCAGTCTTATACTTAATCATTCATGTGCTCAGACCTGACTTGCTGTAGGTCTCTTCTTTGGATTCCAGTTCAGCATATCACTCATAAGATGTATTGCTTCATTGCTTGCATTTGGGATGAGAGTTTTTAGGCTTATAGGGACACATTGTGGGAAACGGAAATTCATGGCAGAAGCAAGGTGGTATCCTTCTGTCCAGTCACTCTGTTTCAAAGGAAAGAAAAATCAGCACCAAAAAAGAACAAAGAGGTATTTAGATAATATTTAATGCAGTTGTAGTCATGCTTGGTCTGCATGGCTCCTTCCTATATAGTTGAAAACAAGCATTCCTGTTTTCCATGACAACTATTACAACACCAGTGAATGCAGTATCAGTCTCCAATGGCAGTCCTCCTGAGGTCTCCTGTAGCTAAAGGTGGAACCATCACCACGAATAACACACTTGGACACATCTACCTGAAGGAGACGAGAGTGCAGCAGTACCAGGAATGGTACTGAACATCCCATCTGCCACAGAAATGAGCTCAACAGCTAACTTCAACACACCCTCTTTATGGAAATAGCAGAGGTGAGGCCCTTCCATCCACCATGCCACAGCTGTATAACCATGATGCAGCCTATACAATATAGCACTGATACCACCATTATGACAGTCAATAATTAAGTTACAGCTAAACAGTATTGCAACATTATAAAATCATGACTGCCAGATAAGAACTTTTAAAAAAAAGTGTTTAACTTTCCAAAAGTAAACCCTGAAGTCCTTTGTTGCTTGATAACTGCATTCTTGGAATACAGAACTATAGGATTATCAAAGACCTCAAGAGATCATTTAGTCCACACCATTGTCCCTTCCTGACAGGTGTTAGGCTCAAAAAGCTTCCAGTTTCTGGCAAACCACAACCATTCTATACAGACTATTCCAGAGAGTAATCTCCTCAAGATTAGAAAAACGGAGGTTTCTCGTACGAAAATAAAAGACCATTGTTGAGTGTCCTATCATCCACAGATACCAAGAAGGACTATTTGATTCTTCCCTCTAGAGTGGCCTTTTTATACATTGGAAGGTGTATTTCTTTTCCTTTCTTCCAGTCTTTCTTTGCACAGGCTAAAGAAACCTGAACAGTTCCTAGCATCTAGGCTTTTTAAGTTTTATTTCTTCTCTAGATTCTGATTTTTCTCTCTTGAAAAGGAAAACTCTAAACTGGATATAATACAGCAAGTGAAACAGAAAGATTAGTTCATATGTTAATGGGCAATACTCCTTTCTATACACACTGGTATGGTATTTATCTTTAGACATACAATACACTAAATAGCTCCTAAGGCCTCTCCTACAGATGTGTTAGCTGGATGGTTATCCACAGCTATTTATGTAGCTGATTACTCCTGCCTAAGTACAGCACTCTGTGCACTACTGAAAACATTTCTTTAAAGCTGCATCTCTACTTCTATACATAAAAAAAACCCCCTCTAAATTCTAATCTTGTTTTCTAACATAATCCTTCTCTGCCTGCCATCTACTAGCTTAAGTAGCAAAATCTACTCCACCAGATGGCCTTTAAAAATTTCATCAGATGCAGAACTACTCAAGTTCTATTCAATTCATCTTTTGAATAACAGCCAGTGAAGCTTACTCTCTCTGTCTTTCCAAACAGGTATGCTCTTATCATGCAGTTTACATATAACCATGCTGATGAGGCACAGCATCAGAAACCTTACTGAAGACAAGGTATGATATCAGTGCTCTTCCTCCCACCAAGCTTATTGCACTGCTCCAGGACAAATGGACTGATTTCATACAATTTGGTCTTAAGGTACTATGATAGCTATTACTCATATTTTTATGTACAACAGCTAACTCTGTTAGCACAGTCCATGGTAACAAAAAACCCTCAAACATAATTGTAAAATCACATCTGGTTAAAAAAAGTCTCAAAATTTCAAGGGACTTCCTATTCCACCTCAGAGAATAGTTCATTCATTTAAATTAATGGAGAAAGACTTCTCTCCTTCACTGCACTGCCCTTCTTTATTGAGTTTAGTGGCATTGTGTCTGCTATAAATAGTGATAAAGGAACAGTTTACAACAACGTACCAAGGACTGCACGTTGAACTGGTGAAGCATAGGGATAAGGTGAAAACAATACAAGAGCAAAAGTGAAAAATACATTTATAGTTATAAAACAAAAATTAATTTGGAATAATTTAAAGTGCCATTTCCAACCTTCAGCTAATGAAAATTCCTTTCATTAATCTCTCCTATTGAGATTGTCATCAGTTTTTTCATTAAATTCACATACTGCAAGTGCACGACCACTGCCAATAATTGAATGGTGCAATTTAATTAATGTATTAAAATAAATAAAGCAACTTAATCTGTAAAATTATACAAAATAGTAGCCTGGCACTACTTAAAAGACCCAGATTCACAGAAGTCATTGATATGTTGTTATAGACTTAAGCACAGGAAGGTAAACTGGAATGAAGACAGCTCCTAGGCATAATTCCTGTAATTCATTATTGCAGGATAACAGAATAAATGAAAATGCATATCTGAAAAAATAATATTTGTAAAACTATCTGCAAAATCAGACTACTAAAATAACTGCTTACATTTTTCAGAATGTAAGTACCTGTAACAAATGCATTATTTGGTGTGATAATTCCTGTCATAATATTTGAGCACTCCTCTTACACAGCAATCTCCCTGAAGAATGCCTTAGCATTGTCACAAGGAGAGAAAATTCCAAAGTCTGTCCAGCAGATGACAGGGGCACAAAGTAATTAATTACAGTTTCTTGATCCTAGAGGGCTGACTTACAATACTCTCAACTCAACGTCTTTAGTGGAGGCTACAGTTTTCTCTGGAATACTCAGCTGGTAATGCTCCCTGCTTTCCCAAGCAATAAGCTTTCTAGTCAGGGAATGACAGACTCTAAACAGTCATGATTTGCTTCTGTCAGCTCCTTAAGAAGGTAAGGTTAGAGGAAAAAGCACAGCAGTCAGCTCAGTGCTGCTCTGCTACTGCACACAGTGAAAACCTCTCTCTGATCTCCCTGCACTTCAGAGCTTGTTTATGCTGTACAGTGAAAATGTTCCAGAAGCCAGCATGGTGCTGTCTTTCAGATATTCTTCATATACACCAAAATGTTCCTCTTGCTATCCTAGATTTGTGATCTGCTTAAGAAAGTTCACATCTGCATCTGAAAACTCAAGTCTTAAAATAGTGCTCCTATTGCACATTACTCCTGAGGCACAACTGTGTCATGGCAAGCACTGTTTTACACATCATACCAATTTCCACTGAGTCCTCTAGACTCAATTTTCACTTCCACAACATATCATCTATAACTCTCCACCTGACCTTTTCCTCTCTGCTCTGTCATGAGTTTGCACCTGTTTCTCAGTATGTTCTCTTGGATGTTTTCCCACCACTTCAAGCTCTGCATGTTCCTAGCTAAGCTTAATCTATTTCTGTTTTAAGTTTTCTGTTCCTTACTTCTTTTTTGATAACACCTGCTTTGCTGGACAAGAATTATACTAAATTTTATATCAGTAGAACACTAATGAAACTGATGCTTCTCACTCCACCCTTAGGTTTTTCAGACCTACATGGACTATGTTTGGTCAGTTATTCCACCAAGCTCTATTTGCATCCATAAAATACTGATATACATCTGCCATTTCTTACTTTAGTCTCCAAAAATATTTAGTCGCATATGATAATTTTTTTCAGTTCATTCAAAATTTTGAAGGTAACCTTATTCATTTCTTGCATGTTCTTCCATCCATTTGCTAAAACAACTTTTAAACTGAAGTAAACATAATTGCATCCATTTTTATATGCACCACCCAAATCTTCCTTGTAATTTTAAATAGTATTTAGCTCATCCAAAAAATAACTGAAAATAATTGTTTCCTCTCTAAAATACTGCACATTTTCCCTCCATTACTTCTTATTGCTAATAATATTTATAAGACATCTGTGTTTGAGATGAAATGTTTCTTTTATGCTTTAAAAATAAGAAAAGCATAATTTGTCTTATTTATGGTAACTTTTACAAGCTCGAAATTCTGGGTGCCAGCACAGAAGAATTAATTTTTGGGAAGGGAAAGCAAATTGGCTCTGGCAAATTAAATCCTAGGAGACTTCTGATTTGCTTTCCATTATGAAGAGCTTTAAATAACTAAATTAAACAACTTCATCTGGCTTTCATCAGAGGAGAGCAAGGCAACACATAATGGTATGATATTCAACAGATGCCAATATACAAGAGAAGACTAGCATTACATACCTTAATGGAAGCTGAAAAGAAATACAGTTGAGAAAGCCCTAAGTCTGCAGGAAACTTACTGAAACAATAAGTTAACATCTATGTTCTGAAAGACAACATTGAATCTTTTGTAATAATTTGATTTAATTTTCTTTGTAATACAATTGTGAGAGGTTTTTTAAGTCTGACCTTTTTTGGAGTCCCTAGTACTTGGCAAATTTTGAAGATTTCATCTACTTCGCTTGTGCCTGGGAAAAGAGGTCTGAGTGTGTACAACTCAGCCATTATGCTGCCAACTGCCCATATATCAATAGGTGAGCTATAGACAGACGATCTCAGCAAAACTTCTGGAGCACGGTACCTGTGAGGATGAAGGAAATAACAGATAAGTTAAAGTGGTCATACGAAGGTAATTAGTTAAGCTAATGTATTGAATTCTTCATATACTTACCACCTGGTAGAAACATAATCTGTGTAAGGTGGCTGAGATCTTAATTCTCTAGCCAACCCAAAATCTGCTATTTTCACAAGTTCTGGTCCACTACAGAGAAGGTTTTCAGGCTTCATATCCCTATGAAAAAATCCTGTAGAAGACCAAACAGAAAAGAATGGCACATTATCACAGAATCACTTCTTAAGCAGCAACTTCTAATAGGAGTAATCCAATATTTATTTTGGGATGTTTTGGAGTAATAGAGTGGTTTTCAGTCTTTTTTCTTTCTTTCCTATTTTTTTTTTTTTATAAATTCAGCATAAAGAATTGTAACCCTCCCCCAACAACTGCACACATTTTCCCTCCAGTGATTATTACACCAAGTGTTCTTAAATTAATAAAGGTAAACTGTCATTAGCACACTAAGGAAAATTAATTGGCTACTGCAGCAACACTAAATGAAAGAGCAGTTTAAGAATGAGATCTTTTGCAAAAACTACAACTGCTTTATCAGTTTTGGATAATGGAAAATTGAGCATCTGATACACTTACTTGATTCATAAAATTCCTTGAATGGTTTTTAACTAGTTATCATTGTGACAACAATTTGGAGATACAGACATATAAAGGATATCCAAATACTGCTCAGAAATGCTAATATTAGTAATGCAGGCACATAAAGCTTCTTCAATGCTTGTTGTTGGCTTGAGGACCTCTATACCTAGGCAGTGGTTAAGTCACTAAGCAAATTAATCCTGCTGTTCAGTTGGAACACACAATTTGTTATGTTATACATTAATTTGATTGAAATCCACTTGCTAGAATAAAGCATTGAATTCCTGCATGCATAAATTGAAAATAACTGTAAGAAATTGGCTGAAATTATTACAATGAAATACAAATGTTCAAATTTATTATACCTGTTATTCCCTTATACACTTATGGTCAAATCAAAATATTAATATTGTAACTTAAAATTGGAAGTTTTTCTTAAAATCTAATATTCTCATTTATCTCACAGAGAAATGAGGTAGGAAAAGAGGATGCTAACATTCAGAGGACAGTATATGATCCTGATCAGAAGGACAAGAAAATGTCAATTTCTGGGTACATGATAATACTGAACAGAACTAATTATTCATTTAATTCATCAACAGGCCTCTTCAGGGTACATTGAAAGCAAATCAAACCTCGCTAGAAACACTGCTTCTTATTTTATTTTCAGATAATATTTTATTGTCTCTGGAAAGTTTTAAGGATACCAACATGATGTGAAGAACAACCACAAAATAAAAAAGTTGAGCATGAGAGTAAATTACTACCATTTTAAATGCAAAAGTTTGATACCAGTATTTTAGAATACAGTTTGCAGACAGATATTTAACATGAGCATTAGGAGTTTTGCAAATCCTGTGAAACTTTTTGTTGTTGTGAGCACACCTCACCTCTTGTTGAGACTGTGCCTGTAATTCCCAGAAACATCCCACCTATTAAACTATTTAAATCCAGGTTGTATTTGGTAAGGATACTGTTTGAATTTCTTAGTGAACAAGTTATGTTCACTAAGAGTAGAGTATCATATTAGTTATAGTATCAACACAAGAGTATTGATGTATCAATGCTTCTTGATTAATCTTTTTGAGGAAGCAGAAGTGGTTAGCATAGCACAGCATACAAGTCTAAAGTAGAAAGAACTACTGAACAGTGTATGAACATCCAATGCTTTCCAAATGAAAGAGGAAAATCCAGTTATAGGAAAACAAAGAGTAACTTCAGGCATAGCTTAAAATTGAACCACACTTTAAACAGGTAACCATGATTTTATTAGAGATTATTAATAGCCCTTGCTAGGTTATTTTATTCAAGTTATTTCTGTGCATGATCTTATTTTCTAAAAAAGCACTACACAGTTAAACTCTAGTAGGAAACCTACCGTGTTTGTGGATGAAAGCCAGCCCTTGCAATATCTGATACATCATGTTTCTGATGACTGACTCAGGAAAAAACTTGTTTCTGTGAAGAAACAGGGTAACAACTTCACATAATTCAGAAAAATAATGTATCTTCAGAACACAAATGTTTCTTTATTTTGCATAACACATCATGAACACATGAAAACAGACCCATCAAGTCAAAGCAAGAGAGATGCAACTCTCATTTCAAAAGTCTACTGGGCCTTAATCTCACCCACTTTTCAGTGCAGCAGCAGAACTTCTCTGCTAGGAGGTTCATGGTGCTATCTCTGTAGAAGCTGGCTGGCCAGCAGTGTGCTTGACCAGGTGAACGTGGAATGTACAGTAGTGTAGCAAGGCAGAGATGGCACAGTGCAGCACTGGCAGGTGCATTACCCAGTGGTGCCCTTAAGGGAACCCTGATAAGAGCAATGCTTCTCAGCTGCACAGTAACGCTGCGCTAATGTCACCAGCAGCTACCTCAGGATGTCAAACCAAGAGCTTGGCACAGATACAAGTGTATGACAAACTCTGAAGGAAACACACATTGAAGGCAAAACAATCCATCAAAGCAAAATGTTATTGAAAAGGCAGGTCCTACTTCGAAGTCCCTCTTGCAAGCCTTGCTATGTACCGTTTGTCCAAGATTGCAACTTCAGGGTTAGCCTATATGTAGGCCATTCTTACAAGCATGCATGCATGTGCCATCCCCAGCTTAAGCCAAACCTGTGAGCAAAACCAGCACGAACAGTGTTCACCCAATCCTTCATACATTAAAGTGAAGGCTACTGAAGAAAAGAAAAAAAACCAAAACACAGCTATTTGGTATTTCTCTCATGGCTCTACACAAAGGCATGCAAACTCTCCTGTTAACAACTGATTGAACTTATTTCCAAAAGCATTACAATATGCAGTGTTGTAACAGAGCAATGCAGAATTCTACCCGCACATAAGCAGGTGCAGCAACTCCTGTTCACATCAATGGGGCTGCAAGAGGAGCCAAAACCAGAAATTCCAATGTATTCTTCACAGTAGTATGAGAATCATTAAATAAAGCATAATAGCACACTACTTTTTCTGCGAAAAAAAGACATACCTATCCTTCATTAGCTGATAGAGATTTTCCTTCATGTATTCAAATACAAAGTAAAGGTGGTCATTTTCTCGTATGACTTCCTTCAGTTTTATTACATTGGCATGGTTTAGCTTCTTCAGAGACTGCAACAGAGCAAAATACGGCTTCAGACAACCCCCCAGTGACCTTGATTCCTTACCAGCACTAAATTTTTAACATATAAGTTTATAACACAGAATACACACAACGTATTCATGTGATACCCCATTATTTACTTGCAATCTGTTTTAAAGAAGAACAACCCAGCACTTAGAATAAATTTCAAAGTAAAATTAACAACTACATTAATAGTAGTTCAAATCTATTTGTAGGGATTACCTCAGAGCTGGAGTAAAGATTAGCACGAAAACCTAATTCCCTACAACAAAAGACAAATCTGAAGCTGTCAGAGCTCTTGCTTACTGAACTGAATAAGAAAACCCTGCATTCTTTTTTTTTTCTTTTTGGCATGAAACTTTCATGAAGAATGATTCTCTTACAGATGTTCTTTCTGGACATCCTGATTTCTGTGTGAAATCTCCAATAAGTTAAATCTAAAGTCCTTTAGTAGGGAGTTTTGTATATACAGAAAATCAGATGCCCAAAATATGGAATACTTTGGAATTTAAGCCCAAGATTTCAAGTGTTATTCTACCACTTGGTTAGCCAAAACTCCCCGTACTTTCTACAGATGCCCCAAATACAAGATATAAGGAATGGATACACAGCTAGAAATCTGGAAGTAAAATGGAAGAGGAGGATGGTAACCCACAGAAATACATACATAGAAAAATAATTGATTCTGTTTCTCAAAGACAAGAGGCTTGGCTATGAGACATGGCCACTACTTCAGAACAGTGGGATATTCCACAAATCAGCAGGACTTCCAGGACTGCCAGCAGCCCACAGTTTTGTGAAATGTCACCATTCAAGGAGTTCACAGTTTGGCCTTATGCTTGGACATGGCAGCTGCCCTTTTCCTTCATACAAGCCTAACCAGACACTTATTTTTAAATGTGGTATATTCACCACTTTACCTTGACTTCTCTCAAATTCATACATTCATCCCATGAATAGAACTTTCTTTTCATTCTGAAATAAAGTCCAAGATAAAGTATTTTCAGTTAACAGTGCAGAATGCTTCTAGAATAAGAAAACCTAAACTATATTTTTAACACTAGCACTATCTATATTTTGAACTCAATTTAAAACATTCTAGCATAGCCATCAGCAATATAAATAAAAACAAACTCAATGCTTAGAATTGCTAGAAATTTACAGTGATTAATCATCAAACACTGAAACATATTTTTAGAGGAGTACAGCCAGAGACCATGTTACTCCAAAGTAAAAGGGACATAAAACCCCTTTCTATCATCTGAATTGTGCTTTTAATAATAAAGTAAGCAACAATGACACTGTACATAAAACATGGAAATTCACATCCTTATGCATAAGCTGCATATTCTAGGAAAACAAAAAATTGTATTTTTGAAATCGCAAAATATCTGGACTGCTTACTATTATAATTAAGCATCTGACTTGATCAGTCATTTTAAAAATCTGTTCCAAGATATTAATTTCAGAAAAAAAAGGTTTCCTTTTTTTTCAAGCAACATCATAGCCTCTAAACTAATTGTTATACATAAGAGTGTAATATATTTATTTGTAAGTCCTGCATAAATCCAAATGTGGATACTTGGTGTTGCTCAGATCTTGGGATGAAGTTGTGAATGTCATTGCTGTGTTTCTGCAAAGTTCTAGCACCTAAAGTGAAGAGATTTAAACCCAAGACTTTCATTTAAAATAAAACTATCTTTAAGCAAAACTGTCCCCTCTCAAGTCCCAAACTTAAACACCACAAAAGAATTCCAAATTCTGAAACCATGACAATGAAAACCACTTCCCACAAAATGTTGTTCCTTTTGCTAAAAATAATTAAAATAATCAATTGGAGATTCTTTCTTTAGCTTAGATTAATATTAACTTCAGTAACAGTACCAGCAAGATATGGAGAAACCTGAAATTCTCAGAAGTTCTTAAAGAAAAAGTCAATCAATTATATTACAATTATCTTACTGCAGTAAATCCATAAATGAGAGAAAAGTCTCAGCAAGATACAATTTCTGGTATTTCAACTTACACTTTATATCCTGCTTGCAGTTCTCTAGGAACACAAGGGGAATTTCCCCACTCCTTGAGTAGAATTTTTCTTGTTTCGTAATCATCTTTTAAGGCAAGTATGACAATGCTCTTGATTACACAGAACACAACTTTATTAGATCCAAGGAGACAGCCTTTATTTACTGGACCAGATTGTTACTGTTATTTATCACTGTAGCAACACATGAAACTTAATGCAGTTGGGGGGCTGAGATGGAATTTCAAATCTCCCTGTTAAGATTGCTATTCCTACAATTCACATCAATAAACTCCCTAGGTAATCACATTCACTTTTGCTTCTCCTTTGGTGCTGGCCTAACAACATTTTTAGAAGGAAGCAAGTTCAAACTGAACAAAAGCAGCATGCCATTTTACAAGCCAACATAAATCACTGATGTGATTTAACGTAACTTAAACTGATGTGCCTCTCTATTGATCAGTTACCTGAAATCTGACTCACAATCACTTTGTTAAACATCTTAATTTTAAAAAATAATTTCGTTACGTAAATTTCCTTTCAAAAGGGGACTTTTTTCTATTCTACACAAACAGAAGGCAACAATAAAGTCAAAAGTAAAAATCTTTAATATTTTGCAAGCACCTTTACTGAATTGAGATGCTACATACCTCTTGATAGCCACAAGTTCTCCTGACTCGTTGCTCTTCCCCATCAACACGCTGCCATAGGTGCCATCACCCAGTTGTTTCATAATTGTGTAACGGTTCATTTTTTTTAAGACTCAGACAGCCAAAAATGAAATTAAATTCTAAATGTCTTCTGTTTTATTAAAGGGTTCTGTGCTCTTTGATTTTCTGAAGAGAGATCTTCTTCCAGACTGTTTTATGTTGGTGAATGTTTCTCATAACTGAGCAGGATATTCACTGCTCTCTTCCAAACTATAGCTGCTTTGAGATCCAGTTACAAAGAACGGGAGACAGAAGAACATGGTCATTCTCACTCAGATCCCTAAAAAAAAAAANTAGTTTTATAGTATTTTAGGAAAGAGACACTCTACTATTTGTATCAAACAGTAACACCCTCCAGATCCGTATGTATATTTAAATAGAATTAAATGTAATTAGATCCTTTAAATCTTTCAGACCACAGAAGGTGCCTACTGTACAATTAGGGTTAGAGTAAGCAGAAACTGAACAGTCAAGGTTACTGTCATAATTCCCTAGAACCAGAGAAGTGTCTTTAAAGCTGGTGTATTCTGATGGAACCCCTTACTCTGAATTTTCAGACAGCAGCAGCTTCCTGAACTATAACAAGTTCATGTTATAGGCATGATTGAAGTTCTGGAAAACATAACACAAATTTTGCACAGGGCACCATGGCAAACTTAAGGTCTGAACACTGTGTTTTGGATTGGTAGTGCAAGCAGGCTTTCTATGCTTAAAAGTTAGTGAGGAAGGGAGGTGAAACAGCAATATAACCACTGCATTCTTCACCCACATAAACTGATTTGTTATAAATGTACATGGACATCTGCTCTGAAGTTCACATAATTCTTAGGCATGGTAATGGCTGAAGAGCTAAGTTTATTCTTCAGTTTTACAAGGCCTGCAGAGAGAAGCATAGAGCTTACATGTACTGGTATGGAAGATTAAATCTGAATTGTTATTTGGAAGAGAAACCCCATTCAACAATGTTGAATCATCATATTTGAATCCATGCACACATTAATTTGAATCCTGACCCAAATTTGAATCTGAACCCCAGCTTCCATTACACACAATACTGTCTTCAGTATTATAATACCAACACTTCAGATGTTGTTTTGTTGCCTGATGTTAAACACTTACACAAACTCACAAGAGTCACCCACTTATTTATGCAGGACTAGGAAAAACTAACAGCCTCTCACTGTGCCATTTACTCACTGTAACCCAAATGCTAATACACAAACAAACTACTGAATGGTAACTGAATAACAGCATTATCTCTTCCTTTTGCCTCTGCTGTCTGAAAATACAAAATAAAACTTGAATCAATGGGAACACACAGTCAGTCTGCCTTTATAGGAGGTGGAGAATTCAGCACGCAACTCTCTAGTCCTTATCCTTATCCCAGAATTAGCTACAGTCTAGTCTGTCCAAACAGATTAAGAAACTCAAATTCAGCTGATAACAAGACTCAGTCGTGAGATTTACAGGCCTGGCAAAATTCAACAATAAAAATGGCCTCTCAAGGAGTGTGAACAATGCATTCTCAAGTAGACTAGCCTGCTGTGTAAAGGAAACATCTGCCTGGACAATAGACCAATGTTTCTAAACTGTTCTTAGTTGAAAGGCTGCTTCCTCAAAAAAGTCATAACAGAGTGTTACTCCCTGTTGCTTCTGTTACCAGGAAAGAATCTCACATCACCTGTCAAGATGCCAGCAACAAGAGGCCTAGTGGACATCTCAATTTATAATCTTTGCACCAGGCAACCACCATTTCATCAGGGAAAATTATAAAGTAGTTTTTATCCACACCCATCTACACCTCCCCTCCCCTAAACCCACAGCTACAGTAAAGTAAGATTTCTGGTTAACAGTATGTTCTGAAACAAAGCTAAAAACCAGATTTAACAAAAAGTAACACAGACATTTCAAATTATGACTAGATTTTAAACTGGATTTTTGTATATTTAAGCCAATTGTTTTTCTTAGAGTTCAGCTTTATATCTTATTCCCCAAAATGTCTGCATGCACACTAGTCTTTAATACCATCAATAATGCCATTTTTCAACACGGCTATTTGTTGACTCCTGTAATAAGCAGATGATCAAGGGTGTTTTTTCCAAGTTAAGACACATTCTGCATACATATTTTGCAAGTTGTCAGTTGTTAGGTCTATGTATATGTTAAAAAAATACACCAACACGAAAACTTTCTGAGGGTATTCTTATACCATTATATTACCTTATATTATACCTTATACCTTATATACCTACCTATTATACCTTATATTTTAAAACATGGCATCACATCTAAAGTGTCAGCAATGATAAATTGTGTATGTATTTTGTGTATAGGTGTACATAAGCATATCATATGAAGTTAAATGTAACAAGTCTTGTGTGCCTGTGTTTCTCTGTTTCAACAAATATCATTGTACATTGTTTAAGGTATGTTTTTTTGAGGGGATTCAGCAATACCTGCCACAGATGGCCCTAGCTTGAACTCCTAGAGTTGCAGCAAAAATCGGAAGAATTTGCATGTATTTCATGCTCAACCTTTTGCTCCCTAACATAGTGGACCAAAAACAACATGAGGAAAAGTTGTATTTGCAATAAACAGAACAAGATCTAGACACAAACCTCAAGTTTTGACCTTTAAGTCCCCTAATTTTGGTGCCTAAATCCTATTAGCTTTCCACGTAATTTTCTTTGGAGTATATATTAATCACATGCTTTTATAATTATTCCTTTTGTCCAATTCTAGTATTTTGGCATGTGCAATCAAAACAACCTCACACAAAGTGTTCCTTCCCTCCAGAAGTTCTGTGAAATACAACACATCAGAGACCCAATTACACATTTTGTCTGTTCTGTAATATATTTCATTGTCTTACTCCTTTTCTGCTGTATACTTTAATTTTTAGGGTATGAAAACACCTGATCAAGTAAAATACAGAAAAGTCAGCACATTCCTTTAGTAATCAAACAAAAGTGTCAAATCCACTCAATGGAAATGCACAAAACAAGGCGTGAAAACCACGTACCCTGACAACAATGTCTGTGTACCATCATACCAACCCCACACTGACATACACTGGAATTACAAAGCATGATGATTTAGAACATAAATGCTCCAGAGATTCACATTTTACTACAGCAGACTTCTGCATACTTTGTACTTTATACCGCCCATACCCAGCTCAGGTGTGCAATTTTTTCTCACTGGTCTCTCTGCATTTTCTTTTGCAAATCTGCAGTTCAGTTTTGTCTTTTGTAGCAACCTGAGAAAAAGCAAGGGCCCAATCTAGCTTTTCTGGTTAAAACAAGCCTCTGAGGTGGCTTGTTTTTCCATACTAATGCTTATATGGTATTATTTCCTCAGAAGTTCTAAAACGTAAAATTGTCGTAATAGCCAGCTACCAAACAGACAAGAGAAATCCTAGTCTAAACAACAGCTTGTTTGATACGCCTAATGACATACTGCACATAATCTCTTTACACAGGATTAAGGAAAGATTAAAGGCAGGGACAAATAGAGGACAAAATACAACAGCTTGACAGAATCTTTCATTTGTGTAAATTTAGCAAATCTGTACAAGTACTAGATAATTGAAGCAAATCCTCACTTTTAATATATTACTGGTCTTTCAAGCACTAGCAGCAATTTTATATTATTTTAGATGTCTGAATTACATTTCAAAATGTAATGAATAGCAGCAAACCACCTACATTTCTTGTGTACAAATACTACGCTTTACCAAGAGTTCTACATTTGCATCCTAAACAAACTGCTCTCAAATAAATACAAACTAGGATATATGACCCAATAAAGACCTCCCACACAGAGAAGCAAAACACCCACAACCAAATGTTACCAACCTGTTTACAGTAACTGATGAAATCACCAAAACTGCTCACGTGGCACAGTACTGTTCCCAATGATCAGAACTGTGAGTATGGCACAGCACACAATGTATGCTGATACAAATTTTAAAAGTAAAAAAAACAAACAAACCCAAACCCAAATCCAACCACAAAACAACAAATTTTGCTACAAGAACCTTCTTGGTAGTGGCTGTATATTACTAAAGCTGCCAGTAATCAGGCCCCATGACAGGTGGATCCAGTTCTTGAGATTAACCTCAAATCCATTACTCTAATCAAAGGCCAGCAGTTACTTAAAAGCATGACTCTCAGCTGCAAGAAAGCAGTCAACAACGTTGACAAAATACTTGTACTTTGAAATAGACCACCTTAATTTTTTTAAAGTCCCATTAAAAATCTAATATATTGTTTCACTTGTTTGTATCAGGCATTCAGGATGGTGCATATCAAATCGAGAACTCCAGTTTCCTCTAAGTATCTTCCCCCGTTTTGTTCCAAAGTAGCTTAGGTTTCAAACCAAAATGATTCACAGCAACCTTTTCACGACATTTCCACCATGCCAGCAAGGCTACCTCTTCCTACCCCCATGAAACCCCTTCCCACAACGCAGTACAGCAAGTTTCAGGGTAACAGTGGTTTCAGTGCTACTGGACCTTCAAGTCTCCAGCCTTGGGCAGTGTCCAGAAGGAATATGAACCACTCATCTTTCAGCATCTGCACCACTGTGAGTTTCAATAAAACACAGAATCGTTATGGTTGCAAGGGACTTCTCGAGATCATCTAATCCAAACCCCCTGTCAAGGCAGGGTCACCTAGAGCAGGTTACACAGGTACATCCAGGGGGTTTTGAATGTCTCCAGAGAGGGAGACTCCACGACCTCCCTGGGCAGCCTGTTCCATGCTCTGCCACCCTCAGTGTAAATATGTTCTTCCTTGTGTTGAGGTGACACTTCTTGTGTTTTAGTTTATGGCCATTGCTCCTCAACCTGTCACTGGGTACCACTCAAAAGAGTCCAGCACCATCCTCTTGGCAGCTGCTTCCGAGATAATTGCATGCATTAATAAGATCCCCTCTCAGTCTTGAGAATGGAAACAAATGCTTGTTTCCATTTTAGCTCCCCCTGATGACATTCAGTCACCTCCCAAGAGTGCGCAGGTACCTTCCTTAACACGCTCACAGCGCCAAGGGGAGCACGGCACTCCTGCGGCTCGCTCGGGCTATGAAACTCGGCACCGCCCGGCCTGCGAGTTTCACTCCGGTTCTCCTAAAAAGAACTTCACCTCCTCTCATTAACCGCGGACCTCTCGGGCCGCCAAGGCCCAGCTCTACNTCCCAGACGGAGCGGAGGAGCGGGGGGGCGGTGAATAAACAGCGCCGCGCGGAGCGGGGACACCGCGCTGTTGGACACGGAGTGGTGCGCAACGGGAGCGGAGCCTGACGACGAGAGCCACGTCACAGGTTCCCTGAAGGTGGCCCCATGATACGCGAGATCGACTTTAGACTGTCTTTAGTATAATTACTGGTAATAGTAATTATATATTGAATACATATTTGGTGCTCTGGTGAGTGCTGCATCCAGCTTTGGGGTCCCCAGCACAGGAAGAACATGGACCTGTTGGAGCGAGTCCAGAACGGGGCCATGGTGATGCTCAAGGGCTGGAGCAGCTCTCCTGTGAAGACGGGCTGAGACAGTTCTTCGGCCTGGAGAA
>VXAZ01002374.1:806223-867108 GCA_013399875.1 Gymnorhina tibicen
GCTGAGACAGTTCTTCGGCCTGGAGAAGAGAAGGCTCTCGGCTGACCTTAGAGCAGACTTATAGTGCCTAAAGGGAAATTTCAGGAAAGACAGATAGAGTCTATTTGCAAGAGCATGTAAAAAAGGAAATGGGTTCAAATTGAAAGAGAGTAGGTTTAGATTAGATATTAGGGAAAAAATCTTTACTGTGATGGTGGCAAGACACAGGAACGGGTTACCCAGGGAAGTTGTGGATGCCCTATCCCTGGAGGTGTTCAAAGCCAGCTTGGAAGGGACTCCGAGCATCCTGGTCTAGTGGAAGGTATTCCCATGGGCAAGGGAGTTGGAATTAGACGATCTTCAAGGTCTCCTTCCAATCCAAACCAAACCATTCTGTAATCATATGAAATAAAGCCACCAGCTAAGCCACAATGTACTTAGGATTTGTACAGAAATTCCCACCTGTAATATTCATAGTAGTGAAACCTGAGGAATATTTTCCCCCTAGCATTTAAAAAAATTACTATTTATTGTAAGAAATTTATTAAAATGCATGTTGCTAATACTGATGCAGGGGAGAAACTTTGAGTACTCTATGTATTCTAAAATATATGTATTTCTGTTGCAAAAATAATAATGAACTTTCTCCTTGGTCCTTTGTAATCTTGAATTTCTCCTGTGTCTGCAGAAGGCATGGTTAATAAGAATGGCATATATAGTGTCTGATCCAGGGGTACTTTTGGCAGGGAAGTCTCATTTTAAGCTTCAGTTCTCAACATTAGCTTGAGCTTCCTATTTTTTAATGTTTTTGAGAGTGAGTGGCAAGAAAAGGAGGAGATCATTTCAACACAATAACTGCTAGAAGCACCATGGAGGGAAAGGCAGAAAATTGTTTCAGAAATTCTGATTCCTATCTGCTTTGCCAAGCTGGCAGCTCAGGCTTGCTGAGCAAAAATGGAAAGCTGTCTTCATTATACCTTTTTTTTCTCTCCCCTCCCTGTTCTTTGTTAATTGGCATGGTAACTTTGTGATGACTTTGTTGACAGATTAATTGATTCTACCTCAAGTCAACTGGGTGGAATGTGGGGCTATGGGAATCGGTTTTCTGGAATCCAAAGGATTTGACCACTTGCACATAGCTTGCTGAAATGAAGGTACAAGAAAACAACATTATATTTTCTGAAACAAAATATTCCTGTTTCCTTTACTGAAATAAAACATCAGAGGTGACTGCCAGGTAAAATAAAGTTCAAAGGTGAGACTTGGACATGAGAAGGAAGAAAGTACCATAATCCACATGACAGAATTCAGGCAGAGATTCAGCAGGAGTTGACTGTATGTAGCAAAGAATTTAACCATGCATTAACCTCTGAGAGCATGTTTGAACCCTACTTCATGGCTGCATCCCTGCATTACATATGTGCAAACGCCTCTCCACTGTCAGTAGAAATGATGCAGCATTACCCTGTGATGTCCCCTCCCTGCCCTTGTGTCCTTTCCTCTCTCTACAGTTTAGCCATGTCCCATGACTGTCCTTTCCCGGTGATGGGCTCCTTCCTCTTCCTCTGGTGCTGCCACCCAGTTTCATAAGACCATAGAATCGTTTGGGCTGGAAGGAACCTTAAAATCATGTAGTTCCAACCTCCCTGCCATGGTCAGGGACACCTTCCACTAGACCAGGTGTCTCAGAGTCCAGTCCAGCCTGGCCTTGAACACGCACAGGGCATCCACAGTTTTTCTAGGCAACCTGTTCCTGTGCCTCACCATCCTCACAGTAAAGAATTTCTTCCATATGTCAAATCTAAACCCACCCTGTCTCAGTGTACAGCCATTCCCCCTTGTCCTGTCCCTACATGCCACTGTAAAAAGTCCTTCTCCAGCTCTCTTGCAGGCCCCCATTAGGTACTGGATGGCTGCTACAAGGTCAGCCCAGAACCCTTTTGTTCTTCAGGCTGAACAGCTCCAACTCTCTCAGCCTGTCTTCATAGGAGGGGTGCTCCAGCCCTGTGAGCATCTTCGTGGCCTCCTCTGGCCTTGCTCCAACAGGTCCGTGTCCTTCTTATTTTGGGGACCCCAGAGCTGGATGCAGCACTCCAGGTAGGGTCTCACCAGAGCAGAGCAGAGTGGCAGAATGACCTCCCCCAGCCTGCTGGCCACGCTGCTTTGGATGCAGCCCAGGATACATTTGTCTTTGTGGGCTGCAGGCACACACTGCTGGGTCACGCTGAGCTTCTCATCAGCCAACACCCCCAAGTCCTTCTCCTCAGGGCTGCTCTCAGTCCGTTCTCCCCCAGCCTGTATTTGTGCTTGGGGTTGCTCTGACCCACTTGCAAGACCTTGCACTTGGCCTTGCTGAATGAACTTCATGAGATTTGCACAGTCCCACCTCTCCAGCCTGTCCAGGTCCCTCTGGATGCTGTCCCTTCCCTTCAGCATGCTGACTGCACCACACAGCTCAGTGTCACCAGCAAACTTGCTGAGGGTACATTCAGTCCCACTGTCCATGTTGCTGAACAAGATGAAAATGCTCTTGGTTGCCTGTGGGGCATTTCCTGTCTAATTACAGTCAATTATAAGAGATCTGGCACAAGCAAGTGGTTGATGTTTAAATAATTTCTGAGTTAGTTTTGCACAAGAGAAATATTTTAAGTCTAAATTCTGTTATCAAGGCCTTGTGTCTGTCAATTGTTGGTACTTTTTGTAATGGTCCCCAACATTTCACACACGTGAAGACATAAAGGCTGTAGACAGGACTTGCCAGTGTTTGAGCCAGACTGCAATATGGTGTGGAGTTGCAGTACCAGCACTGCAAGCCAGTCACTTAACACTTCATTTTGTCATAAAGACAGGAGAGAGATGCTGTCCCATGCTCTTGCTATGAACCAGGAAACTGAAGGAAAGGCAACAGAATGGAACAAAGAGACCCAGGATGTTTGTGAGCCCTGCTAAAGCACCTCTGAGAACATCCTCATGCACCTGCTTCCCTGCTTATTTTACAAAACAACACAAGCAGAGCCACTGGTAATTTTCTGTTGAAAGAACCTCCTTTGGTTGTAGTCCTTAAAGGTGTTGATGCTATGCTCAAGTGCCAGCCAAAATACCTGAAACTGCTGTCTCCCAAACACCATCACAAGCACCAGCATGCATGTCAAAGCTTATAGAGACTCTGTAAACTTCATTTTTCTGTTTGTTTGAATGAAGTTGAGCCAAACTAGTGAGGTTTCTCTGTGATACTTAGTCCCACCTGCGTCATCCCACTGATCTTCATGTCTCATGTGGACTCGTGCAAGCCTAGAGAGGTGCTGTGTTGAAATGTACTTTCCATTTTGCACAATCCCAGGTGTAACACTACACAATTAGTACCTGGTTTTTGCTCCCTTTGCTTGTAAGCAACAGGCAGATATTTAACTTTAGGCAGCTAGAACACCCAGGGCAGTAATCCAGGCATGGATAACCTCTGTACACCAGTCTTGTTATTTCTCAGGCAGAGGGATTTTAACAGGCCCGGACTAACTTTTCACTTCAACACTGAATGCCTCAGTTCTCCCCTTTTTACATCTGCATGTGACTTCTACTGATAAGGGTGGGAATGACATGAGCTTTCCTAAATGCATCCCTAGCGCTGCACTGTGCATCCTACTAAATGTCTCTAAGGAAACATGATCTACGTTGGTGAAAGCTGTCTCAGTTGCATTAGATAGCTTCTCCCCAAAAAGACACTAAGAAAAACCCCAGAAATCCAGAAGAAATCCCAGAAAATCCCCAGGAAGGAAAAAGTCTCAAATCATATTCTACTCTGTTACAGTGGTGGCTTCCACACATAGAACTCAGAGAAAAGATTGTCTCTGTCTTTAAAGGTGATGGTTTGTACCCCCAGTTGAAGAGATCAACTACCTCAGGCTCAATAAGCCCAAAACAGCCAAGTTCCTGCATGCCTTGCTTGTAGCATTTAGCACATTTGAAACGCCCCGAGGTAACCTGCTTCCAGAAGAGGAACAAGAGCTAAGCAAATTGCTCGGACTCTGTCACGATCTGCTAATACAAGCGGGGGTCGTGATGGTTCGTTCGATCTCAGAGTGCAAAAGACACACAAAGGGGATTTCAATTTCAATCAACAGTGCACATTTATTGAGTGCCAACAACACGATTACGCGATAGTAGAGAGGGAGAGAGAGAGAGAGATATAAAGAAACAGAGTAGAAAGAAAAAGAGAGAGAGAGAAAGACGGGGAATAGCTACCAACGGATGAGACGATGTCCTCGTGGTCCTCTGGCCAATAGACTTGCCAGGGTCCGTGGGAAGATCTCGTCAGGGCAAATTCAGAGAGTCCCTTTCTAGTCCTTGAAAAGCGGGGGGTAACTGGCCAGGAGGCGAGGAGATCTGCTATGGTTGTGAGGGTTGTGAGGGCCCATTGTTCGGGGATACAGGAGCTGGTGTACAGGACAGGTCCTTCCTTCTCGTTCCAGTGAACCCTTCTCCCCACCTAGGCAGCAAGAACGGTACACCGCGACCTGCACTAATTTTCATACCAGTCCTCAATGGGCGCGCCTGCAGGCAACACTTGGCAAACATCCCACCTCAGCCAGGCCAGGACTCCTGTGCAAAAGTCCTCTTTCCTTCTGGGGTCTCTAGGGTTTTCAGTCTCTGCCCCAGTTAATGATCGTGAGGCAGATGAGGGATTTTCGGACCATCTCTTACAGACTCTCACAGGAGGTCTTTAGCAGGACTGGGTGGATACGTGTGGTCGTGGAGCAGGACAGTGTGCCCCGCTCTGTCCTCCCTCCAGGAGGAGATGTGATCATGAAGTGATACCCACATGTATTTGCATCCATCAGGCGTGTGACACGTGGCTGCATTTGGTGGGTACACGGTTGAAAAACATTGTCACAGGGCCTCTTGTCTCTGGGAGGCATCCATTAAACACTTGGGCTTTTAACCTCTGCTATTACAAGGCTGCTGTTTTGGTACAAAGGGCAGCCTCAGCACAGGGACAGATGGCGCTTTACCTCAGTAGGGCCCTTGTAACCCATATGAAGCCAGAGCCACAGGAGGCTGAGATTTGAAAGCACCTTCTCCTCCGCTCCCTCTGTGATTTTGCCATAACAACTGGAGTTTGTTAGACAAAGATGTCTGTCAGAGTACAGGGTACAGGCTGGTGAAGGACTCCTCTCAGGTGCTCAATGCAGGACCAGAAACCACACTTGAAAGGGATGATTAATGGAAGAGAAGGTGCTTACTCAGGGACCATCTTGCTTCAGGATGCTGCTTTGCCTGAGGAACATGCTTTTAAAGTCAATACTGCAGCTGTATAAACCTACTATGAGGCTTTCAATTTCAGCTTTTTTTTTTGTTACAGAAGCTCCTATTGCCTTTCCATTTATGTATTTTGAAGAGAAAAACTGTCTACAGCTCTAGACTTTATCCATCTGATCTTTTATCTGAAAAAGGTAACATACAGCTAATCTCATCCCAGACACTTGTACATGAAAGGAAGCAAAGTGAAGAAAGACTGCAATAACCTTGAGAGTGGTTTTATTTGTTATACTGCTACAGATGATGCAGCAAGGTAATCACCACCATAGCTTTTCACTGTGCTTGAACAGCTGTCATGTTTATTATAAATAAATCCACACCCTAAAAGCAGCATCTTAACACAACTTAACATTAAAGGCAACTTAAAATTGCCCTTAACAGGGCAATGCTGCATTTTCTTTACTGGTGTACAAAGTTCTGCTGCAAAGGCTGTGTTTAATTGGATAGCATAATGATTTAAGCATACAACTACAATGACAAGTTTTATACCAGTAGTGTAAACAGCATGTAACCCCCACAGCACGTCTGTTTTAATAGCATGTAGTATTTTAATAACTTGTGCTTGAGTTGTGGTTGGCTAACTCCTCTAAAATCAATATAAAATAGAGCAATTTACAGCTTTAATATTTTCCTTGATTTTCCCATCTGCATTGAATCTTTCAGCTTTTTTAGTCATTTTGTTTGGCCTTATTCCACTCTTAAAACTTTAAAGGGGAAAAAAAAGTATAAGGCTGCAAGCCTTGATTTTTATTCAAATAAATATAAATGAGTCAAATACCTCAATATGATTTGGCAAACAGATGAGAAATCCCCGTTCTGTAAACAGGCAGTGTTATATATTCCTAAACCCTAACATTTTGCATCAATCTTTCTGGGTAATAACTCACAAACTACCTTTTTTTAAAATTTTTTAAAGGTTAGTATATGGGCTAATTCTCAAACTGATGTTGTTCACCTGAATCCGTTCATATCATTAATTTAAAACACCTGGTAGAGGAATTGCCGTAAGAGTTTAAGGAAAGCCAAGGGAGAAACACAGCAAATATGCTAAAGCTAAAAGACAAGGTAAGCTTACTGCAGATAAATTAATTTAGTCTTTTTGTGAAATTGATCTTTACCTGGCTTGAATTTTTTAAATGCTGAACAATCCACTGCTGAAACAGGATGGTATTAACTAAATTCCTGTAAGGCTCAGTTTCACATCTCAGACTGAACACTTTTTTTTTCATAAAAATATAAAAAGAAAGAAAATATACTACATCAGAAATAACTATTTTTAAACCTCAGATATTTGTATGCTGTGCTTTGAAAATAAAATTTGTTTACCAGTTTAATGATGGCTTCAATGCACAGAACCTTACAATTCTAACTAGCCAGCTGCTCGCATTACTTTACATAGTGCCTTGCTTTTAACTATGATTTCACATTTATTGAAAGACTACAGTAGTATGCTGTTACTCAAAACATAGCAAAAATATACTTAAGACAGATGTAAAAAAAAGTGTTCAAAAAGTTAAAGATACTTGGTAACTTAGTAATAATAATACCGAAAGAAATTTTTTAACCCTGACCAGTCCCCTGTGTCTGGTTAGCTCCTTGTTTGGCACACACATTGTGGGTGAGGATTCTATTCCCCAGGACTAGGCAGCTTTCAAAATATTTTCAGTTTTAAACCAGCATTGCTCTGGTTTTTCTTCTTTCCAAATTTGCGAAGAATTAGTTAGTTTAGGGATGAATTTGGGAAATGCATTTCCTTACCTTTTCTTTGTTTAGCTCAGTTTGGAGATTTCTGTTTTGTAACCTTCTGTTGGCTGGTTGTTTAATTTCCAAAGTAGTGCTGTCGTGGGGAGCTATGACTGCAGAGAGAAAAATGACTAGCTGTCCCTTGGGAGAGGGAGAAAGACCTGATGGAGACGGAGTGCAGAGAGGCAGCCAGGAAAGGTGCATGCAACACTGACCTGTACTGCTAAGCAGCTGGGATGTTGCATTCTTAGACAGGACGAGTTGTATTCATGGGTAAAGAGAATTCTGCAGCAATACCCGTGCACTATTGGTCTGAGCAGCTTGCCAGGCCCCTTGAAACAAAAACCAGTTTTACTGCAAATGGTTTTCAGGACCATGTATGTTAACCCTGGTACCCATGTGATCCTGAGCAGGCTTGGTGGGGGTCACCTGAGCCTTCCTGCCTCCAGGCTGAGTGTTACAGGGCATCAGTTCCTGGTGTGGCTGTGCTGGGCTGTCCTTACATAGAAAGGCTGGGTAGTCTCTGCTCTTGGTACAGGGGATCAAAAAGCAACCTGCATTTAGTGTGTTTCATTTCTTAGGTTTCAGGTTTTTCGTTTCTCATTTCAGAGAAACTTAGCTGATCTTTCCATTCTTCAAAAGGATCATGGCAGGTGAAAGGACCATTCAGGTGAATTATTCCGCAAATTGTCTTGCTTTTACATTTCTTTTATTTCTTTCTTTCCCTGCCATTTCCTTCAGTTGACTATAATTTATAGCCACCTTTCTTCATCTTTTTTTCCATTACCTGACTAGCTTTTTCTTTCTTACAGATGGAGTGTCTCTTAAAGCTTGAGGCATCTGGCAGGAGTTGTAGCTATAAGTGGATTGCACTTGCTGTCAGAGGAGGCTGTTGACGTCCAGAGGAGATGTGCCTCCATATTGTCTTCTCCCAGGTGTGTTTTGGGCTCAGCTCCTTGTGCCATGTTAGAGAATGTGTGGGGCTTCTTTGAAATTAGATGCAAAATATAATTCACTCAGCACGCAGCTCCAGAAAGGTGCTTTTGGAAAAAAGCTGTCTTGATGTACTGCTTCCTTACCTCTCCTCAGATCCCAAAACACTTGGCTTAGCATCCACATGGTCATCTGCACGTATTTGCCATTTAGGCACCTGTTTTAGTCAATATTCAGCACTCTCAAACCTTAGGGCCTGGCCTTCATGCTCACCAAAGCTGTTCCCCAGAGGGAGCCCATACCAGTAGCTCTCCAGGCTCTCGGCTGGTTTGGACTTTGTGGGGATGGAGTCGTGCTGGTAGAGCAATGCTGACTTTATCATCCCAAAGTCTTCCTGAATCTTCATCCCTGAATAGATGGCACCCGAGACATTTTCTGCCATGTGGGTATAGCTCTGGATGTTTTTCACGTCACAGAGGTTGTCGCTGTATTTCAACGCGGGTGGCTTGTAGGCCTGGTAGGACACCTTGGTGGTGGTGGTGATGACCGTCTGCAGCGGCGGGGCCATGGGAGCGGGGCTGGGGCTGTACCTGCAGGGATAGTCCCCACTGTAGTAAGGGTGGGAACCACTTGTTGGCATCTGCCCGTAGTCGCTCCGGTCCCCGCTGCCGGTTTTCCCCCATGCTGGTTTCAGTCCGAAATGTCTGCCAGGGTTATCAAAGCTCTTATCGTGGGTAGTCACAGCATTGTAGTGAGACCCGTTCAGACTGAGGGGGTCTGCATCAATGGTAGGACTGGCCAGATCTTTGTAAAATGTTGGGTAAGGACTTGAGCTTATAAAGGTAGGAACTCCAAACTCATAACTGCATGGCCTGGGCATGTAGATCCTTGGATTTGGGCATTTAGAGTATGGCGATAGCTGGTCCTCTTGGAAGCTGGCTGAGTCGTAAGGTGCCTTGTAGAGGTCTGCATTCTGCAGTGAAGGGTAAGACTGGGCTGGAATCGAAAAGTTGTTGTCTGTGAAGATACCGACTCTTTCTGGACCATCCGTGCAGTGAAAATTCTGTAGGTTATTGGTGTAACCACTGCTGTCATGGTACCTTGCTGCCTGGCAAGGAGAAGTAGATCTTTGAGATTCAGGAATCAATACTGCCGACACACCTGTCTCAATACTTGTGCTATTGCTCCTTTCAGCCCCAAATTAACAGATGCAGCATGATGTAAAGCTTTGTTTTGCCCTGGGATTGCCAGTATGTGCTTATCACACCTTTTTAATTGACAAAAAGAAAAAACAATCTTCATTTATGTCACCTTTTTATTTGACTAATGACTTAGACTTACCTCTGAGTTTAGAGTTCTCTTTTTCTGGGAGTGGTGATAAGAGGACATTTGCTTCTTAATTGCACTTCGTCTTGCCTCTGCCTCCAGTTTACTCTCTGGCCTAGGGTGGTCATGGACTCCTTTAGCCTAAATTAGGATTAACAAAGAATTAGATGTGAACCTGGAAGGAGGTAAGAGAAGAGAAAATGCTCCAAGTAGTATGAGAGGTAGTCACAGCATGGTCTGTGGTTTGGCACAAGAAAAAAAGAAGGAGAAATTAAACAACAAGCAAAATAAATAAATAGAATAAATCATAATTTGGATGTAGATAGAAGGAAAAAGTGAGGGAGAAGTCAGTGAGGACTGCAGAGCTGATGAAGGATGAAAAGTGTTATCTAAGTATGTGACATTCAGGAGTAGATAATTTGAATGAAGGAGAAAAAAATATATGTAAATTTAGTTTGGTTGGTTTTCTGCAGTCCAGTATCTCAGTTGTGCTTTGTAAGTACATATATAAATAGTCTTTAAAGAGGTTTCATGCCACAAGATGACAAATATTCTCTTAAAGCAATACACCTTCTTGAATAGGACTGAAAGTTATATCCTGGAAAACCATCCAAAGATGCTCTGCTATTGAAACATCCGTGGGTATGCAGATTTATGTAATCAAAGTTATACTGGTATATGATGAAGTCATGTATGCTACATGTCTTTACTCATTTGTCTGAACAGATCTACATATAGTCCCAAATACAAAGTAGGAAGCTAAAAATTGCTTTTAAAACACTGTCCTTTCTCAAGCAGAAATTAACTTCTAAGCAAGGATTTATCAACTTTTTTGATAGTAAAAGTCTTCCAGTTTTGTGTGTCTGTAAGAGAACATTTGAATAAGAATAATACAGGTGGGAATCTGGGAATATAGCCAGTTTTCTTCCGTTTACTGACTGGAGAACAGAATTCACTGCTATGTGAGTCAGGGAAAAAATTTAAGCAGGAGAGAATGCAATCTCACAGAACAGAAACTTTTTGTTTACTTTTTTTTTCTAATATTGCCAAAAAAAAAGAAAAATCAGCATGAAATTTCAAATTTTAGCTAGGATTCTTCTTTTTTTCTGGCAAGATTTTAAATCCTTTAAAATTCAAAGGCTAGATTCACATGAAGTGGAGTTTTCATGTTTCTAGTCATGTAAATTAAATAAGGCTTTTTTACCTATTTATTTTAGTAGGAAATAAATATTTGGAAATAAACATTGGAGAGATTCAGTTGTCATATGCACCAGGGTGCAAGACAACCTTTTTGTTCATATTTGTGTTCTGTAAACAGGAGAATTTTAGCCATCAATTATATTGTAGTTAAAACAGAATATTGTAAACCCTTAAGAACTGCATTTAAAGAGACAGCCGAGTATTATTGTTTTATTTGTTCTTGTCATGTTCCTACTAAAGAGAAATTCAGTCATGGACCAGACCTCCACCGTGGTCATCATGCTCTGTGTTACATAAAAAAAGAAAAGGTGGGAGGAGGAAGAAATCACTCTCTTTACAGGTATTATTTTCTATACAGATATAATTTAAATAGCGTGCACAAATAAATACGGCTTCTTTTTACCTGGAAAAATATTGCTTTGCCATCAAGCCTCCAGAAGTTCGTGACTGGATAGCCGCTGTGTCCTCGGCAAGGAATCAGCTCGAGGGCAGAGTTGCAGTTGGGGCAGGCTTTCTCTGTGAACAGACAGAAACTACTGAAGGGACTGGTTAAGGACAAGGATGCTGCCTGAGAGTAAGCAGAGCTCAAGAGCAGCATGATCAGACTTCTCCAAAATTCAGATTAAAATGTGTTGTTCAAGGAAATGCATCATAGACTAGCAAGCATAACTGAGCGGTATGAGCTAGAACTGCCCACGAGATACAAATGCTAATAATTTAAAGGATTTAAATCCATATCCCCTTAAGTATTTGCAAACAGACGTTGATGAAATTTGGAATTAATCGGTCATTGCAATTATGCCTTAGTCTGCACGCAAGTAAGAGTGACTCCAGTTTAGAAATCAAGCGCAGACGAAAGAAATGGGGTCCTGTGGGCATCGCAGCTCTCTCTGGGCGCCTCTCACTTTGTTGCTTCTGCCGAGCCTTGTCGCAGATGGCAGGGCGGAGCTGCAGCCTGGCCCCGCCGGGCATGGCGCAGCTCCGGGCACACACCACCACCCCCAGGCAGGACTTCTTGAGGATCTGGCAGTTGTGGTTGTTGGTGTTGCGCATGGCCCAGCCGCTGAGGTGCCGCTGCGCGTTCTTCTCCTCGCTCGAGTAGATGAGCCGCACGTAGCCATCGGGCCATTCCTGGAAGGCATCGAAGTGCTTGGGCTCCTGCAGCAGGGCAAGGCAGCAAGGAGAAGAGCAAGAGAACATTGTTAGTATATTACAACCTGATATTTTTGCCTTATTGTAAAACACGTGATGGGAAAAAATGCTTTTTCTGTGACCACCCAAGCAGCAGCAGAAGAAATATTACAAGAATAGCTTATTCAGAAGTGGTCTCTAAAAGGGGGTAGGGCAGTCTGAGATTCCAGATCTCAAAAGAAAGTCAGGATCCTTTCCTCTTCTGCATTGTGATCCATTATAGCACGGTCAGTTGACACATGCGCTTTTTACAGTGAAGTTACCCAGCTATAAGACATCAGCCTTACTACCAGAATTCACTGACTAATCTACCACCAGTGTGCCCAGACAGGTCACAAGCCACCCTCATCATGACTGCTATTAAGTTCTCCTTCTTGTGGGACCATGCACCTGCAGGCAGGAAACTAGAAGTTTTAGCTATGGAACGGCTTCTTAAAGTGCATCTAATATGATTTGAATAAGGCTTTCCTCAAAAAATAGAGATAAAAATATTTGTCATTGGAAATGTACTTCCAAAATATGTATAGCGGTTCAAACACAGAACAGTTCAATTTGGGATTTCACTGGCTGTCTGGAGTTCCTTACTAAAATGTAATTGCCAGAACTATGAAAGAAGAACTAAGATTTTAAACTGCAAATATTTACAATGCAATACATATTTAACATATGTATGTACCACATGTGAGTGCAATCCCAGCAAACAGAAGTAAACTACCAGCATTTACTGCATGAAGACATTCTATAATAGCACGGGCTCTGTAAACTTAAATAAACTCTAAGATGAAAAAAGTTGCAAATTAAAAAACACTCGAAACACAACAAGACAAAAGTGGAATGCTCATTGGCATTAAAGTGTCGCATCAATAAACCAAAGAAATAATTAGATAACTTGGATCATAGTAGTAAACAGTCAATTCAAGCCTCTATTCAACGTTTCTTGAACAAGGAAGAGGGGGATGAGGGAGAAGAAAACTGGCCCAATGGAGCCACAGGTTGTTTGAGGAGTTCATACCCAGCTAGCCAAAGCTGTGCATCAAATCAGTGCTTTTATTACAAGTCACTTTATAAAGAGTGCAAAACAAAACAAAGAGGGAAAAGGTGCAAGGGAAATAAAGCAGACGTAAAACAAAGCTTCACTTAGAGTGAAGTTTGTTCTGCTGTTCCCCCGCTCCGCGTTAGAGCTGGAGGGGGACTTTTCCCAGTACCTGCCCGGCCACCCATTACCTGCGGCAGCTTGGGGTCGTTGATGTCCCAGGTGAGCTTCATGGCAGAGTGTGGCCGTGGGTGACAGCTCCCGGTTTTTTATGCCATTGGGGCGTCGCCGAGGTGGGGGAGCAGCTCTCAGCCGGCCCCGCAGGCGGAACAGCAACACCATCACCGAACCCCCCCGCGGCACCTGGGTGGGCAGGAGCTGCGCTCCCCCTCCACGCCACAGGCGGGTTCCGCCACCCTCACCTGAAGGTGTGTGACGGGGGATAGACACAGCGGTTGTGCACGAATCCGCTCCCCCCAGCACTGGGGCCGTCACCTCGGCAAATTTGAGCAGGGTTTGGAAGTCTAACCCGGCAGCCGCGGTGCTCTGCCTCTCCCTCCCGCGGGTGCCGGGATGGCAGGGGTGATGGGGAGGTGAGGGACCCGTCTCTGCCCGTCCGGGACGCTCCTGATCTTGGATTTTGAGCGTTGCCCGGAGACGGCCGCAACTTGTAAAGCCCCCGGAGGGAGGCAAAGATGCTGAATAACCTGCTCTTTGGATGTAAACGAAATCGGTGTTATTTGGCAGGTTTCCCCTTCGCGCTGTGCTCTATATTACCTGGTTTAAAACGCAAAGTTGGTGTTGGTGCCATCATATTGATAGGCACATTTTAACTTATTAAAAAGTTACAGTTTTTTTCTTACCATTTTCTTTTCGTAAGAAATAACCTAAGGGATCTGATGTTTGGAGTTTGTTGGTTGGTTGGTTTGATTTTCGTGAGGTTGTTTTTTTTTTGGGAGGGGGTGGCGAGGAAGGAGGAAGATTGATTTTTAGGGTGAAAAACAGAAAAAAAAGATTATCCACAACAGCATAGAGACCGAGCCCTTGAACGCCAAGCGCTGCTATCACCCTTTAAACGATCCCACCTGGTCGGAATGAGTTTCTCATTCGCTTCTGTCCTCTCTGGTCCAAAATTTACTGAACTTCACCCTCAGCTGAGCACAATAAAGCCCATCCGGCAGCAGCACACGCCGGCTGTGGTACCCCTCGGCTGAGAGCAGCCCCCAGGGAGGCTCTAGATTTCTCTTTTGCACCCCTGGGTTCGGCCCGGGGTCTGTCAGTGCTGCAGCGCCGGTACTCGGGTGCGGGGGGCCCGTCCCAGGCGCCGCACAGCTGCGGCTTTTTAGGGCGGGCGGGTGGGAAACTGGCTGCTTCTTCTCCTTTCCCCCCCCCCCNCTGGCTGCTTCTTCTCCTTTTCACCCCCCCCGGTGCTGGGGTATAGAGAGAGGGCTTGCTGAGGAAAGGAGAGCGCTCGGAGCTGTGAGAAAGGCTGGCGAGGGTCCCTCTTTACTCAAAACTTGTGTGTGTCCGGCAGGAGCGGGTCGCGGCTGTGGGGAGGGCGTGAAGCAGCCCCCGGACCTTCTCCCCCGCGCCATGGCCCAGGTAAGCGGCGCTCCCCGCGGCGGAGACCCGGCAGCGGCCACGGAGAGGGGGACACATCGGGCTCCCTCCGGGGACACCCGCGGGACTCCCCGCGGCTGCCAGAAACCTCGGGATGGGAGGCGTGGGTTGGTTTTGCAACATAGGAAATAAGCATGAAAACCAGCGTTTTGGGAGAGAGGGGATGAGTAAGCGCTCTTCAGCTTTGGAGCAGAAAAAGTGTTTGGGTTTGTTTTGGTTGGCTGAGTTTTCTTTTTTTGGAGGGGATGGGGAAAGAAGATTTTTTTTTTTCTGTATTTTTTCCCTTCCTTTTGTCTTTGAAGGAAGAAAAAAGTGAAGAACAAAATAGAGATGTGAGTAGCAATATGGCAGACAGAAGAGAAGACTATGTAAGAATTTTTTAAATGCATCTTTATCTTACAAATAGTTATTTATATATATATTTAAATGTGTATTTCTTAAATGGATATGGCATGACCTAGAATTTTTAGTAATCTTATTTAATGTGGGAAGTGCATTCCTTTATTAAGGAACCTTTTCCTTAATAAGTGGGAAGAAATTGCTGTAATAGTTGTGGGACTTACAAACTGGGCATACTAAACTGCCTCTTTCCTTACTCAGTATTTCGTTTCCAGAGTTCTGTGTCTTTTGGACACCAAGGCTGATATTTCGCTTCAGATGTAACAGTAAAATGAAAGTAGAGAAACAAGTCAAACAAACAAAAATAAAAAGCTTGCAACTTTTAAGACAGCATTGCAAGTATTTTATCATAATTAGTGCTGTACTAATTTCTGTGACTGCTTATTTGACTTGCTGGTTGTTCCCCTCCCTCTGCAGCTCGAATCACTGCTCATTGATGCCTTTAGAGGGAAGGGATTTCAAAGAATACATGAACTGCTTCAAGAGAGAGAAGTAGATCCTCCCCAGAAATACAGTGACTCTCTCTTAAACCAGCTGGACAAAGCACTGAGAAAGGCGAGTACCATAAATAATCTCAACTATCCTGATACCCAGCTCAGAGGGCAACAGACTAATGATGCACAGCACTCTGTGTTTGTGTAGGAGCTGGACAAGAATGAATTTGAGAATGTGTCACTGATGCTGAAGTGTATTCAGCTCTACCTTAAAAGTGATCTTCAAGAAGAAAAGAGCTTGTTTATTGAGCAAGGACTGCTAGCAAAGATAAGTATAATACTGTATACAAGTTACTAATGTGATTTAAGGTGGTTTGCACCAGAAAAAGAATTCCAAGGAAGTCAAAACTAGGGGATTGCTTGTTTGCCACACAGAAACAAAATATTGATTTAATTGCATGAACTGAGTGGGGAAAATATGCTTACTCTCTTTTATTGCTTTTGGTGTAGCAACCAATATTATGACTCCACTTATTACCTGATTTAAAGGGTTGGGTTTGTTTGGGGTTTTTTTTTTAACCTGATAGTTCTAGAAGAGGATGAGTTTCTATGAGTCCCATTGGTGAAATGATACAGATTTTCTAAATGCATTTTGAATGCTCCAGCAAAATACAGTTTTTATTAATAGAATTGATGAGTAATTTGTGCTTTTATATTTTTAAAAACAGATCTTCTTTATGAAGGCTCCTCTCTAGATATGCAGCAAACCAGATGCATTTAGTCTGCAATTGTGTTTTTTCTTCTGGCACAATGGCACTGTACTGATTTCAGCTGGTAATACTTGTAGTAGCAGAAAAGCAATTGTGCTGAAGATGAGTAACACCTGGATCTAGCACAGCTATCAGGGAACAGTTAACACATGCTCTCTGTTAGCAGAGTTGTACTGGGGAGTCCTTGGTCCAAAATGCTGTATTCCTGCTTTGTAGTTATGCTTTTCAGGGATACAATTGCTCAAAATTCCTGTATGGAGATAAATTAATAAAGCTTTTCTAGTCTGAGCTTTGTACTTCCAGTGGAGCGTGGATTTCTAGTTCACAGTTTGTGTGTGATGTTAGGTTATGTTTAAAACCATGAAGTATTAAAATACTTACCTTGAAAAAGCTTGAAAAAGTTTTACAATATTTTGCTGTGAGTTGATGTCCTCTAGAAACGTCTGTAGGAGTTTTGATGCCACTAGCAGCATGCATTGTGTCTGAGCACCAAGAGTGGGTGCCTTGGACAAGAAAGGAGGATAAAAGAAGGGCTGGGGAGGAAGTGGGACAGAATGGCACTTTTCCTGTCCTCCTAGCAAAATTTGAATTCCTTAATGCCATGTAGCTTTTGACACAGTACATGACTCTGAAGTTTAAAGAGTAAAAAGCTCTGTAAGCTTTCCCGCAGACATATATAGTTTAAGGATTATTAACTCCTCTTCCCTGTTTTTAACTCATTCTTTTAACTTTTACCTGGTATCTTGGTTTGAAAGGACAAGAGCATTTGTGACCATCATTGACCCCATGGAGAATAAATTTTTGATGTTACTGCTTGAAGACCTCTTTGATTCTGCATTGGTATGTTTGTGCATTAAGGGGACAGAAGGGTTGCCTTTATTGGATAAGATAGCTATTGTTCACAAACAATTTCCTGTTAGAAAATAAATAATTGCTAATTGCATGGATCTGATGCCCAAGGGCTGAGCCTGGGATGCAGCCTAGGTAGTGTGAGTGGGCAGTGTCCAGGAGTGTGCTCCAGGCTGGCTTTGGGCTGAGACTTCTCACACTTGTGAGAAGCTGCTACAGGGCTGCAGAATTTTGTCATTTTCTAACCTGAAGTATTTGTTTTTGGAGAAAAATTTGCAAGAAGTTCTGATGCATTTTGTAAATAAAAGCTAGTGTGCTGAAGCTCTTTTTAAAACCCACAAGTTACTGTCACTGAGCTGCACTTTATGTGCAAACGTGTTTGCCAAGGTGGTCCTGGAAACTTGTTCCTACTGTGTTTGAAACAGATGATTTCATTCTAAAGAATGATCTAACTTGCTTACAACTCATTTAGGTTTCAACTTTAAATATTCAAGACTTAGATGGTATTGTAGGCCTAGTAAAGTAACATTTGTAATACGAAGAATGCTTTTTACTTTTTTTCCCAAGCTGTTGCTCCCAGTCTTGCTGTCTGTATCTTACAGGAACTGCGTCACTTTGTGCATCAAAATTCATATCAATACTTAGGACTCTTTTTAGGACTTCTGATAAAAGATATTTGAGCAAAATCAAACTTCCTTCTTTCTCTACTAATCACTTTGAAATTATGACATACCCATTTCTTTTCCCAAAAATTTGATTTATTTTTCTTCCTGGCACATATCTTCCACATGCTTTCACTGTGGAGGAAGAAGTGCTTTGTGTTGTGGAGTTGGTTTTTAATTTTTTAAGATTTTTGTTTTTCATTTTCCTCTAGGGACTTTAACACCCTTCAACTATACATTGTGATGTCTGGTACTGTAGTGTGTAAACATAAAATGTGCTTTTACATAGGCCCACATGTATAATAAAAATAAGGGAACGATGTCACGATGTGGGTTTTCCAGGGAACCTGTGGGTACTGTGCTCTCAAGTGCTGCTGAAATCCATCCCTGGGGGAAGTGGGTGCTTGGCTGCCTTTACTCTCCCTGCATAATGCCAGCCTGTATGATCCGAGTGACCATATGTGACATACCTGTATCAGGTGGCTTTTCCTGATATGGGTACACTACTGTTTTATGTTATTTAGCCCCTGAAAGTGGGGGTGGGGTCCACATAAACACCTCAGCACTTTGAGTACTGCTGTTCTTGGGTGATGGTGTGTTAATGAAGGCTTCTTTTACTCTTTCCATCAGGTGATTTGCAAATGCAGTAACGAAGGTCAGTATGTTTTTTTCCTTCCGTTCCTCAACATCCTGAATCTTAATCTTGGGAGCACGTTTCTTAGTTCTGCTTGAACTCTCTCCCTTCCCTCTTTTCTCTTCTGAATCCTACTTTTTCCTCTCTGCAATATATTTTTTTTAAATTCTCCTGCTGATTTCTCTTCAGTAATTTTCATTAACATTTACATCGGAGCACAAAACCTTTTTCTGTTTCTCTTTGCTTGTTTTGTACATGCTGAAAAAAATCTATCTCTGGTATCTTGTTTAAATGGTCAGCATCAAGTATTCCACTTGATCAGAGTAAGTGGCCCTTCTGAAAGGAGTTCAGGCTAGACAGTCTGTTCTTGCACATCTATTTGTTCTGGCGTCAGATGTTATTCCCTTGCCGAAGGCAAACATCTCCACAGAATAACATAGTAACTCCTTCAGCCTTCTGAACTAGACAGAGAGGTATCGGTCTGTCTCTCATTCATTTCAGCAGTAAAATTCTGTTCTGTGGCTGTAGCTGGTTTTCCATTAGGGCAGGGGAGCAGGTGCTTTCAGAAAATATCTGTGTGACCAGACATCCAGGCTCACAATCCATGTAAAAATGAAGCATTGCACTGTGGGCCGGGTAATGTGTGCTTATTTGTCCTTGCACCTTATTCTAGTGGGAGCAGAGTGGCACAAGCATCTTCTGGTTAATACTTTATTAGTTTGCTCTGTTGACTTTGACAAAACCTGTATATTCAGGTTTTCTCTTGTGTCTAGTAGTTATCTCCTCCTTTCTGTGCCTCTTTAAATAGTTACCCAGGTCAGAAGTTAGTATCTGGAGCGATTTTTTTTTTTTAGATGGAGGTTACCAGTTCCCCCTTCTGTCTAGGATTAGATGGTTGGAAGCTTTAAAACGAACTTACAGCTAGGATGTTTTTATTCCTTCAACATGATAAACTGTAGCTGCTTTAGCTATTTTTATATGGACACCAGCCCATTTCCAGCTGTACCTTTCAAATTGTTTTTCTAGGGAAGAAAGAGATAGTGAATTTATTTTTGCCTGAACTAGGGCACCTAGTGACAGAAGCAAATCTTTGCTACGCTCTGCATCTGGAGGTAAGAGTCTCATGAGGAGGAGAAAATTAGATTCATTAATTAGATAAAAAATGTGAAGAAATGTTACTGATTTATTTCCCTTCATTTTCTACCCCTTCTTTTGTGGGGGGAAAGGCCTTGAGGACCCTCAACTCTATACTTGACAGTCTCCCACGGGAGGAGAGAAAGAAGTTCCCTCTCTCTGAGGAGATGTGCTCGCTGACGTAAGTGGTTTTTCCTCCAGTTGCTGTAGCTAAATACCCTCTTCTCTGCAATAGCAGTTAGTTATTTCTATTTTAACCTGTGGCATTTTGTTGTTTCAGGAAAGATCTTGCAAAAACTATACTGGAGGTTGGTGGTAAGAAGTTCTCCAGTGTTACCACTTCTGCTTATTTATTATAGATGAATTATAATTTAAATTATATTTCCTTGTCAAGAGTTGATTTTTAGGGAGGAAAGTTAGATGTGCTTTAACAAAATATAAATAAAAAAAGTTAAATGCAGCAACGCATTAGTTCTTTCTGGTTGGTGTTAGTAATGCATATTGACTAATCAGACAAGCTAAACTGATTTATGTAGAAGATTAATTAGATCTGCTTTATGTATGCATTTACAGAATATGCTGGCTGTTAGTATTAAAATTAAATTTGAATTGCTTTACCACGATGTGGACAAAATTTAGTTAACAAGGTTTATGTTCTCTTGAGTGGAACCTTTTTTGTTTTCTCCTAATAACAACACTTCCTAGAGTATTGGCATGGTATATGGAAGGTAGCTTAATCCTAGTGGGTTAGTGATGAGTTTATGCTCTTATGCCCTTCCCAAACCTCAAGCACGTGTCCCAGTGCACTCGTGTGTTTGCAGTGCTCTGTACCTCGATCTCACTGAGCTGGGAGAGCTGAGGATGCCTGAGCCAACACTTGGCTGTTGCCCTCCCGTGTTCTCCTAGGGCAAACTGAGGCTAGAGGATGAATATGACTGTGTAGTATAAAACTGCAAGAGTAGCAATGCTATAACCCTCTGTTATGCCAGAGAAGTGGTATTTATCCTGTGCTTATGTTTACCCGGCAGATTATGACCTTCAGGTTGCCCTTTCAGAAGCACTTTGTAGGTTAATGATAAAAAAATGGAGGGATGACCTTGTTCACCACTGGTTTGAAGATAACTATCTTGCTGAAGCTTTCAAAGAGATCAAGGATCGAGAATTTGAGACGGTGAGGGTCCTTATTTTGAAAACAACATACTTGACAAGTCTGTATAGGGGCTAGTTTTGGTTGAGTTCAGCCAGGGTGTCCTTGCAAGAAGTTCCTACAAAACTGATTTTATAAATACACAAGGTTATTTGTGGATGGCATGTTTTACTTTTTAAAAAAATATGAATATGGTAAATATTAAATGACACATTGTTAAAATAGCTCATACTTCTAAGTTATTTTACCTATAGAAAAGAAAAAAAATATATAATAATGCATAAATAAGTTAATTCTGGGGGTTTACATTTGAAGCCTTACCAGTCTTAGGTTGGGTCCAACCTTTTGTAGTAACTTGAGGTGTCTCTTCCCAGTGGTCTTTGACATCCCACTGACCAGTTTAAAGGTTTTAACTGGAGAGTAGATGTTACACAGCAAATAGTGATTCTACGCAATAGAATGATTATTTGCAAAGGAAATGTAGACTGATTTTTTTAAAATAATGTGTCATTTGTCTTGAAGGACTGCAGAAAATTTCTTAACCTACTAAATGAAAGGCTTGGAGATAAAAGAAGGTAAGCTGGGAACCAGCAGAATAAAGTGGTTCCACCATTACTGCAGAGGGGAATAAACAGAATTGTAAAGTGGGCTGGGCTATATTAAAAAAAAAATTTACATCACATGTGAAGAATGAAGTTGTTTTTAAGAAGGAGGTTTTATTCATTTTTATGGTGGTTCTTTTGAAAGTAAAATCAAAGAAGATAATACATCACTACTAAAATACTGTAGTCTCTAGCTTATCCAAGCTTAATTTATTTTTAGAACATTTTAAATTACTTTTTGAACAATAAGATTAGTTACCAATCATATTAAAAATAAAATCGTTGAAGTCAGACTCTGATGTTGGATGTATCATGTGAAGTCTGCTTCTCTTCCAGAGTCTACTCATTTCCTTGCATATCTGCTTTTGCCGACATGAATGAGGTAATAGCCCTTAAAGCTCTGACACCTTCCCTACAGTGTTATGGCTGCTCAGACATTGCTCTCTGTGGTAAATGTTCGGGGTTTTTCTCCCCCTGCCTCTTTTTCATTGAAGAGCTCGATTTCTTGGAGCATAGAGTGTAACCTTCTGTTCTAGCTGGAAAGTTTGCTTGTTTGTCGCTTAACTCCCAACTTAGTGCTGCTGACTTTGCTTTTGTATCAGCCAAGTGATGGAGGCAGCACTTCTCTTCATGGTGATGACAGAAGAGAGTTCTAAAAACTAACAGGAGGACAGGACTATGCTGATTCCTCTGGCAGAGCTGCCAGAAAACAAGATTAGTCTGATGCCCATGTAGAAGAGGTCACAGTTTTGCAGATCCTCCAGTTTGCTTCACTGGTCTTCAATTAAATGAAGTGTGGCACCATTCCTGACAGTCATATTGAATCAAACCCATATAGATGGAAGCTGGTTCTGCTGCTTCTGCTTATTTCCAGTGCTCAGAAACAGAGAGAGCTTCCACAGTTTCTTTCCTGGCACAAATATGTGAGCATTTGTGCGTTGCCTCTCCCTTGGCTGAAGTAGAGCCACGTCTGACATGGGTGTGGTTGGGTGGGCAGTGGGCTGGCACCTCACAGGCTGATCTGAACTCTTATTTCTGCAAGGTGTACAGATGTTTACGTAGGGTAACACTTTCCAGTTTTGTCTCATTAAAGAAAATTGGGACTGATACTGATAGTTGTGGGGCTTTTTGGAGAAAAACAGTACCACTCTCCTTCCCCAGGTGAAGAAACCATCAGATGAGAGGCTGGAGGAGTTCTGGATTGACTTCAACGTTGGCAGCCAGTGTGTGACCTTCTATGTGGATTGTGATGAGGTAACAGCAAAGCCCAGGTGGCCTTGGGTTAGCCTGAGTCAGTGGGCACTCCCTCAGCCCTTCTGACACTATGGCCTTGGTTTTCAAAGGGAGCTCTTTGGGACTCTGTGAGGCTGCCAAAAGACAATGTCAACAGTTACAGTGTGAAGGGTAAGATTTTCCAACTACATTATCCAGTTTGGCTGGGGGTCCATGAGACACATGGAGGAAACCTAAAATCTCACCATCACCGAAGTGTTCCTGTGTCTTCTCCTCCCCCCTCCCTGCCTTGTCCTTTGGTCATCCTGCACTAGCTCTGCTTGTTGGACAGTGTGTAGCCCCGTTCTGCACAATAACCCACCCTCCCTACCCAAGCAGGACAGCTTGAGCTGTCAGTTCATAGGTGTCCTGGGGAACAGCATAAGCAAGACTCAACGGGAAAGAAATGAGTGAACAGAGTAACTGGAAATGCAGGGGCAAGATGTAAAAGAGATTCTTTTAAAAGTCCCAAACACTTACTCAGACATTTTTGGCTTGACAGAAGAATGTCTTGATGTAAAACAAATCTAATTGATTGTTTGGTTTGGGTTGTTTTTACACAGAGAAGGATAGCCAAAAGATTGTTAAAATTTTTATGAAGATACCCTCTGCTCTTAACAAAACAGAAGCAACAAAAATCAAACTGGTTTTCAGTGCTGAGTTTGAAATTTTAAGTGTACTTAGAAAAGTCCTGGGTGATGAAAAAGAGATGGTAAGCTCTAATACGTGATTTTTTTTCTTTTCTAAACTATATTTTACACTGGGCAAAACCATTCAGGTTTGTGGGATTTGTGTTTTGTGGTTTCTTTATTTTCTCCGTGCCTCTTTACTGTATATTTGTCTTCCCATTATGGATTTAGGATACTCTATATAGATGTTCTCAGCTTTGGCCTGGAGGAGAAATTAGGTGTTTTAGGAAAGAAGTTTCAAGGTATTCAAATTTATGGTTTAAAAGCTGGAAGGTTAAACCGATTTGTTAATTAATTCCTTCTGTTATAACTTTCTCTGAGTCTCTAAAGTAGAAAATAAAGCTGTGGCATTTAACTGCATAACTTCAAGCATGAACATGCTCTTGCATATAGCTCCGAGTGTTACACCACACAGAGTGAGCAAACTGTTACACAAAAACCTGTAGGTGTGCTGAAAGATGCAAATCTTAGACTGACTTTGTAGATAGTAGTTCAAGACAAAGTGTAGAGTGCTTCTAAAACCTCAAGGTTTTTTATTAGCTAGTGTAAAAACATAGGTTATGTGTGTGATTATTTTTTTTTCCCCCCAAATGTTAACATAGTTAATTTTTGATTTGTAATTCATCCACAGTCTATGGGGTTTGCAGAAAAGCTTACATGGTGGTAAATAACAATAATATAGTGGCGGTCATTTGTCCTTAAAGGAGCCAAGACCTTTCAAAATTATCAACTCAATTAGCATCCACTGGTTTGTTGCTGGCAGTTAGCAATTGTTAGTTTTGTTATTAAGTAGCTGACTTTCCTAGATAAAGACTGCTCTTTTTAAGAATGCTTTCACATGAAATTAATTCATACCAACAGATGGTTGAGTCTGAAGAGGAGATTGTCCACGCTGGGAAGCAAGCCATGCCAGATGAAGCAGGTGATTTTTTTTTTTTTTTTCTAAATTGTGTTATTTCATGAAATTTAAATATCTGTTTTCAAATTATCACTTTCATTTGCAGTCCACAGCTTATAGTTAACCTCACTTAAAACAAAAAAAGGAAAAGGAAAAAAAGCCCACAACAAAAAACCAAGCAATGCCCAAGCTCAGTCTTCTACTATTCCTGCCTTGTGAGCTTGCTAACTGTGCTTGTGGCAGGTGCTGAGTCCCTCTAGCCCAGGGAGTGAGGGCTGGGCACTGTGGCCACGTGCTGCTGGGGTTGCACAGGCAGGGGAAGGCTCATGGAGACAGGTTCTGTGTGCTGGCAGGTGGCCTGGCAAGGGACATTTCAGCTGCTGGCTGACCTCTGATGTGCAGAGTGTGCAGAACTGTTTCTCCATCTGCAGGTGCAGTGGGATGCGCCCTCCTGTCCTCCCCTCTGGCTTGCCCAAAGCCTGGTTTCTGGTTTGGTCATGCCCTGTGGGTGTCTGCAGAAGGGGATGGTGGCATCTGGCCTCCTGAAAGTGCAGGTTCTCTGATGGGACGGTGCTTGCACCTTGGCACTTAACAAGCTCTCCTCTGTGCAGTGGGGTGCATATGGTGGGGCAACCTCTACTAAAGCTTCCTGCAGGGAGGCAACTCCTGTTCCTTCTGAACAAGGTGTTGTGCTAGAAAGTGGTGTGCTCCAGTCTCCTGTCCCCAAGTGGAGTGGATGATGCCTTGGAGATGCCTGGAGCTGTTGTGGAAGCACAGCTGGGGGAGCAGAAGTGCTCACCTGCAATCCCTATTTGTGGGTAAAGGTGAGCAGCAGTCCAGCTCCTGTGCAGGAGGAGACCTGTTGCTGTAAATACCTTGTGCTGCAGGGCTGTGTCTGTGTGTGCTCCAGCTACAAATGTAGCTGTCTGCCTTAAGGCAGGAAAAGCTCTTAGCTGGACCTGGAATAGCCTTTATTTCCTTATTCCCACCAGCCTACAGCCAGTGCTTTGTATTTCTTTGAACTGGGCACATTAAGTTTTCCACCATCAAACGGCGGTGCTTCCTGTTCTGCCAGTGAACATCTCCTGCAAGGCATCTTCTTCCAGGATAACTTCGCAGAGTTTTATTATGTTCCAAATTTGGTAGTTGTTGAGGTAACTCGGAGTCTGAAGTACAGATGTGCCATTTCTGTGTCTGACCCAAAGGAAGGTCTAAGCCCAGCACCTGCCAGGAAAAAGAGATAGTAACTCCTTTCTTTCCTTCTCATGCTCTGAAATTCTTTTCTAAATCCCCATAAGTCTGTGACCCACAGTTTAAGGAAAAGCTGCTTACAGCAAAAATGCAGGAGGTGTGCGTGATCAAAATTGGTCTTAAATAGGAAATGCTTCCTCAGCTCAACTTCAGTATCAAATTTTTTGGAAGGTGGTTTTTTTTTTCTTCATGGTGACCTTTTAACTTTGGAGGGTGGGATTTGTCCTTGCTCCAAAACTGGCTGTATTTCAGCTTTTAGAGTGATTACTTTTTGTGTGGCTCCTTTCTTGGTAACTTGCTTGACAGATAGTTCCACATCTTCTAAGGCTGTGAAATCACAGCTCTTTCTGCTGCTACCACCCACTGTCTTGAAAACAAATCAAGTTTGAAGAGCTCTTAGGATAGGTAGCATTCTTTCTGTGAAGATATTAAAAAGACATTTTTACTTTCCTCTAAGTTCCTGTACATTTCAGATTTCTCCACGTGAATACTTGAAAGAGCTACTACCAGCTCAAAATGCCTGAGGCAGTAACTTCTGCAGTACTCCTTCCCAATTTCTTCCAGTTACAACCTAAAATAGGTTAGAATGGAAGTCCTCCAGATGCTGGAGATGCAGATGATCTAGGAGTTCCTTTATCAGTGCCCACCATGGAGCACACAAAGGTGCAAGGTGGGCACTGCTACTTGAAGCAATCACGGGGTACAAAGGGCAGAAGGTAGTTAATCTGTAGTGAAACAAATTTTGCAGTGCCTGATAGAGATTCAGTGGAGGGAAACAGAGGTGGTGGAAGATCCCTCTGCTTTAGTCAGACACAAAGGGTTTCTCCATGTCTTCCAGAGCTCAGGAGTCAGCGTAGCAATACAAGTAGTCAGATGATAAATTTGCATATATTCATTCAGTATTGATGATTTCATATGTTGTTTATTTAGTGTTGCAATTTCTCACCAGGTAATTTGAAGACATTTGGGTTTGTTCTGTTAAATGTGATCTTAGGGTGTTTGTGCCTGGAAGGTTGTACTGCTACAATTTATGCATGCATGTGTGGGAATGGAAAGAAGGGGTAGCGAGCGTATTCAATTACTGCGATGACATTCTCACCCCGGTTGCTCTTCTGCAGAGATACCTGTGTCCTCTAACACACAGAAGAGGAAAGAGCCTTCAAACTCTGAAAACGTGGAGACTCAAAAAGACAACTTAACCTCTCAGCACAGACAGCAGTTAACAGGCACTGTAGCAGTAAGTGTTTGCTGCATGGTGGAACAGTCCTTATGCCCCTTTTCCCCTCCTCCAGTCTGCCTTTTTTTACAGGTGTGACTAAAACCTTCCTTCAAAGAAAAATGGTTTGTATCTATTCAGCTCAAATACTTGTCTCCAGAGCTGCAATTTTGGCAAAACTGCTTTAAAAAGAAAACAAAAACTTACTTCCTCTTATGAGGGGACAGCGGGATGCTCTTAGTGAGAAACCCATGGTGTCACACACAGCCTAAAAGATTTTTATGCGTGGACGATGATGGACCTGTCATGCAGCTGTTGCCACAGACTAGTACTAAAAACCTGTTTCTAAAAATCCCCACTTTTTTATTGGTCATATACATGTTTTGTTCATGGTTTCATGTCTCCAAGCAGAAAATGGTTAACTCTGGTGTTGCCGTGGTTACAGTGAGCCAGCAGACTGACCCGGAAGATGCTAACCAAGGTCAGGCATGGCTCCCTTCAGTTCCTTCAGTCTGACACAGCTAAATGTCACCCAGGTGACATGTTGAAGGCTCTACTTTTGTGGGTCTTACAGCTAAAGCAGATAAAGTTTCATAGTAGCTCCAGAGGGTAAAACTATAGTTTCCTTGCCTTCTTCAGAAAAAAAGTCCAAAACTCCATCTCCAAGGACGAAAGCTAAGCCTAGGTGAGTGTCTCACAGATAGAAAGTTGCAAAGTGGGTTTTTGTGGGTTTTTTTGTGAGTGTTTGGGTTTTTATTTCTTTCTCCTGGGGTTTTAATGCATGTAATTTTGAGGTTATTCCATCAATTGTTAAATTGGAGATTCTGTTTTGCCACCTGGACATCAAGGCTGCTTGCCTGGAGTTCTAGCACTTTGGAGTTGGTGAAAAGTGATGTTTGGTTACTAGATTTGCGGCTGCTTTGGTGTGACTTTTTACTCATCACAGATTTAGTCCAAATGCAAGGTGAGCCCACAGCTGATTTACAGAGTTAAACTTCAGCTGTGTAACCTGAGCTTGCCAAATGTGAGATTGTTCATAGTGGGGACCACGACTTTGTGAAAGATGATGTGAATTTGAATTCACCTTGGCTTGAATTCACCTTTTTTTTCCCAGACCTTTGCAGGACAGAATTTCTTGTAGTTAAAGAGCTGGACTTACGTAGGTAGCTATTGAATACCTTTCTTCTCTACACACTAAACCATTCTTTGGTGCCAGTTGGTGCAAGTTGGTTTTTTTTTCCCTTAGTACTTCACAAACATTTTGATCTTTAAATGAACAGCTCCCTCACACGTCCTCTTGTCCCCAGTGAGAAGCCCCTAGAAGAAGAACCTGTGGATGAGTCAATACCAAAGGTATGTGTGCCCTGGGGTCCCCCTGAGTGAAGAGATACAGGGTGGGGAAGAGACATTCTGGTGGAGTTGCAGAAGAAAGCTGGGATGGATTGACCCGCTCGTGCCATTGAGCAGTGTTCTGAGCCCACAGAGTGTCACACCTGGTGTGCTGTGCCACTTAGCACCATGAGCAAGCTGCAGAGGCAGCAGCCACCAGCCTCATTCTAGAGGGGCCCAGCCAAGTAATTCAAGCTCCTTGGAGTTTATTCAGCACATTTACCCCCACAGAAGCAGTGTGTTGTTCTTGTGTCCAGGAGCACAGCAGTGTGTGGCACATACTCGCATGTCACAAGACTTGCACGCTGTCCTCAAGGAGGGAATGTTTGCTTCCTGAATGGAAGCAAGCCTTGGAAGTCTACAGATGTGTTTATTTGATTTTGTGTCTGGGTTCTAATAACCCTCCCATGCTAGATCTGTCTCTATAATCCTTGTGTAGGAACTTGCAACCTGGGTAAGTTACCAAGTAACTGAGAGTCATCTGCAGTTGCACTTGGAAACTTCTATTGGTGTGTCCATGTATTAAAAAAAAATAAGTCAATGCACTATGTGAGAAAAATTAAATTCCCAAAGCAATATTTTTGAGCTTAGGTACTTACCTTATATAAGAAATCACATTTTAGGCTTGTTCTTGGGTTTACATTTCCAGGTGCTACTTTTAGATTTTTACAAATGAAATACCTTTTTTTCCTGCCAGTTCAATTGTTTTGCAGCACTTGCCCACTGTACAGTGAATTCAAAACTTTTGAAATACTCTCTCCCCTCCTACCCTCTTGGCCCCCCAGTTGAGTTCCATTCTTTCTGGTAGGAAAGAACTGCAGGCAGCAGTTGCACCTGGATAATTGTTGTAGTGGGAGGAAGGAAGTTCCCTGGCACACCTTTTCTCTGCTTTTGGCAGGCTCTAGAATCAGAACGTGACTCTGGGTATTGTCATTTTAGATCCTGCAACTTTCTCCTTTTCGAAAGGGTGTTACCAGCAAAAAGAGAAACAGGAGAACAAGCTTGGCCAAGAAGAGGGCTGAAGGAAGGTATGACACACGAGCCCTGTGCCCATGCAGGAACTGGTGTACCAAGTGATTTTAGACCTTTTCTAGCACTCAGGGAGGGAGGGTGTCCCCACGGGGTGACCTGTCTGTACCTACAACAGGCAGCAAAACAAGTACGAGGCTACAAAGAGTAATAACTTGTCTCTGTAGGACTCTTTGGGTCCCCAAAGTGATAAAGACTTCAGAAGCTAACCCCAGTCTGCCAAAAATGCCCTCTACCCCTGCGATACTATGTCATGGGTTGTTGGCTTTTCTCTTTTTCCTTGCCCAACCATAATCCTCCAGCGAGTTGAGTTCTGAGCGCCAGCTTCTTTCACAAGTACATAAGCTTTCTCAAATTTTGTCCCAGTTCCTTGGCATCATATATCCTAGGGTGTCAGGACGGCCTCTTTCTCAATTTGTCCCCTTGCTTTGCACCCACACATCTGTCTGTTTGCGTTTAACGCTGTGGGCACTGCAGGAAGAAGCACTCGAGGGTTTGGGGGCTGTATGCAGCCTGTGGCACTGGAGGTCTGCCTTGTTGCACCCTCCTCCTATGCTCTGCCAAGTGTTGTGTTCAAGTTAGTGCCTGCTGTTGGGCAGGATGGTGAATGAACTGTATGTGAGGATCTCTGCTGCTGTTCTGGGGCTTCCATGGGTGTTCTGCTTCAGCCTACTGTCTCTCAGCTCAAAAAAACTTCCCAAAACCCCAAGCGCTTAGATGAATTTTTTGACTAATTGTAAGATAACAATAGGAAAAATTGATGCAGGGTTTCATCAGGACTACAAGTTGTGTGTTTTAAGACAAAAGAATTTTATGTAGAAATACCAGTTTTAAAACAGGAGCAGCAGCGTAGAAGTTAGAGGTGAAGTCTTAGTTTGGTCATTCTGCTCCCTCTAGTGTTTCGTCTTGAATTGAGGGTTTCCTTCCCTCGGAGGCTTTGTCGAGGACCTCAGTTCTTTAGTCCTGCCGTTCTTTTAGTGGTAAAGAGAAGCTGTACTGTATGCTGAGCGATGGTTGTAGGATTTAAAAAAAAATAGTTATGAAAAAGCCATACAGGTACAGTTAAGTTTAAATACTGAAAGACATGACAGCAAAATCCAGATGCACACGGAGAAGTGATTAGACAACGAAGGTTAAATACTAGAATTTTCAAAAGGGAATTAAAAGGAATTTTTAAAATGCTTCTGGTATTTTATTTCCACTCATTGCTTCTTCCTACCATGTACTGTTATGGGCGATGTGAGAACAAAATGTCCTCTACATAAACAGAGATAGGTTAATTTCTATGTTCTGAATATTCCTTAAAACAGTTACAATTAAAGGAGTAAGAATCAAGATAGGCAGAAAAAAGACCAAGTAAAAAAGAAGCAAGTATTTTTTTAGAAGCTTAGAAAACATTATTTTTAGGCATATGATGTATCTGAGGAGAGGGGTGCCAGAAGGAAACAATATTATCACCCTCATAGACTTAATGAAATTCTATAGGGTTCTTCACAATTGTATGTCACTGCCAAGTATATGTTGTCTTGCAGGAAGGAAGTCTATGACTTTGAAAACTCAGACTCCTCAAGTCATGAAAAGGTAAAGTTGAGATAGAAGCTCAGCAACTCATGGAGTAGTAACTTGACCAGGGGACATCATTTTCTGCAGAAGTGCTGTAAGGATGGACACCCTGTTACAGCAGGACAGACAAGTGGCAATCTGAGATTGTTTTGTTTTCTCTGTATAGTGGAAATGGAATTTTTTTTTGAGTGGTAAGAATGCTCGTCACCACTTGAATTTTGTGGTGGGTAATGTGTGATAACACCAACAGACATTTGAGCTGTTGCTTCAGGGAGGCCATGGGATATCTCTGTGATTGAAGGCCAACCTCTGTTTTACTGAATATCAAAAGCAGATTGCTGAGCATCCACTTTGTCCTCCTAGGCTAAACAGAAGAGAGTGAAATCTGCTTCGAGCCATGCTTTGCAAGCTGGGGAATCCCTGAATAAAACCCAGTCCTCACAAAACTTTTGTTGGAAATTCTGCTTGACGTAAATTTCCAGACTCTTAAAAAAAAAAAAAAAAAGGAATAAAAATTATTCACTTTGCCTGCTTTGAAACTTTGCCCAGTGTGAGCTTTCCCAGGGTGAACTTGCTCCTGATGAGTTCCATCAAGGTGGCTGTGCTGTACAAACCCTTTGGCTTTCAGCTCTTCCCTGATGCGGGGGATGTCACTGTCACCTGCTAATTGTGAGGCAATGGCTGCTGAATGGAACACCCCATTATATATTCCTCTTATAAACTGGACATGGCCCGATCCTTGCTACTGCTGCTGGGTGTCAGCATAAATCCCTGCTCCATGGCACCCTGCCCCGGTCCCAGCAGCCTGTCCCAGACCTGTCCAGGGGCCCTGCACCCTGCTTGCAGTGCTGCTGCCAGCACTGCTCTTGACTCAAAGGACGTGTCTTGTGATGTTGGTGCTTAAAATGAGCATTATTCATAAACCAAGGAAAAGAGAAAGGAGCTCTGTTTAAGACTCAAATGTTTGTCTGTTATAATTTATGAGGCTGTTTCAATTAACAAATCCCATTCCATTAAAAAGTGAAATTTCTGAGTGGGACTTGTAATCCATTTCCCTTCTGAGGGAAATATCCCTTCTGATACATTTTAATTATGTAGAGTATTTTATGGGGCAGCTGGACTCTAAGACAACTCTCTTTCTTGCTTCTCTTTCAGGTTGCTGCAGCCAAAGGAAGAATTCTTGCCCAGAAAATTTCTTCACAAACTCAGAGGTACAGGACTATACATGCAGTATTTATGAACCTTTTGCTGTGTGAGGAAGAGTTCATAGCTTTGGTTAAGCCCTTTTAAGTTGGGATCCAAAAGGCTGTGCTTTTTCTAATGAAATAGTGTCTTGCTTAGCTACCACACTATCTGTGGGTGTTATTGATACCAATATTTAAGTAGTACCTGAGACTATAAAGGTTACTGGAGAGAATAGTGACTCCTGTCAACTTTGACAATAAGACTTTAACTCTTAAACATCATCCTTTCCTGACCGTATGCTGAAATTACTGGTTTAATTTTTGTAAAATGCTTAAGCTCCCTGCCTTGCTTTGGCTGCCTTCCAATCATAGCAAGCTTCCAGGGACTTAACACCTCTAAGCATGCAAGTCAATTTTTATTTTAAAAAGTGCTGATTTCTAGACATCCCTGAATTGCTACTTTCAAAATCCAAGCAAAGAAAAATTTGTCTAATGCCTGCACTTTAACAGTTTGGTTCTTCTGCTGATCTCGTAAGGAGCCTCCTGTCACTTCTGTTTGGCTGTGCCCATTCCACGGTGCTGTTATTGCTGTGTTTGCTGCTCTAATTCGCGTCTTTGTGTTACTTGGCAGGACTTATGAAACAAGAAGCAAGAACAAGGAATCAAACAGTCTTGAGCGAAGGCAGGTAGGTTGTCCATGCTTTTTCATCCCTAGAGCCTTTGATTGCTATGGATTTGATTGCTGTGTATTTCTACCAGTACAAATCTGTTGTACCCATAATGAAGCTGAAGTTTAAGGCTTACCCAGTGCAGAGGTGGAGAAATGTGAGCCTGGTAGCCTCTACACACTCTGTAATTTTGAAAGCAGTGCTCAGGATGCACCATCACTGGCAGACCAGCTAGTGAATTGTCTATGTTACCTTGTTCCCCCTGATGTGCTGTTGGATGCAGCTCAGATATACTGAGGCTTTCCCCGTTGCAAGAGTGTTCTTATTTTAGGCACAGGAGAGAGGGAGAGACAAGGAAGGGGGATACTGTGAAAACCCCATGCTAGCAAAAGGCAAGCATCTCCCTCTGTGTTTTTATGCTGCTGTTTCAACAGCTGGCTGTGGCTGTCTTGGCAGATTTCACAGCTTTGTGTTGTGCCATGGGGAGGAAGAAATGGGATAACTTGGTAGTAGCTGAAGGGGAATGGCTGAGGGGCTTCTGAGTGAGCTAATTGAGTAGGACTTAATCATGTCTTTAGTCCAGTTACAGGAAACATCTTTTCTCTGAAAGCAACAATGAGAATACAAGCCCTGGTCAGAGTGAGAAAAGCTGGATCCTTGATTCTCAGATACCATCAGCACCAAAATCTGTTGACTATACCCGAAAAAGACCCAGGGTGAGAAGTAAATTAAAAGGTAAGCTTAGTCCCCTATTGACACTTAGCTATGCATGATGTACTGTGCTGCAGAAAAGCCACTGCTGATGATGGTTTGCGAAAGGAGAGTTTGGCTAAATCCTGGCTCTCCTGAGTGGGAGAGAGCAGGTTTGAGGCCAGCAGCAAGGGGTGCCCCATGGAGGAGACACATTGCACACTCTTGTGCTTGAACTGGGCTCCTGTCCCCTTCCCAAAGTGGGGTTCAAATGCCCAGGTGGAAATTTGGCACCTAAACATCTGTGTGGGCATAGCCCTCTGTGTGATGATGCTGAAGAGCCCAGCTGATGGCTGTGTTGGTCTGCTTGACTGCGTCAGGAGGAAGATCTCTCTGAAGCTACCACACCTCCCCCCTGCAACTTTCCCCTCCTCATCTCCTCAGAAACATCATTGACTTGGCAAGTTAACCTTGAAAAACCTCACAATTTGCAGACCAGGGCATTCTGCTCCCCTTTTTATGCAGTAATAAGCCACTTGTGCTCTGAGTGTCAGATGTGATTATCTCTGATAATATTCTCTGCTCGGGCCTGACCAGCACCAAACCTCCCCTGCAGCCATGCTCCAGGGCTGTCTGCTGCTGTGACCACCAAATGGAAGATAAATTGTCCTGAATGAGATGGAATGTTTCTGTCCCACGCATGGAGAAATGATGCTTACTCAGGTTGCTGTTAAGAGTCTGTAGGGATGAAAAGGCAAAAGAAAGTTGAACTTGAAATTATGCCTTATGCCGGGTTTCCAGAGCAGATATTCTCACTTCAGTGTGAGCCCATAAGTCTTGCCTGGGACTTGGGGACTGTCAGACAAGATGCTGAGCCTGTCTTTTCTGTGTTACTTTTTTGGCTGCTCTGGATGCACTGAGTTGTGTATGTTTGCATCATTGCATCTGGCTTTGTTAGAGAAAGGTGGTTTTTTTGAAACTTAATGTAAGTGTTGTGAAGTTTTGCCTTGCAAATGGCTAGGAAGCCAAACTGAAAGGGTTTGCATCGTGGCTAACTCAGTTAACTGGGTGAAGTACACACTTTACTTTGCCGGTACCCAGGGAAGCTTTTCTCCTTGCAGTGCTTCCGGTTTCTTCTGCAAGTAGTGGCAGCGACTATGAGTCAAAGAAGGTAAGAACGTGTCGTGCGTTGGTGCCTCAGATTTAAAAACGTTATGGGTATAAAATGTGGACTAATGAGTGAGAATTAGATAAACTAGTGTTATTTTAATTCTCAAATGTTCTGATGGACAGATTTGTCTGCTAAGTGCTGTTGAGACTATTGGTTTAATAGAAGAGATCTTAGGAAAACATGGTAAACTTCATAGAAACGATTGTTAAATGCTGTATATCAAATATATATGTGTATGTGTGTTGTATCTATGTGTGTATATGTATGTATGTATGTTTGTATATATATTTTAAATACAGAAAGTCTGGGGGGAAAAAAAAATCTCCAGAACTAGTAGTTATATTAAAAGCTTTTCTTTTCCCCTGGAAAACTTTCCTTTCTTGACTGTAATGCTTCTGTTCTGCTTATAAAGAACATCATCAAATGTACATCTCTAATGCCTAAAGGGAGAATTGGTGCATGCATTGAATTTCAGGGCACAGGTCTCCTTCAGTGTTGGATACAGCCATCAGTATGTTAGGCATATTTTAAGTACCTGTCTACTCTTAGTGTATTTAAAAAAAACAACAATCATCAAAACCTTCCCTCTAAAACAGCACCCAAACCTCTACTTCTGTAGTAGTAATGTTTAAATAATATTTAGACTTCGTTTTGTTTTAGGAGCGGGAATCAAGGCAAAGAGCTCAAAAGGAAATGTTAAAGGAAAAAACCACATTTAGCTCCAAGGAACATGATTTACCCACAGTGAATCTTGCTGGTATATTTATTTTAATCTTCTTCAACGCATTAGAAAAGTTTTGATGTGTAGGTCTGTACTTTTTGGATGAGTTTTTTCGTGGTGGGTTTTTCTTTTTGATTTTGCCATTTTCTTTCACATTTTTTCCATAAACATTCACCTTGTGACATTTCTGTGTAATGGCTATGAGGGTTAGATATTGTCTGTGTAAATAGTCTCTTGTACAAGCCGCTGCTATTGAGAGATGAAGGAGAGGGTAGAGGGCTTGGGTTTTATCTTCTGTCACTAAATTGACATTTCCAGTCAATACAGGATTCAAACTTGAACGCCTGTGTAATTTACTAATCTCTCACACAGATGAAACGCTCTCAGAGGAGCCTGGAGGGAGTCCACTACTACTTGGTGTGTCTGCCAGGAGCCCTTCCAGTGATGTGGAGAAGGCCACACAGGTGCAGTATGCAGTGCTCAGCCTCCTTCCAGTCTGCTCTCAGGCTGCCTCTACCTGAAATCAATGTATCATGTCACTTTGCTTCCTGCAACCACACAAGTCCCAGCAGCTTGTCTGCAGTGCAGGGTGGGCACCTTCTTATTTTGTTTTCTTTCTCTCCTTAGAAGTTTCCTGGTACACCGGGCAAATTATCAAGAGAAGAAGAAAGTACCAAGCGGAAGGACTCAGGTTTGTTACTCGTGACAACATGGAAGAGTTGGTTAAAAGCAGAAGGAGGCAGTGCCAAAGCTGTTACTTTATTTCAAAAACAAATTAACACTGACTTTTTTGAAATACTTCTTTTTTGCTAAATTCTGTTTCTCTGTTTTGTATACCATGACAGACTGTGATAGGATGCTTTTATATACATTCCTGAATGTGTTGCTAACTCTTAAAACCTGTCCTTGATTACAGGGGGACTTGTAGTGTAGGTGGGGATGTACAAACTAATGACCCAAGAGACATAGAAAAGATAATTTTGAATGATTTGAAAGTGGATTGCAACTTCAGTTTAAACAAAACAAGCATCCCTTCAAGTTGTTGATTTTTTTTTATACCTAAGAACATAGATGTAAACCATTGCTATCAGCATTTGTTAAATGGTTGACTTGGATAATGCTTATTACTGCTGTAGCTTTTTTAATAGCTAAGTGGCACTTCAGGATCTGGTTTTTTTTAATGAAACTGAACTTTGATAAACTAATTCAAAAGTGCACCAGTCTCTTTGTAGTTGGAAACAACTGAGCTTCCAGAAGGTCAAATAGTAATGGGTTGTTTTCATCCTAATAATTCTCAGTGCTTATGTAGTTCTGAGAGACTGAGTGATTGTCGTGACTGTGAAGTGAGTCACTGAAGCTTTGGCCTTGGACAAAAGCATCCCTTTTTTCATGAGCTGGCTCTGTTTGTGTTCCCAGTATATCTCTTACCTGTCCAGCATTTTCAGAATACGCCTTCCCTGCACCAACACATCTGCTTAATTTTGGGGGAAGACAAGTTCTGAGTACTTCATTTTTATCACTGTTTGCTGCACAGCCTTACAACTGGAGAGGAGCTGTTGCCATGCAAAGGCACAAGCGGGGTTATGCTCAGAAATTTCAGGTGTGGTCTCTGACTGCATTTCAACTCTCTCTGTGAACCCTAAATCTACTCCAGGGTGCTTCTCTTTGTCTGACTGTCCCCCTTGTCCTGGGCCTCACCGCCTTCCATTCTGCCTATGGATACTCCAGGGAGATGGTTTGTCAAACAAACAACTTGCTGACTTCAGAAAAAGTGCACAGTGAGACAGAAGGGTGGGGGTCTTGTTTATTTCTTTGGTTTTTAGCAAATTTTCCTTGAAGTGGAGGCTGCAGCTTTGACTTGGATTGTTTGGTTTGATTCAATTTTCTTTTTTTAAATTTTATTCATAAACATCTTGAGAGCTTGGGTTGGAAAAGGGAATGGGAAGAAGCCAGACACCAGAGGTTTTTGATGGTTAGAGTAGCATGCCAAGAAAGGAAATAATCTTTAAGATGGAAACATGGAAGCTTTCCAAATACCTGTATAACATTAGGCAGGCTAGTTCCCCACTTTTGCGAGGGAAGATGCTTGCAGGTGAAGTCTTATCCTGTCTTGTATGATGCCAGACCATAAAATGAGCTGCCTCCTTTTCTGAAGCATTGGTAATTCCAGTGGTGGTTTCTGCTTGAGCAGGCAGTGTCATGGACCTCATGTAAAAGAACAGATTTCTTCAGAAACATCTTCTATTCTCTTTCTAGATATATTAAGTGGCACTGTTATAAAAAAGCTTAAGTTTTCCAGTCTGGAGGAAAATCACTTGCCCTCTGAGACTAACCATACACCAAAGAAAATTTCTGATGCAGGAGAAGAGAAAGCAGATATCAAAAAAGGTAAAGTCCGGTTGGCAACTAAGGTGAAGTGCTTTCAGTTTTCCTTTTCTTTTGGTAGAAGTGACAGTCACATGGAAACTTGAAGAGGTATAACTGTAGAGAGGCCAACTTTTCAAAAATCCAAAAGTCAAAATTAGCAGAAGGTGTGTATTGCAGGACTGCCAGTGATGGTGGATACTGAGTGTGAAGAGGGAAACTTGGGTTCCACTCAGTCAGCTGCTCCATGATGCCCACATTTTCTAGTCTATCTGAATAGTGGTTTTCCAGAGCTATTACAAAACCGTCAAACACAGGAGCTGAAAAAAAAAGCATGCAGATAATGGACAAAGCAACTGCAAACCAGTGCTAACTCTGAGCACAAGGGCATCAGGCTTTCCCTGCAATGAATAAGTAAAGACAGAAAACAGTGGTGGCCTGATTGTTTTTCGCCTTTATTCTGTGCATTTGCCTCACTATCTGTAAATATATTGCTCTTTGTGTTGCTCTATTGTGCCTATTTTTTCCTGCTGCTCTCTAACAAGTATTTCTCAGAGGATTTTTGAGCCAGTTGCCCTCCTGCTTGTGAGATTTAGAAGAAGACTCGAATTGCAGCTCTATAACAAAAGTTGTTGCTCACATGAATGACAAGCCCTTCAGTAGCAGGAAGGTTTATATTCTAATAAGCCCCCCAGCATGATGCTAACTGAGCATGTGCTTCCTCCTAGGTCAGGAAATGGATGATAGCCTAGATGATGTGGTTTTTTCCAAGATGCTACATGAAGACTTGAGTGATTCAGGAGTGGTTTCTGCCTTTGAAAGCTTTATTGGCCAACTGAAGGAATTGTTCTGGGTAATGTGAGCTCTTTTAATGTGTGTGGCAATTTATCGTGCTATATGAAATTACCTTTTTATCTCAAGGAGAGTTGGTGCAAATATCCCATCTTTATTTTGTGTTCAAGAGTAGGGCTTTGGCGGCAGTGTCTGTTAGTCTGGAGCTCTCGGAAGTATTCTACAAAAACTGTATATTCTGAGAAGTGTTACATAAAGGAAGTTTTAATTAGGTTTTTCCTAACACGACACTGCCCTGAGGTCACATGGGTTACATAGAGGTTTGTTGGTGTAATTACTGTTGATGCCTTAGGTTTTAGCTTTTATAGTTTGCAAATTCTGTATTCTCTGTATTCCTAGTGTGTAACTTTGAACTGTCTTGCAGCCTGTTAGCTGCTGTCCTCCCATGCTAAGGTAGACATAACAAAGCCTCTCCAGGCTTGCTCTTCAAGGACTGTCCTAGGCCAAAATGTGTAAACCAGCATCTTGAGACGGGGGGCAAGCTGGGGGGGTGGTTACCTTATTAGCTAAAGTTTAACTGGCAAATTTATGCTGATATGCAAATGGACCAAACCCATAACAGCGGGAAGAACTCGTGACTCGTTGTCCGTCCGTCTTGGGGTCCATCCTGGAAATAGCCTCTGGCTCCCCAGGGTGTACCTTTGAAGGCCTTTTAAATAAATATCACCTTTATTCCCTTACCCTGTCTCGTCTCTGTTTCCAGGTTGGCCTTTTTAGGCATCACTGTGGCTGAATCAAATCAGTTTGTATTTGCAGCACCTGTGTGTGTCATCTTACTGCAGTTTAAATTTAATTTAAGATGGTGTCTGCTAAGATGAATGGCAACCTGCAGAGGGACTTGTTTTCCAGGGAAGGGTTTTGCAAGCTAGACTTGTAGGTTTTGGCTTGGACCGTTGCCCATCCCTAACTGTGCATCCTGTGTCTAGTCTCGGTACAAAAGGATGGAGATCGACACACAGAATGCCCTGAGATCTTCAGAGAAGAACTTGTCTGCCCTGCTGAACCAGATACACAAGTGCAGGTAAGCTGTCTGGTACTGGCTGAAAACAGCTTCAGTTTTGTGTCAATTTTGATTGCTAGGAAAAGCTAGCCTGACAGTAGGTTGTTGCACTTATGGTTTGTAAGGCAAAATAGTTTGTCTTTTCCTTAGTTTTGTTTGTTTGTTTGTTTGTTTTTATGCAAGAAGAGTTTCAGAAGTACAACTCCAGTGATTGATCCTGATTTTCCTGTAGGGGGAGAGGGTAGGTTAATTCATGCAAAGCAAGCTTGAGTTACAAGCAGTTGATGAAGCAGTCCTTGGACTGTCTTCTGGTTGTCATCAATGTTCAAGAATCTGTGTAAAAACTCTTGTTAGAAATAGCAGCTACTAAGTCTAAATCTTTTAAGAAAGAAGCCAGGCTGTGATTTGCTTAACAAAGTGGAGGAGAAGAAAAGGGATCTCTCAGATCTTGAATTTCTCAGATAGGAGCTAGATAAAAAAATCAATTCTAATATTTACAGATTTGTTAAAAGTGAGATACTTGCATCTTATACTGTACTTGAAGTCTATCAGGCTTCTGTATCTATTATGCATTCACTTTTTAGGATTTAGATCAAATGTAGTATGAAATAATAGCCTTTAAAGTGAAAAATCCCTGGTATCGATAGGACCTCTATGAGCAGAATTTGCTGTCGTTAAGGTACAGGGAGAAGTCTGAGTTCCAAAAGTAAAAAATGGGATGTTTTGTGGTGTAAGATAAGAGTAGATGGTAGTGAGATGCTGCAATTCTCAGTAACTAACCTGGATCTAACCAGGGTCACAGGATAGTGGATGCAGGGCTGTGCCAAGTTTTTCCTGCCTCACTGCTGCTGGGAATGGTGGCCAACCCAAGTCAATAAGGGTGTTGCTGGTTAAGGTTTAGAAATTGCTGGCATCCTGTGGCAACACTTTGTATATATCAAACCCATGGCAGGAAAATCCATAGAGCTTATTTGTGTTAAGATGAAGTCATAGAATGGTTTAGGCTGGAAGGGCCCTTAAAGAGGTCTTCAGCTTGGGAAATCTCTGCTGAACTTCCTGGAGGCTGGGAGAGCATGTAGTGCGAGTATTGCACTGGGAATTAATTTGTATACTCTGTCCCGGTCCTCTGTTATTGGCTGCTGTTTGGGACAGGATATTGAGCCATATTTATCTGCAGCGTGACTTTGGTACAGCTGTCACATGCTCCGAGACATATCTGAGAACAAATCTGCCCTGTGTAGTTCAGCAGGGACATTTTCTTCTGCCTAAAGGTAGGTTTGGTGCTGAAGGAGTTGTTGCCCACCTTGTGTGACTGCACATTAAAGTGGCAAAATGGTTTCTGCTCTCCATCACTAGGCTGAATAAATTTGAGACTTTCCAGAAGATTGTTGTTGAAGAGCTTGCCAGCCTTGAGAAGGAAACTCAAATTCTGGCAACCATGGAGAAGGATGCACTGGTGCGTACCACTTCTTGTGTGCCAGCCCGAAAAGGTGCCCCTTACCAAGTAACGGGGGTTTTCTTTGGGGGTCTTTTTAGGATTTCTGGAACGAACAGCTGCTCAAACTGAATACTTTCTGCTACCAGCAAAAGCAAAGGTATGTCTCTGCCAGCTGTCCTGCATGCTCACAAGTCCTCTGAGGGTCATAGAGGGCACTGGTTAGGCTGGTGGTACCCTTGCTGATACATGGGAAGGGATTCTAAACCCAGTATGGCATCTCCACTTGGTGTCTATTGATTGAGCTTTTGCAGCCTCATGAGGGTTTTCAACTGGAATTAGAGTGTAATGAGGGAAATCTCTACGGGAAATTGTGCGGGAGAGGAACCTAGCTCAGGAGAGCTGTGCTGGGATCTGGAACAAGGTGCAACACACCCTCTCGACATGACTGTATCCAGGGGTCAGAGGAGGTGGAAGGAGGTGATCATTTCATGTATAAAAGACACTGTTGGCACAAATGCTGGGCAAAAACTTGCCATTCTCAGGTTTATTTTTGGTGGCAAATACATTTGTTCAAGCTTCACCAGTATTAATGCTTCATGAAAAACCAGCTAAGCTCATTTCCTTTCAGAATTGAATCTGTTGACTCAGCCCTGGGTGAAACAGCAAAGAGTTTTGCTGTCGCCGTCCATAATCTAACGGTATGTGTGATACAAAAGCAGCTCCCTACGGGTGGGGGACTGAGCTCTGGCCTGACTGATTGGTGTTGGAAGTGAGAAAACGAAACTGAAGTCCTGGGAGGGGAAGCCTTTGGTTGGCTGGTTTGTGGAGCTGGTTCTTTGTGGGAACTCTGGTCCTGATGCATAGAAAGCATCAAGAAAGAAATGTTTGACAAGGGGAAGTGGTCAAACAGTACTTGCCTGAGGGAGAAGATAAAGACAAGGATCATCAGGTAGTGATGTTTCTCCTGGGTTCACAGTCTGGGGCAGCTTCTGTATAGTTAGTGATCTTCAATGCATTTGCCCTTGGAGCTGTGCATGCATGACAACCTGTGGCTGAGAGCTTTGCAGTCTAACACCACCTTGCATGCTTTCTCTGATCTGCTCTTTAGGTCTGGTAACTTCTAGCCTTGATGTATCCAAGTTTGATTTTTAAAAAACAATCTTTTTTTATTTACCTTGCATCCTGGTTAAATATTCTGTCGAAGTTCTTAAGCTCTCCAGAGCCTAATCACTATTTTATGCCCTTGTTTTAATTTGTAAATGAAGATGAATACTTTCCTAACTTTGATACAATGCTTAGTTTCCATCTGGTTCACCCCATCACGTGGACGTGTATTTTTGCTACTGCTTCTGTTCCAGGTTTATGTGCAGATCTGATGGCTTTGACAGTTTAGCATTTCTGCAGTAAGACTGATGGGTTACTGTCATGTGTGGGATGCCATGTGTCTGCACTTCACAGGGCTGAGAAAGCTCCCTGTGTTGAAGGAACAACCATGCCTGTGGTCACCACAGTGGACTGATCCTGGGATTTTAGAAAAGATGCTGAAAACTATGGGCTTGTATATTTTAGCAGTTAAAGCTGGAATCCTGAGCCTTTCTAAAGGAAAAAGTTTCCATTATGGGTGTTGCATTGCTGAGGGACACAGGTGCTCCTGAATAAGGACACTTAGAGAAGCAGGGCTGAGAAAAGAGCACTTGTGTCATGGGAGCTGCTCATCCTGCAGCACTTGTTCCAGGGTAGGTGCTTGAGAATTAAGAGCTGAGTCTAAAAGTGCTTCCAGGATCTTTGCAGTTTCTTGTCTTGTACAGTTTCAATGTTTGTATAACTTTCTGCAATGTTTTCTCTTACCTTTTTTTTGTTCTTCCCTGCAGTATGAACGTCCAGTGAAGAAAGCAGAAGAAAACAATGTGTTCATAGTTCCTTCTGACTAGCAAACCCCTGAATTCATTATTGCTCATGACATTTGAGCACTTTGTTTACAGCATAGAGAAGATGGTTCTGTGAAGGATGTTAGTCTATTTTAAATGAAAAGAAAAAGGAGGAGGAAAAAGCATCATGTTGAGCCTTTTTTTTGCCTAAAAAGAATGCATAGCACTAAGTGGTCTGATTGTGACACCTGTGTTGATAAGTTTTTCTGAAAAAGTTGCAAGATGGGTCCATTATATATCAAAGAAATTTAAAAAATGAACTAAAGATAATGATTTAGCCATCAAATTGATGGATATATTGGCTTACTTTGACTGTTCTAACACCTTTATTGAGTGTAAAAGCACTTAATGGTTGATTCAAAGTAAAAAGTTGTTTGCATAGGATAACAATCTCGCTCCTTCCTTCAAACTGATGCACTGTGAGCATCTGGAAAGGTACTCTAGAGTCCTGTGTGCCTTGCATTAGGCATAGCCTCTCCTGTGTGCACGTAACAGTGTGGGAACTGCTGGCTTGACACCACTGGCCCTGAATTCTGGATTGCAGAGCTGAAAGTGGAGAGGGATCTATTGGCCAGATACCTGACAGCAAGCTGGAGACTGCATAGGGCAAGAAATTTGGAGAACTGAACAGAAAATGGCAAGCGAAGCAGGAGAAGTTATTTTTGCAGCCAGCGACTTTTGGCTCTAAGGAGAGTTCAGAGTACAGTGAACAATGCTAGGATTAGACAAAATAGCATTTCAGGCCTCTGGAAAATAAGCAGCAGATAACTCTGCTTTGACAGAGTGTGACAGAGTTCCCCAGAATATAGTTGGTCTTCGCAAGAGAGAGTGTTCTTGCAAAAACAGCGTTAGTGCTAATGCACCTTAATGAATTGTGGGAACACGGTAGGCTTCCAGGCTCTCGGTTTCTATCTTTTTAACTTATAGAACCAGCCTCAGACTGCAGTATGGGTTAGAGCTGAGGGAATCCTCCCCTGCACAAAATGTACCTGCAGAACTGAAGCCCAAACCCTGACAGGGTTTGTTTCATTACTGAAACAGGGCTGATGCTGTTCCTGCCTGAGGTCACACAGGGTAGCACCAGCACAGAGAACATCAAGAAGCTGCTGTTGCCATTGCTGTACCATTTTGTTCCTTTATCTTAAGCGGTCCTGACTAGGGTTGGCATGAGATGAACTTTGTTTATCCACGTCAAGCTGTGCTTGGTGCTTTCCTTCTGGGGTGGTTTGAAAGAAAACACCTCTTCAGCCCTGCCCTTTCCAAAGGTTCAGATCTACTGGTCTACTCCTATTCCTAATGTGAAGGACTGAAATGCTGATTTCACATCCACTGGCTTGTGCTTATTTCTTCAAGGGCTGGTCCTGGTGTCCTGGCTATGCTACATCCTCCTGCTGCTCTAGAGTGTCCTTACAGCTGCTGTTTGATTCTAGGGGCTCCCAGCACTCAGCTAAAGCAGCCATGACTTTTGGGAGATGAAGCTGTAACCTCTGTGAGCAGCTGTGCTTGAGTCTGGTAAAGCTGATTTTGCATCTTGGCAACAGAGTTTTTGGCATGTACTGGTCCCACTAGTGTGGTGGTACACTCTGATGGCACCAGCAGTGTCATTAACCAAAACAGGCTTTAAGATATCAGCCTGAATAATCTGATCCTGTCACATATCCTATTGCCTGGATGCGCCAGGTCCTAAATTTGGGGCTTTTACTACCTGAGTAGTAAGCCGAGGTTCTGGCTGTAGGAGTGTGATAAGGCCTGAACCGCCCTGTTGCTTCTTATTGTGACCCAGGGTTCACAGTGCTGAATGTAAAGGGATGCCTTGTGCTGTGTTGCTCCCAGTCCTGAGTTCCAAGGTGAGCCTTCCAGTGGTTCCCAGGTAGGTAAATGCCTACATTCCGTGGCTTTATTCCCTGCTGCCTGGCCCAACATGATGATGCAACCAGGGGTATCACAGTGCTTGGTGTGAAGCAGACCTAAGAACTGAGGTGAGCTGTCAGCACTGTGGCTGTTCCTGTGCACTGAATTCTGCAACCACAGAACCAGCATTGAGAATTCGCACCCTCGGGGCATGTGTCATCTCCTTTGGGATGGTGTTGGCCTATTTAGGCTCACTCATCTGCATCTCCAAGCAGTTTACTGCCCAAAGGGAAGGTTTGAAATAGGAAGAGGATGAGATGGCTCTCTGGTTTTAAGATTTCTTATTTTTTTTAATTTATTTTTAATTCTTTTTTTCAAACTATGACAGTAGTGGTTGTTTTTGTTTGTTTTTTTTTTTTGTATCTGAGATGCTTTTGATGGCTTCACTGCTCTCTAAGTTCAAGCTGCTAAGCATTTAAGCTTTGTCAGCACAGTGAAGTAGATGTGTAGCAACTGTTGTTTTGCTACATTTCCTCACCCTTCATATGTGTTGGCAGAAGGCTCTCTTGGTGTCTCCTGTAGCTGTAAAAAGTTAGGAATGCTTTTCATCCAAGTATCTTTGCTAGATAACTTTCAGAAATGAGACTGATGCACACTGTATCTCTTACGGTTGAATTTCTGTATAACCTATAACTATAAAGCTTGGAAGGTGAGTGTTGAGCACTTCAGAGGGCATGGCTAAAGGAAAAATCAGGAAATAAATAAAATAAATAAAGGAAATAAATAAATAAAGGAAAAACTTCCTTACTTAGTAAAAACTGCCATAGTGTTGTATGCACCTTCACTTGCTTTTAACTGTTGTATTGGAAAAGTCTGCATCCCAAAAGGCTGTTTTAACGATGGGTATGGGAGAGCAGAAAGGGATTTCACACTGCTTAGACACCTTCTAGCCCTGCACTTATCTATCCCTTCACATGAGACACTTTAGCTTTTGAGAAGCTCAGTGTGTTCCCACTTGATAACTTGTGAACTGCCTAAGGTGAAAATTTTGGACTTTACTAATGGTCTTTCCATCTGTAGGCAGTGGAAGTGTTTGGAGACAGCATCTGGGACAGATGTGGCATTTTCTGACCTTGGACAGCCCATCTGATACCACTTCCTGCACTGATGGGTCAATTAAACATGTTTGAGCTTAAACATACTGAAGGTCTAAAGTTCATTTGGTTTCTGCAACAGACCTGTAACTGGGTTATCCTAACATTACCTTTTGGCAGGTAAGTAGCTGACCTTGGCAGGTTTCCTTTGCCCTTCTCACTTCATGCTTTCTAAAGTGTTATTAATCCAGATATTTCTTTTCTTTTCTTCCTTTCCATGCAAATAGATATAGCTCAATTTTCAACCTGTTCAGTTTCCTTAACACTTCTGAGCCAGAACAACAAAGATGTAGATGCTGAGGTGCAAAAACTATGTATCAGTACCCAGAAAAAGAAATGGGAAATTTAAAGGTCAGGTTAAGGATAACTGCTTTATACATTTTAAGCTCTAAACAGGGTTTAATATTAAACTGACTATAATCTCTGCTATCTTTATGCTGCATCTCTTTCAGGGGATGATGCTGTGCCAAGTGCTTGTTTACCTGCATATTCTATGCCAGTGCAGTGGCCCATCCAAGGTCTACAGGGCTTTACAGCTACCTCGTGTCAAGGCTGCACAAAGCCAGGGGAAAGGACGTCCTCTGGCTGGAAATGGGCAGAGGAGTTGTGTGTGTTCACCCTGGCGTGGGGACAGCCCACCCTGCTCTCAGAAAGGCATGCTGAGGTTGGCTGGAGCACACAGGGACAGGTCCTGCTACTCCAGGAAGTAGAACTGTGTCTAAGAGAGTAATGCACTGGAAAATGGACATGTTTCTGGGAACAGCTGAGAGCTATTGTGTTGTGGAATCAAACACAGCCACAGAGCCTTTCCTGGTCATATATTACAGGGTGACTTGTTTATCATGAGCAAGATTTGAGAAAGCATTACTTATAGCTAGACTGTGAGAAGAGCCTTGTAAAGCTGAGCCTTGGCACAACACATCAGCAGCTTGATTTATGTCCTTTAATTCCATTGTTCCTGGAAGGGTCTTTAGTAAAACTCATTCCTCCTTCTTCCTTCCTTGGGAAGCTACTAACATCCCAAACCAGTGAATCAACCTCAATAGCTTTTTCCTCTGCCTGTCCCCCTATACATGCCCTTTGGTGAGCAAAAACCAGCAGAGTCAAGTGTTTGCATGCCTCCCCACTGTGTTTGTTTGGTGAGCAAAAACCAGCAGAGTCAAGTGTTTGCATGCCTCCCCACTGTGTTTGTATTTTCAATCTGAAAGAAATATTGTTTTTGAGATTTGATTTCTCCATTGTCTCTCCCCTGTTTTCTACCATCACATTCCAACTGAAAGCAATCTGATAACCAAATGAGGACTTGGTCGGCAAGTACAAGCTTTGAACAAACGAGTTATTGCAATATTATCTTTGTTCAAAAGCCCAAGTTTTTATAGGTAGTGGGGCAAAAAAAACACATGGAAGCTTTACACCAACACCAGTGAAGGTGTTTGTAAAGTTCACGGAGGTTGTTTCCCAGTCTGATGTGAATGTCCTAAAACGCACCTGAAAAAGTTGGAGAACAAAAGCAGCCTCAAGTAACCAGTTACCAGCCCAATGTGATGCCTTAAAGAGGGGTGGAGACAGCCTGATAGTAAAATTTGTTTATTTACAGTGTTATGTATTACAGGAAAATCAGTTTAAAAAGTCAATGCTTCTCTTTCTTCAGAGTTGTGGCATTTTGAAGATGTTAAGACGTATCTGAAGAATTTTAAACATACCTGATTCCAGCCTTCCTGGCTGATCTGGATCTGCAAGGTCTAAGACCATCTCTGTTTTTTCTTTTTTTTTTTTTTTCTTTTTTTCTTTTTTTTTTCCCCAGCCCTTTGAATTTCAAGTAAGGCATTTATTTATTTCCTTTTCTTTTGAATGAGGTTTCAACAAAACAAAAGACAATATCTGTGGGTTTGATTGCCGTAGTAAACTTTAACACTTAGCACAGCTGACGCTTTCCACCTTGATAGTCAAATGCATGCTTTGCCATCAAAAGATTATGGACTCCACTCGACCTAAAATCTGTGCTGGGCCACACAACCCTTTTGTTGCCTGCCTTAGATAAATAGTCTGGCTCATCGCCTTGTACACTGTCTTGTCAGCTCTTTCAAATCCCTCTGCCTTTGCCCTGGCTTCCAGTATCGAGCTGATTTCTGCAGAGTTCTGAAGCTTTCCCTTTACTTAGGGCAGTGTAAAACACCCTCGGTCAAACCCACTAATTTCTTACATCTTGGGATTTTTACAGTATCAATCAGAAACACCTGTAAAGGTTCTGGAAGGGCCAGTGAGAAATAGTATATGCATACAGTGTCCAGGCTTTGTGAATGTGGGGTTCTTGGGTTTTTTGTTTGGGTTTTCTTGGGGTTGCTGCTTTCCCCCTTATTGAGTGGTAAATAAAACAAAACACTGACTTTCAGTAAGTGAGGTTTCATGACTAACTTCATGAAAAAGGGAGCAAATGTGAACATGCACCAGTTAGATCTAGGTTGGTGTGGTGGTGTAAAAGTGTTTGAATATTGCAGTTATTTTGGTCACCCGTTTCATGATGATATTGTTTAGCAGTCAGGTTGCTCAGAGGTACTGCTTCTGCTGTAGCATTTTGGGAATTTCCATTTCCTCCTGGCTCAGAAAAGTTTTGTCCACTTTGCAATGGAGCTGGAACTGGCTGGAGACAGATGGCATTCAATGGGACTTTCAAGCACATTTTCAAGCAGAACTCTGATACAAGACACCCTTCTTCATGCCATTTTCTCCTCTTGCTTCTGCTGGACAACCCCATCTGTTTTTCTTCCCCTACTGTACCACTTCCTCAGCCCCTTTCCCTCCTATCCATGAGCCCTCATGGCTGCAGTCTCTCGGGGCTGCTCCTGGTGAGGCTGCCCTGTGTCCATACTTCTCCCTGGATCAAACCTTCCTCCTGCCTTTGCACCTGCAGTCTCCACGAGCTCCTGATGGCAGATCATCTAAATGGGGATATGTGGAGGGGATAACTGACTCTCTAGAGGTGGAGAAGAATTGGACAGCAGGATTTGGGACAGCCTCCTCTATAGAGGGCTGCTTGGGCCCTCTGTGCTGGCTGGGTGTGTGCTTTGTCCTCCTCCTGCCCTGGGACTCTGCAAGGTAACAGGAGTGAGAGGACATGTTTCCTTTACAGAACTGCTTCAGTCCAAGGGAGTTGCTGGGCTAAAGTGACTCCAAAAGTTGTTTTTGTCGAGAGAATTTTATACATGAGAATGGAAGAGACCAGAGCTACTTCACCGTGAGGAAAAAAGTCTGTGTCTATTTTTAGTAGAGAAATTAAGTGGGTTAAACGAGAAAAGGATGAGGGCAGACCCATAAAGTTGACCCTGAGTGTTCTTCATTTCTAACCATTTAAGTGGGAGGTAAATGCAGCAAACTGAAGCAAAAAAGACAGTGTTGGGCTATGGGGAAAGAGACACCTGTGCAGCTGCAGACAGCAGCTATCTCCTTGCTTCCCCTGCAGAGGATTGTGCCTCACTACCATCTGTTTCTCCAGCCAGAGACCAGTCTGAGTAAGGTCCATCTGGCACAGAAATTCCTGTATAACCTGCTTTGCTCATAGCTGAACTCACTTTTCAATTTTTCTGCATCTATTAACATGTGGCATGACAGTTTGCTTCGAATTAGCAGTGTTTGCATAGGATTAACTTTATACACATTTACACTCAAAGGATTTACCTTCCTTAAGTTGCTAAGATCCTATTTCTTTCAAAATCCATTTACCTAGAACTCCTATTAATTTAGCACATCCAAAGTGATTTGTTTTGCTCTGTGTTCAGAATACCATACCAGTCAGTGCCAGGGGCTACCAGTCCACCCCTCTGAAACAGAAAGCTCCTGCCAGCCTTCCTGGCCTTTGAATCAGGTTGCACTTGTGTAAAGCAAGTGAGCGTGGTGCGCAACTGCCTGCAAACTACGGGATGGTGCACCTGGGCCCTGTCCTCTGTCACGTCCTTCCCCAGGGCTCCCACAGGATCAAAGGGCACCTTGCTGGTGTCCACAGGGAGAGAGTGTGCTTTGGGGAATTGCTGAGAAGAAAAGAGGGGTATGGTGATGGAAAAGGTATGATTCTCACCTTTCCCCCAACCACCCCTTTATTTTCCTGACATTGGCCACAGTTTAGCTGGATGCACTGGGTGCACTTGTGAAGCCTTGCCTCAAGACCTCTCACATGCACAGAAAGTGCGCTCACCATGTTAGTCTGAACAGAGTCCTAACCTTTTGAAGGCATTGATGGATTTATCCATCAAGTGTTTCATAAGGCGTTTTTGTGTCAGCATTAGAGATCAGAAAGGTTTTCTTTTTCATATGAGAAAGATCTTGGCTTTCTTTGTTCCGATGGTGATCTTTGAGAAGTAATTCTACTCATTTTGTTAAAACCTAAATAGCAGTACATTAATAAGTGTCTGGTACAAAGAACTGACAAATGTAATCAAATAGGTTTTAAGCTAAAGCTTGTAATTCAGTCTTTTTTCTTCTTTTTCTCTTTAGAAAAAAAATATCATAGGAAACACTATACTTATTGTCCCTTCTTATTATTCTGCAATCCATTGGCAGCAGCAAAGTAGTCCTTATGGAAGCCATTCTTGATTTCTGTTGTGGCAGGGGTTTCCTTTACAGCTGTTCTTGAAGGTGCTTTCCGGTATGTCTATAAAAGCAAAATCCAAATCCATTTAGTGCCCCCAAAACACTACTTGTGGTTAACTGTAAATGGAGCTGTCTGGCGTTTGTTGATGCAGATGTATATACTTGCTTCAGACGGCATTAAGGGTGCTGTAGTCTTTTTGCTGCTGGGAGTGATGTCGCTTTACTAGTCTTACTGTAATACTTCTCAATGTCAAAAGAGATTTTAAGCCCTGTACAGTAAAAGCTTTATGTATGCAGGCAGGCTAGAGTACTCCCTGCTAAAAGATGTTGAAGTAAACAAGGCAAAGACAGAGCTGTTTGCTTTCTTTTTTTTTTTTGTTTTCCTAAGGAGGAGAGAGACTCAAAAATTTGCCCACCAAAGCAAATTTGACCTCCTATGTGCTGAAGTTAGTACCTACCTTGCTATACGAGTGCAAAGAGCTGAGCTGCAATGAGGAGGTCATCACTACTGAATAACTCTCTGTCAGACATGACTATATCTGTTATTCTTAAGTGACATATATATTTTAATACTAACATATTTTAAGCACTGATGATTGTTCTACATCTGAGTCCACCCAGACTGCTATCCAAAAAGTTCTGTTTTCCCCACCCTTGTCAGAGAGCTCTCAGAGAAGACTGCTTACCTTAATGTAGAAGTTGATGAAGAGAATGACCAGCGTGGCCATGTAGGAGGACTGGAACATGAGGCAGCCAAATGGGAATCCACATGGTTTCACAGCTGCACTGAGTGTGTGCACAATAGTGAGCAGAAACTGGATCTGTGGGGGGAAGATAATGCAGGAATATTTGCTGAGAAAGGGTCAGTGCTAGCTAAATCAGATACAGCAATGTCGCCTAGTCCTGTTCTTTGAAGGTTTGAGTACTCTTGAAAACTATCCCTTTCTAACTTCTGAAAGTATTTTGAGGGCTAAGTTAAAAATGGTGCTCTTTATTTAAAGTCCTAAGAGGTCAGGAGGTTTTTAAAAGTAGGCCTAGTTGTCAAAAGGGAAGCTTTTTTTTCTCTCTCAGATTTAGTAAGTATTGTTCTATCTTCCAGACCTTGTTATGACAGGTACAGTTGATGTTTCTGTTACTGGGCAGAACCTGGAGGAAACTCTGAAGACTCCTTGCAATAGCTTTAGAAGTCTGAAGGGCAGGGAGGATGATTTATAAAACTTATCTATCACTGTCATAAGCAAAATAGACTTGACTTGAGGAAGATTACGTTCAATTATTGCCAATTAATAACACAGAAGGATAGCAAGAAATAAAATTAAAAACCCCTTCCCCTAAGCCCCTGTTTCTTCTCAAGGTCAACTTCACTTTTGACTCCTCTGCTTCCTGCCAAGTGGGGCAGGGGGATGGTGTTTGTAGTCAGCACATATTGCTTTGGCTTTGCTGCTCCTCTCTCCTCACACTCTTTCCCTGCTTCAGCGTGGGGTCCGTCCCATGGGAGAGAGTCCTAATGTGTGTATTTCCCATGGGCTCCAGTTCTTCACAAACTGCCCCAGTGTGGGTCCCTTCCGCAGGGTCCAGTCCTTCAGGGACAGGCTGCTCCTATGTGGATCCCCATGGGGTCACAGATTCTGCCAGGAAACTGCTCCAGCGTGGGCTCCTCTCTCCATGGGTCCACAGGAGCCTATTTCTCCATTGGCTGTATCTTCCTTCAGAGCAAACGTGTCCTTTGCTGCAGCAAGAGGTCCTCCACGGGCTGCAGGTGGATCTCTGCTCCCCTATGGAACTCCACGGGCTGCAGGGGAACAGCCTGCTTCACCAGTGCCTTCACCACAGGCTGTAGGGGACTTTTTGCCATTAAGTCCCTCCTTCTGCTTTGACTTGGGTATTTGCAGGGCTTTCTCTCACATTTCTTCTCAGCTGCTGTGCACTGTTTTTTTACCCTTTAATAAATATGATATCACAGGTGTGCCCCCAGCTTTGCTGATGGGCTCAGCTTTGGCCAGCGAGGGGGTCTGCCTTGGAGCTGGCTCTGTCAGATATTTTTTGTTTATTTTTAAATCAGTTTTTTTCCACAACTAAGGAGCAGTCATTTTCTAGGCAATGGTTCAAAAATAATAGACTTTTGTGGACCGAAGAGTTTCCACTGTTTGTTTTCTCCAGAAAACACTTCTGAACATAATTTCCTTTATTAAGTTATATCAGGCTGCACTGGTGACTTATGCTCTACGATAGATTCATTATACTTCAATTCTAACTGGCTTAATTGTGTAAATAACAATGTTTACCTATAGTTCATTTAGTCCTCTCTCATGTTTTGAAGGATTTCTGGCAGTTAAAAACGAGAGTAAAACAGATACACACCAGTTGTGCCTGAGTGAGGTATTTCTTCCACCAGAGATACTTGCGCATAGAAGGGATGACTGACAGTCCGTAGTAAGAATACATGAGCACGTGGATAAAGCTATTCAAAGTGGGTCCAAAGAAACCTATAAAAATCCATTAGGGAGAAAAAATTAAATGCCAACTGCTAAAAAGTGAGAGAGGATATTATTGCTTGTGCTGTCTCTTGCATATGGTAAGTATTCCTTTCATGCTTATTCCTTGCTAAAGCCTTTCCTGATGTGTAGAGGTGCTCTCCTAGGGACAACTGAAAAACCAAATTATACTTCCTAGAGGGTTTTTCTCATGCTGAATATTGTATTTTTATCTCATATTTTCCTGCTCCTCCACTTTTTCCTGTTCTGTAGTTCACAGGCTATTTTTTCCCCTCTCCTAAATTTCTTCTTGCTATGAGTCTTTCCATTATTCCTGTAAGCTTTAAACACTTCTGTGGATGACTTTGCTGCTAGTATGGCAGTTTAGGGCCCTGGGAGACACCTGTACTCCTGCTGTCTGATGCAGTAGTAAGGGCTTTACTCTGAATTAAACCAGCCTCTTGTGCCTGTGTTTGATCATCACTCGTGTTTTCTTCTTTAGCTCTTCTGCTAGATGCACATTTACAGAATTTCATCCCGGATAATACCTTGCTGCTCTTATTTGTTATGTTTAGTGAATACTAGTTCTAGAGGAAATTAATTATCTTCTGTACTTTACAGACTGTGGAGAAGTAGCAGCACTACTCTCTGCTGTGCGCTCGTGTGTTTGATGGCAGTGCTACAACTACAGGATGGACTCACCAGTTGTTCTGGTTTTGCCACTGATTAATTACTTAGCTACTGATCTAATTACAGTAGTGCAGTGCTAGTGCAAATTGTGGGGACTAGGTTCAGACACATTAGAAAGCACAAACCCCCACTGCTTTGCTTACACCTCTAGAAATAGCTCCTAATTGCTATGAAATCTCTGATCCCTGCTTCTATCTGTAACAGTGATTTACTGTGATTTTGTGCTGTCCACAGTAAGCACCAACAAATGCGAATTCTGCTTCTGGTTCTAAAAAGACCTGCAACAAGTTTCTTTACAAAATGTTCCAATGGATGAGGTGACTCCCTTTAATAGGTTGCAAGAAAACTGGGTTTTTTCTCAACTTTGAAAGCAATGCCCCAGGAAGCATCTGGCTGTGTGAAGCACTGGAAAAGTGTGCATGTTGTGAGACAGCTGAAGTAGTTCTCTGCTGTTTGGGCTTCTTACACAGATGCCAAGTGACCAGCCTGTGGCATCATAGATCCCTTCCTCAACAGGGAAGATAATGATAGTTTTACAAGAACATTCTAAGGACGTATTCTCATATTGAAACAGAACAAACTCAAACTGGTATTTTAATTAGTGACTGGGTAAGTAAAATACCTTGCTAAAGCAGAGATTGATGCATACAGGAGTCAAGCCTGTAAAAGTGCCATTGATTTAATTTGTTGTGATTGATAAAGGCTTTACTGGGGCCATGAATTTTCCTGCACCTGCTTTTGGAGTAGGTCTTGTAAGTGTAGGCTCTTGTGTGCCACTCAGTATTGTTATGCTTAAAAGTGGTTTGAAGAGAAGTAAACACATGAGCTTGTGGCAGCTAAGTAGAAAATCTAGGGCCTGACACTCAGGTATTTTTAGCCTGAACTTTTAACCATGCCTTTAACTTTCCTGTGTTGTGCAGGTGGTCAGCATTTCTGAAAGGCTCTGAACCCTTAAGCTGCCCTCATATTGTGTGGTGATGTGATTCCTCCCCAGCTGCTGCCGACTTAGACCCCAAGCGATGAAGCAAAGAAAGACTTACTTTGCCCACAAGGTATCCAGTTCAGAACACACCACCAAATGTTAAACATAGTGGCATGGTGATACACATGAAGGAAGGTGATCTGGCTGCTTTTCTTTCTCAGTACAAAGAAGATAGTGTCCATGAATTCAATTACTTTGGAAAAATAATACCACCACAGCACCTTGGCTACCTGTACAAGCAAGAACAAAGGAGCAGGAGATCAGTATCTGTCCATACAAGTGCTTAAATATTACTGTACCTCTTCACTCCCTAGGCATGCAGATTCCTAGAAGGCATTAATATGCTATTGAAGGAGAAGCATGAGCTCTGGCTTCTATTTTATTTTGCTTCTCAATGAAGCAGTTTTCTAAAACAACATACCTGCTCTTTTATGCAATTGTATAAATATATAATTATCAAAATATAATTTAAGAAATATAAACTTTGAGGAAGGGTTTTCTAATTGTTCTATTTTTTTTTCAAAGATACAGTTTTGTGGGTGGGTTTTTGTTTTTGTTTTGTTTGGGGTTTTTTGTTTGGTTGTTTTTTGGGGGGGTTTTGGGTTTTTTTTGTTGGGGCTTTTTGGTTTTGTTTTTTTAAGGGTGCTATCATTTTCTTGAAACTGAACAGATTTTGCTGCCAGATTTTCTTTTTGAAAAATCTAAATTTGATACTCAATGCAATTAAATATATTCTCCTCTAGAGTAGAGATGTTTTATCAGAGCTGAGGGATATGCCCTAGGACAGTTAGAGACAGTTAAAACAGAAAGGAGAAAACCATTTCTTTGAGGGGAAAAGATGTTTAATTGACTTTTTGCTTGCCATAGCACAAATAAATTTTGAGAGTTGGGGAAAGCTATATACATTAACCAATCTTTCTGTCCTTGAGCTCTAATGTCATCTGGAAAGTAAACCTGATGTGGGGAATAACAAGGGGTTTAATACATGGAATTGCTGCGATGCAGAAGTAAGGGCTGAAACTACAGATGTGTCAAGCCAGCAAAATGTCTCTGCAGTTTTCTAGAGTTTATAGTTGGGCTTAAATCTATTTCCTGCTCCTGCCCAACAAGAGTTACATTTTAAATGACTGACTTTTGTTCAAAGTTGTTAAATCAAGTCGTTCTCAGTTTTAATAGGCAACACCGTTTTGACTACAGGTCTTGATATGTGGCTTTTCAAAACACTTCCTGTCTTGCTTTCCACTACAAGGATGCACCTGTATTGAATCAAAAATGTGACACTTCTTTCCTACCAGTTGTTAGGCAACCTGACTAAAACCCTCATGACAGAGCTGTTACTGAAAGCATCCTTCTAACTGCCACGAATGCAGAGGTGTTGCATCAGGCATCTGCAGGGAATGACTGCTGTGGATGCTGAGGGCTGAGCTGCTTTTGTCTCTCACCCGGATATCGGCCTCCCCTGCACTGTGGAGGTTCTGGCACTGCAAGTTGTAGCCGCCTTCCCATGTGGCAAGGATCAGCTGGAACAGAAAACAGAGGAATTACGTTCATGAACAGATGGAATGGTTTTTCCCCCTGCAGTTGTTCTGTCCTCAGTGGTCGGTACCAATTCCTTCCATGATGCTCTTAAACCAGACAACTTGCTAATATATCTTCTATTTTGAAAGGGGAAAGGCAACAGTTAAGCTGGAGATATGAAATGATGCATTCCTTCTCTTTCTCTGGCTTTAGAGCCTTCAAGGCATCCATTAAAAGCTCTCATTACTTAATGTATGTCCAAATCCTCGCTCCAAAGCAAACACTGGAATATCGTATCTCTGTCCTGAAGCAGTATGAACAGAGCTTAACACAGCTACTTGTGCAAAGCTGTCCTTGAGAAAAATTCCCTGATGCCAGTCAAACAGAAGGCAAAGGCAAAGTAGTGCAATGGGAGAAATATTTCCTAATGCCATACACGTCTCTTTATCCTCCACTGTTAAATGCTGGAGGGAGTGAAGGAGAGCAGGCACAGTGCTGAATGGAGGTGTGAATAGGCACACAAGCAATTTCTTAGATTCTGCACATGTCACATGGGGAAGCAGACAGAGCAATGAAATATATCAGAGTGCCACATTGGGATGGAGCAGCTTTCTAGAAAACCATATGGTGGTTTTCCATATGGAATATTTTTATAGTAGCAGCCACCTAAAGCAGTCAGCAGCCCTTTTGGAAGAGGGAGCATCATCTCTTGCCTATAAATGCCATGAAGAATCTGTTGATTTCGAAAAGGTCTTGCTTGTTCTCGAATGAGTGCAAAGTGGGTTTGGGGACAAACTGAGCAACTCATGTTTTGGGGTCTGTCTCATCCTCTACAGATGCTGCAGTGAGCGATGGATGGTGGGAGAAATGCATTGAAGTGTTATGCTGTAAGCAGAACTGCAAGATGCTGAGAGAAGTGGGTTGCTTTCAGCTCTGGTGCTACATTCACAGGGATGATGTGTGTCAGCACAGAAGGAATGACTTTTCCCCCTAGTTCATGCTGAAAAGAAGTGTCCTGTGTTGAATGTGTGACAGTCCATGCAAAATTGAAGCAGAGACATTCTCAGTGATCAAACTGAATTAATTCCTAGAGTAAATACATTAAAAAATGATTATTGATAATATTTGGAGGATTAGAAAGTAGCCTAGAATGCTTATTATAAAATCACATTAAAATGCATCAACACCTGGAGAACCAGGGTCTTCTACTATTTTTCCTCTGAATTCAGATTCTGTGATTGTCCCTGTAATATGAACTTAGCTGTTTTAGGTGGCCAAAATAACCCATAGAAATTGCAGACAGAGATGACAATACAGTAAATGAGTGTTTTATAGATAACTGATATGTAACAATTGGAACACATTCCTTTACAACCAACTCACTTTTCTGCTTTGCTGAAGAAACTTAACCTCAAAATTTTCTGCTGCGGTAGGTAAAATGTTGGTCCACAGAAATTTGCTAGGAAAATACGCAATTTTAAATATTTTGATTAGTCTATTTTACAACTGTTCCCATTTGTATATGATTACAGTGGATTGATTTTTGAAAAATCTCTTTTGTGTGTTGTTTCCTTGTGTATTACAGGTTAGGAGTGAGGGCCAGCCGACTGCCCAGCAGGTCCCAGGGCAAGCCCTGAGGAAGGGAGGTGATGTCTCACCACAAGCCAGGAGCTCCAGTCCTCCACAGAGATACTTTGGGGTTATTTTTGGTCTGGATTGATTGATATTGGTTTTTTGTTTGCTTTTTTTAACCATCTGGTAAGTAATAGAGTGAACTTTGCCAAAGAACGCTGTCGTGCTTTCACTTCTATATTAAACCTGTTTTTGACGATACCTTTGCCAGTGATTTGTTAAGTGACCTTAAAACACGCATTTGCCAAAAATTGGTGTAGTTAGCAGGTTTGCAAGCAGTATCACTGACTACTTACAAAAGCATGGAAGAGATCCAAGTCCTAAGTTCTCAGACAACCGGGCTCAGGATAACTGGTCTGATTGGAAAGCTATGGAGGAACACCTAGAAGTTGCTAGGGGCCGAATAAAGGCTGGGAAAAAGAAAGTGATTGTTTGAAAAATGTTAGGCACCTGTCCAGAAGCTGCCTGCTACTACAGAAAAGATAATATTAAAGAGAAACAAGGACTGAAAACTCAGATTGAAAGCAACCGAGTTACTATTGTCCTTCAAAATAGAACAGCTCTAGAGACAGTAACGGGACAAATAGAAAAAAACCCAAAAGTTGAAGGAAAAAGTGGACCTAAGGCTTATACAGGCTCCAAATCCTCCTGACCTTGTGCAGATTAGTAAACTAATTGAATCTCCTGAAGACTGGGAGGGTAACACATGGAGAGATCCCTGGGATAACAAACCAGGGTTCTGCACCTGGGATACAGCAACCCTGGTGCTGTGTACAGACCAGGCAATGAGAGGCTGGAGACCAGCCCCATGGAAAGGGACCTGGGGGTCTGGGTCGATGGCAAGCTGAACATGGGTCAGCAGTGCCCTGGCAGCCAGGAGGGCCAAGCGTGTCCTGGGGGGCATCAGGCACAGCATCGCCAGCCGGGCAAGGGAGGGGATTGTCCTGCTCTGCTCTGCTCTGCACTGGGGCAGCCTCACCTCGAGTGCTGGGGGCAGTTTTGGGTGCCACAATATTAAAAAAGACATTGAGCTATTAGAAACCGTCCAAAGGAGGGCAATGAGGCTGGTGAAAGGTCTGGAGGGGAAGCCATATGAGAAGCAGCTGAGGTCAGTTGGTCTGTTCAGCCTGGAGGAGCCTGAGGGGAGACCTCACTGCAGGCTACAATTTCCTCCTGAGGGGAAGAGCAAGGGCAGGCACTGATCTCTTCTCTGTGGTGACCAGTGACAGGACCCGAGGGAACAGTATGAAGCTGAGTCCGGGGAGGTTTAGGTTGAATATCAGTAAAAAGTTTTTCACCCAGAGGGTGTTTGGACACTGGAACAGGCTCCCCAGGGAAGTGCTCACAGCACCAGGCCCAACAGAGTTTAAGAAGTGTTTGGACAGCACTCTCAGGCACATGGTGTGACTGTTGGGGTGTCATGTGCAGGGCCAGGAGTTGGAGTCAATCATCCTGATGGGTTTCTTCCAACTTGACATATTTTATGAGACTTTTTTGCCAGTGCTGAACAGGTGAGCTCAGTAGTATCTCAAGGTTTTGGTTGTTTTTTTTTTTTCAATTATTTAATTCATAGGTTCCATGTCAGAAAATGAGATGAAAAAACCCTTAGAAGTTCATAAAGAAAATATTCCTTTTCAACACCAATATTTCTTTTCAACATCACAATTTTTTAATTTGGTAATTAGGAAATCTGCAACTCCTTACAAATGGTCAGCATGCAAATGGAGAGCAAGCTTCGGGGTAAGAATACCACTCTGACTGCACAGTTTTATTTAATTTCTTTTGTTCATTCTTCCATGATTTTAAAAATGCCAGATTTTTCAGATCGTTCTGTTTGTATGTTCCCCAGCCATTTTACTTGGCAGAAGAGTTTCCTCTGGTTTGTGTCTGCATTTCAAGAGCCAGCAGCTTAGACTGAAGATCTTTTTTGACTTTTTTTAACCTCAGTCTTTCACATCAGCTTTTCTGTAGCTCAGCATTTCTATTCTCTGTTGTGGGCACCTTATACACTACTGTGTCCCCTTTAGGGAGGGAAAAGAGAAGAATTCACTTTGAGTTTTGACTCCTCTGCTTTGCAAGACAATTTTCAAGATTTCTGTCTAACTTCCTAATAAAAAAAATAAAATTAGTGTGGAAATTTGGAAAGCAGAGAGTAATTTTTATGGATCCTGGTGATCCTAGGCCATGGCTTTCCTGTTGGCTATCAATGATGTGGAAGGTAAGCAGCTCACCTAATGGTGCCAAATGAGCCAGCTGCATATCTGGAACAGAAGCCAGCACCTTGACACAAGACATTTTGGTACCAGGTCTCTTTTTCTCTGAAACAAAACCCATACATTACTTGTACTGTTTCAGTCACGTTTCCTTTTGCACACTGAGCGCTCACAACTCAGCAGAAATGATGGTGTTATTAATCACTCAGAGACGGTGCAAGTGCAGGGTCTATGAAAGAGATGAGAAATCCCCTCTCTCTTTCAAAACACCAATTCTCTTCCTCTAGAAAACAATTCTTTGAATTCTTTGCATTCTTGGCAGCCTATCCTGAAAATAATATTAAAACAAGTATTGTTGGAAGCTATTTGGAAAAACAGATCACGTAAAGAGCAAAGTGCTGCCTTGTGAAAAATTTCTGCTAAGTGGCAATATCCTGTTAATTAGTAGAGTTTTCATATTTTGCTGTTGCCCTAATGTTGTTCTTAACAGATTCCTGTTTTTATACCAATAAATGACTTCTATTCATTTACTCAAGTATAAACAGCACAAGGATTCACATGAGCTGTTTTGCAACATCAGTCCAGCTCCTGTCTTAATTTTGCAAATGGGGAATCAAAGTGTTCAGAATTGAAAGCTGGTTCCTCTGTCAGAAGTTTCAGGGGTGGGGGGTGGGCAGTGGGTACCAAAAGATGATATAATCCTCTCATCTCACTGAGTAGCAGACTAAGCACTAAGAGCCTGACCCAGGGGCCCGTGGCCTGTTCATTTCAAGCTTTCAACTTCAAAAATATCACAGCTGTAACTTGTTTTTCATCTGTTCCCCATAGATAGGCTAGAAAGGAAAATGAGGTGATTTTCTGAATGGATATTGCCATTTCTACTGACTGCAGATTCTCTGTGCTCTTCGAGTTGTAGACAAATCTCTATGCGTGGTTGGACTTTCTCAGAGAGAAAATGCCTAGAAGCAATAAAGTATTCCTCCTTGTCCCGGGGCAGGAAGAGGGCAGAGGGTGAGGCATCAGCATCTGGCTGGTGACCGGTCACCAGCGGTGTTCCTCAGGATCAGTTCTAGGGCCAGTGCTGTTCAGTGTATCTGATCTGGAGGCATGAATTGAATGCCCCATTAGCAGGTTTGCTGATGATATGAGATGGGGAGGTGCTGTTGACTCCCTTGAGGGACGAGCTTCCTTGCAGAGGGATAGAGTGGAACATCATCAGTCATCAATGCGGTGAAATTTAACAAGTCCAAGTGCTGGATCCGGCTCCTGGGATGGAGTATCATGGGCACAAGTATGAGCTGGAGGAGCAGTGGCTGGAGAGCAGCCCTGTGGAAGGGGATCTGGGAGTGCTGGTCGGCAGCAGCTCCGTGTGAGCCATCCTGTGCCCTGGCAGCCCTGAGGGCAAACCTCGTCCTGGGGTACATTGAGCACAGCATAACCAGCCAGTCAGGAGAGGGATTATCCCACTGCATCAGCCTCACCTGGAGCACTGTGT